>JBAMHV010000018.1:17640808-17662548 GCA_037177535.1 Pseudomugil gertrudae
TCTCGCGGCTGGCCTGGGAACGCCTCGGGATCCCCCCAGATGAGCTGGTGAATGTGGCTGGGGAGAGGGAAGTCTGAACTTCCCTCCTTAGGCTGCTGCCCCCGCGACCCGACCACGGATAAGCGGTGGAAAATGGATGGATGGATGGATACTTTAAAATTCTGTAAACTCAAAAGACTAGCAGATGCTAATATCAAATTCATCCAACTTAGGACACAAGTAGCTGGAGCCAATCCCAGCAATTAACAGCTAAGAGGCAGGGTACACCCAGGACAGGTCACCAGTCCATCATAAGACCAACACAGAAACAAACAAGCAGGCACACACACATGCACTCCTAAAAGCAATTTAGAATTACCAATCAACCTAATATGCATGTCTTTGGATGGTGGGAGGAAGCTGGACCACCCAGAGAGAACCCACGTTAACATAAGGAGATCATGCAAACTCCACACAGAAAGGCCACTGCCCGAGCCAAGATTCATACCGGCAATCACTTTGCTGTGGGACTGCATCATCACACCACCATGCAACCTGAAATCAACGTCAATGCTGCATAAAATAACAATTTAAACCATTTCTACAGTTCTCTGAGTTAAACCCCCCAATCTGTAACTAGAAATTAGAAAAGAGGGTCACTATATTACATATATATATATATATATACTATATATGAAATGGATGGATGGTCACTATATTATAATACATTAAAATAAGGTGAATATTCTGTAATATATGTGCTTAATCATCATTTTTGTTTATTATCAGCTTACAGTGGTCAGTCAGCAGGAAGGGGACCACATGATGGAGGCTCTACAGGTGAGCAGGTTTTCTGATCTACAGCACCAGAACGTTTGTATTGATCTGAGAAGAGGACTGATAAGTACAGCAAAACAGAGGTGCTGATCTACAGCAGGCCATATCCATCTGAAATGAATGTGACTGGAAAGTAAAACTGGAATGAAATAAGCAACTTGGTCAGAGACACATTTTAATAGCACTGCAGATGTTTTGTGTTAGTGGTTGATGATCAGTATTTTGTTTGTGGTTTATTGATATTTGATTGTCATGGGGCTGTTTGCTGCTGATATTTGTGGTTTGTTTGATATTTGGTTGGTGGTTTAGAAAGATTTGGCTGACGTGTTTTTTGTTCTCATGTCTTGGTTGGTATTAGTGAGTGGTTGGTTATGTTGGTTACATAATATCTATTATCTGTACCACTTATTCCAGTTAAAGGTCATGGGTAGCTGGTGGTTTAAACCATTTCCAGTTTTTTAAAGTCTGTAACTTGTACAGCACTCACAGTGTGAAGGTAATTTCCTGTATTTATATGTTTTCCATTCCACAGGTCATGGAGGACTAAGCGGCTCCTCTGTTGACCCAGCAGGTAACTTTTACTCCCTGTTATCTGACCAAAGAACCCAGAAACTTGCTTACTTACTTTCATCTATTACTAAATAAGGTTGACAAATGTTATATACATTTTAACTAAAGCAATCACCTCAAGCGGTGATAAGTCATCATAGGTGGCACTGATGACTAAATGATGAGATCAGAGATAGAAATGGACATAATCTGACTGGTTTATGAATATTATTGCTTTATGATAATAAAACAAGGACATCTTACTATAAAACAATATAAATCATTCTACTGAATGAATGTGTTACCTGCCACTTTAGTTTGCTCAGCAGTGATACTTCTATAAAAACGCAGTGATGAAGAGGAATATTCTTTAAATCTTACTTTGTAGTAGAGCTACTTGAAATCAATCTAATCATAAACACCTAAATCTGTTTGGTTCTCTGTATAAATGGAAACAGTATTTAGCTGTAAAACCTCTTATGACATAAAATAATCATCTTTTTGCAGCAGCAGCAGCAGCTGGAAGTTCAAGCAGCTCATCAGGTAAACATCAATTGCAATTTATATGAATACAATTTCACATCTAATATAAACCTCATTCATGTGTTAATTTTAATATAGATTTCTATTTAGAGATTTGGAGTTGGTTTATTGTCCGTTAAAATGATTCTAGTTGTTAATTGTCTAGAAGAAAAATAATCTCCTGCTGCTTTGATTTCTCTGTTGTATTTGTGTAGTTTTATTTTGAAATACAGATCATTTTAAAATCAGGAATACTGATCATTGTGATGAATCTTTTTAAACAATCCATCAGAGACCCTCTATAAAGTAAACAATTTACTCATTTAAAATAAGGTGAACCAAGTAAACAGTTTGACATTTTCAACCATCAACCAGCCATTAGTTTTATTTGTGTTAATCCCAAAATGAAAGATTTCTGTCCTATTTTACTTCCTGTTTTTTTCTTACGGCTGCTTGGTTTGCACTGGAGGAACATTCTGTAAAACACCTACGAACAGAACAGTAAAAGCTCTTATTTTTGTCTCAGGTTCTGCAGATTCTGCAGGTTCTACAGATTCTGCAGGTTCTGTGGGTTCTGTAGGTTCTGCAGGTTCTGCGGTTTCTGTAGGCTCTGCAGGTTCTGCAGGTTCTGTAGGTTCTGTGGGTTCTGCGGTTTCTTTAGGCTCTGCAGGTTCTGCGGGTTCTGCAGCAACAGAACTGTCTGATGTCTCTGCAGATCAGACTTATTCTGCTGGTAAATATTTTCTATTTTCCTACTATATAAAAAAATGTTTATATATTAAACTGGTGCTAGAATATTGTAATGTTCAAAATTGTGCAAACAAAACCTTATTTGCAAGTGACGTGTAGTATCTGTGATTTTAGGTGTAGCTCATCAAGCAGTGCCATCTCACACACAAATGAAAGGTAAAATATCTGAATCTGTGTCACTGAGCTCAGAGTGCAAGGTGACTCAGCAGCTACCGATTAATCCATTGAGTTTGAAGATAATAAAACACCTTCTTATTGCTCAGACTGAGTGGGAGCTTTGTTGTTTTTGTGTGAATGGATCTGATTTATAAATTAAGTTAGATGTCTGATATTATCAGCATGCCGACATTATCGGCCGATATCAGCATTAAAATCATAAAATATTCGTATAGGTTTTTATTTTTTAATGGCTCCTTATATAGGAGACATTGGAGATGTCATGTAAAGTTTTCCAGAAATGTTTTTCTGTGACATCATCAAACCTTTTTGTAGCTCGCAGCATGAGGAGCTTGTAAGTGGACGTGTTCACATGTTTTTAAAGTTTCTGCAGTTATCAAATTTGCTTCAAAGTTGTGGTTATAGCTTATTTACCCAAAAATATTTAGTTTGTTTGGCTATTTTTTTGTTGTTGTTTTATTATGGGAGTAAATAAATTGGTATCAATTGGTATTGTAAATTAAGATATGAACTAAATCAGTATATATATAAAAAAGCCAACATAAAACATCACTATAAATCAAATATTTTCCTCCATAATTCTGAGTATTTAACCTTGATAATGTGTTCAAATGATGAGTCACACATGTAAAAGTTTATCAAACTGGTAAACCATCGCCAAACCTTTAAAGGATAGTACAGATTGACAGTCATTATTCTGTCATGTCTCAGCTTCAACAACTCAACTTTGAGTTCAAACAAGTAAAAAATTCACCAATAAGAGCGTCTCAGGTGTAAAATCTTTTTTCTGTCGGCAGGTTCTGAGGGAGTCGACTCAGAGTCAAATGGTAAATATCCTTGAAATTACTATCAATAATCAATACAATTGATCAGCACTAAGTTAATAATACTTAATATGTTACTGCTTCAGAAAAGAGTGAAGAAATGAATAGATGTGTTAAAGACTCGGGCATCTTCTGGCGAATATGAGAAAATATGTTGATTCAAAGCTTAAAACTGAATCTGAAATGTTGGTTATTGATTGGTGTTTATTTAGGTAATGGACAGAAACTGCTGAATGGAGGAGGAGGGGCTGGAGCTGAGGGTCACACAGGTAAGCAACCGGGTGGATAACACACCTGTCCTTCCCCGTCTCTCCTTCTCGGTGCCTGTTTTTCATACATTAGTGTGAGTTTAACGACCCATCTTTGTTTTTCAGGTGTTTTGGAATCATTTGGGGGAGAAGGATCACACCTTGACTATACAGGTAAGTGGCCACGGCGATGTTTAACACTTCCAGGCTGATTTTGTGTTAGCTGGCTTAATAAACCTTAATCTCAACAACAAGTGTTTATTTAGAATCACTCAAACACAGATAAGAGTATAAAACACTCATCTGGTGATAAAAAGCTAAATGTGCAGTGTTAAAGGTTTGATAGTTTCCATGTCAGCTCACTATTTCTCTGCCTCTTCAGGAATCATTGATCCAGCCAGTCATGATTATCTTCTTGGACTTTTAGGTATGTTTTACTGATAACTACTGATAAACAGAGACCTCGAGGCTGCAAAAACACTGTTTTATTAGCTGATTCCTATAGGTTAGCCTATGTAAATGGGTTCTTTTGAAGTGTTGGTCACAGAAGAACAATAATCGTTTACATAAAATACCACGTTTAAGATCCATAATGTTAAAAAAATGAAGCACAGGCAGGCTCTTTTTAGAAATGGAGGGATAAATCTGGGTGCAGAATTAAGCAGATTCAGAAGATCCTCTGAATTAGCTTAAATTGGCTCCAAGACCGATCTTACCTTTGCAGACAGAGGTTAAACAAACAAGAGCAAGTACCAGAAAGGTGAGAGAAAAGATTATATACTGTGCTGTCCAAACTGCAGCTTAAAAATATAATTATGCCAGATTCACAGGTTATTGTATAATTATTGAGTTTTAGTCTGTTAGATAGAAACATGAGACTTATAATATGATATTCATCACAATTTTATCAAGACAATTACCCCAAACAAACCAAAACCTGGTTCAGAAATCATTATCAGAAAGGTTTAAAGAGGAAGTGTTTTTGTTGTTGTTGTTCTTTCAGGTGCCGGTGGATTGGTCCATCCTTTTGGTACAGATGGTCATGTGGACTTTCAAGGTTTGAGCTTAGATTTCTTCCTGCAGACACGTAAAGCAACACTTAGATAGATGGGATTAAAACCTTTAAACGTGACATGTTTTAAAAGATTTTATTTTAAGAGTTTATTTTTTTATTTGATTTGTTTTTATTCTAACAGGTCACATGACCTTGCCCACTCACATGGACTCCACAGGCATGACTTCCTGTCCATATCTCATGAGGAAAAGCTCATTGTTTTATGTGAAATAGTGATAATCTGTTTGCATTTCAGCAATTGGTTCAGGTGTGACAGCAGCTCCGTTTGCAGAACAGAGTATTCTGGATTCACCTGCAGGTACTGAACCTGCTCCCACAGCAGGTTAACCTTCTGTTTAGTAGTGTAAGATGTTAGATCACTTTAGGTCAACTTCACAGGATAAAATTATTGCTTTTCTCTCCTCCCTTAATCTTTCTGCCCATGGTGATGAAGACGTTGCTCATCATTCTTCCATCAGCGTGGCCCAATCAGGACCAGACCGGTCTTCGCTAAGCTCAGGTCCTGACCAGTCTCTGTCCGGCTTCGTATCAGGCTCCTCCTTCTCTGCAGGTTGGTAAATAGATAAATAATTAAAAAGGAAAAGAAAAGCTGTAAGATTTTCTCTGCATCTTTCTCTCTCTCAAATAAATGTCCTTCGCTCTTCATCAGGCGCAGCATCCTCATCATCATCATCAAACAGTGCAGGTCACAGCGAACAGACAGGTGTGTTGAGCTGTGTTACACATACCTGCTAAGGATGTAAAGCTTCCTGTGTTTTCTTATTTATCCTAAACAAATAAAAAGAAGTTCATAAACTCATTTTGTCCCTTCTGGAATGAATCACACTGAATGTTTCTGTTACTGTCACATCTTCAAGTTGTTTTACTGCACTCATTTACGTTACAGATGGAGCTGACTCACCTGATATGAACGGTACATGTTTTTGTTCTTCATTCATCAGTTGCTTGTGTTTCAGCTTATTGCACACAAATGTTATGATCAATTGCTCATATTAATACTGCTTTACTGACTGTTTTCTGCATCACATTTTATGTTTTTCAGGGAATGGCCGGCAGTCTCTGTTAACAGACCTGAATGGAGGTAAACAAACTCGGTATTCTTCTGAACTTTTAAGAAACTATTAAGAAATAATAATAATTATAACATTTTAAATACGTTTAGATTGAACTTGACATATAATAATGGATCCTATGTCTACAGGTATCATTATATTTTTTTAAGAAGGTTTCATTGGCTGGAAATTTGACAAACTGAGAAAAATTTGTGAACAGCGCACACATGCAAAGCAAAAAGGCGACGTTATGTCCGACCTCACATCTTTGTGGTATAGCATAAAGATGTGAGGTCAGACATAATGTCTGTATGGATTTATATATATAATATAGCATTTTAGAGTGGAACCGTTATGTGATTGCAAGTTTTCCAAGATTATCTAAATATTGTGGATGTCAATTATGTTTACTAATCCCATGTTCATGTTTTAACACCATAAGAATGGTGCAGTTTCTGCAGTTTGACCCTGTTGCTTGTTCTTATGCAGCAGTGACGGACGGGCTGGTTTCCCTCAGTGATCATCACACACGGAGTCTGCAGACTGACCTCACAGGTACGGCGACTGAATCATCTGTATGTGATTATTCAAGTCATTTACACAGTCTGTAGTTGAAAGATTAGATTTCTGCAGCTTTATTAGGAGCAAACTAATAACTTTTAGTAATAACTTGGACTGTAAACTGATATATGCAAGTGATGTGTCACGTTCTACTTCATGATCAGACATTGACCTCAAAGTAGGGAAGGTCTCAAATTTTCATGCCGTAATCATATAAAATTATAAAAAAGTCACTTCAAATATAATGCACGCTTGTCTGCATGAGCCTTTTCTGGATCCATGGATCCATTATGTTATGAACACAGTCCTAGCCTTATGCAGGATATCCTGCAGTAAGTATGTCTTTAACCTACCTACACTCAGGATTTTACATCAAATTAGTTGCAAAATAACTCAACAGATAAATGATAATGATGATAATAATATTACCAGGTGGAGCAGAGTCAGTGACCAGCCTTCACATGGACTTCACAGGTAAGAATACTTAAAAAAGTGGATTTACAAGCTGCATGTTTCACATTTTAACTGGCTGTATTCTGATTGGATCCAGCCTCAGGTCTTGCTCTTGGACATGATGTCACAGGTAGGACTTGTTGCTATGACATTACATAATAAAACAGTTTGCTTTGATTAACTTCCTGTCACATAATGATCTGTTACAGAGTCATCACCCATAATTCTTCACACAGAGTCTGTAGATGGCGTCACACACACTCTGAGCCCAGGTACATCTGACACACACGCTTGTCTGAGTAACATCTGTGACTCTCGTCCTCATCATATTTGTTTTGTTACATAGTTTCAGGTGTTTACTCCCACACAGACCTGGTAACTGTAACAGCAGACTCCACAGGGACAGACACAGGTAGGTTTGTCCTCTGACATGGCTGGCAGTAGGTCAGGACACAAGGACAAGGTCAAAGGTCAGACTTGTCATCAATCTGTATGTGTGTTTTAGTTCCAGCAGATCCAACAGGGACACCATTCAACTCCAGTAAGTTGTGCTTGTCATGAATGAAAAAGGAGTTTTTTGGTTCAATTTAGATGTCCGCTTTATGGCTGCAGCAATCTGTGTGTGTGTGTTCAGAGTTAAGTAATGCAAACTGTGTGTTTATGTGTGTTTGTTACCAGGTCATCCACCTGTTACAGATCACACACAGATGGCTGGTAAGTTTTACATTTATTTGCATTATAAGAAGGTTTCATCTATCCAACCAGTCAGAAACCAGTATAAAACAAGATCTAGACCATTCTGAAACTAGTGGACAAATCATTTTGAAACAAGTTGATTTCTGCAGAAATCAAACCAAATCAATTTATTTATAAAGCCCTCATTAAACCAACTATGGCGACACAAAGTGCTGTACAATATATGAAATAGAAGTGGAAACACATAAAACACATTAAATAAATAAGATGTCATAGAATATAGCAAGAAAATGAAATAAAAGCCCCAATGCAAACAAATAAAAGCAAATAGAAACAAATAAGATCAATTCTCAGGTGGATTAAAAAGTCTGTAAATGAGTTAAAAACAACATCAATCCAGCCTATAAATCAGCTTTAAAGGGTTTAAAACCACACTAAAAACACAGCTTGCAAACCAGTTCTGGAAAAGAAGTTGCACAAACAAATATTATTCACGCCTAAAAATATTTTTTTAAATTGTGTGAACAACATCAAATTAATGTGCAAACCATTTTTTTAAGTATTAGAAAAATGGAAATCCAGTTAAAGCTTATATTAAACCATTAAAAACAGCTTAGAATAAGTCTGAGACAAGTCTTTATTTAAATCTAAATAAAGCAAAACACAAACATGTTTATAATAAGTGTAAAACATCCTTTAAACCAGTATAAATCATGTGTGGAACCAGTGAAGATTTCAGATTCCTGCAGACAGAGCAGTTTGTATATGATGGGAATTTTACTCAGAGCAGTAAACAATATGCAGAAAAGAAGGTGAAATGCATGTAGGGTAACAAACGTGGAATCCAGTCTGTATGCAAAAACACTCCAGTATAACCATTACAGCACTTTAAAAGTCTATTTGCATGTTTACGATACTCTCTCTTTAAAAAAGCATCCCACAAAACAACATTAGTTTCTACAGAATCCACGGCTTTTTGCTGGCGATTACATGCTTGACTGTCCAGTTTTGCACCAGATCAGATGCTGAAGGCGTGTTCTTTCTCTTTTCTTGGTTCTGCTTGTCCTCTCCAGGTTCCGTCACTGAACAGTACAACCCATCTGGTCAGGGTCCTGAAGGTGCGTAAAAGTTTGCTCTCTCTTTTATTCATCTGATCCTGTTTATTTGCTTATTCCATCATTATCTATATTCTGCTTTATTCCCCATTATGCTTCTTCAGAAAACCCCCCAGTCTTATTATACATGTTATATATTTGTCTCTATTCTTCTATTCATCGTTCTTCACACTGGTTATCACTGTTTAACCAGATATTTTATCTTTTTTATCAGAGTTGCTTTTCAATCATTCTTTAAAGAAGCTTACCAGGAAATTTGGTAAATTCATTGTCTTAAATTCTCCTTTAAACTATTTCTTTGTAGTTTTACTATCTCATTAGATGGTAGATGGTAACATAATTCATCAGTGTCCTTCTGTCAGCTGCTTAAATACGTGATCAAAAACAGTAACTGAGATCAAACTGAACTCAGCATTGTTTTTTCTGCCGCTAAGTTAGAAAAGCAGAAATTTGGTGGTAAGAAGAAAAAAATAGCAGAGTAGCTAAATCTATAAGTTTGTAATTGTTCTGAGTGTTGCATTGTCAGAACGGCATGTTCAGATTTATAGGTTTATGTGTTTATTTTAGTTTCCCACCAAAACACATTTAAAAGACATATTTAGTTTTGCCACATTATATGGTATGCATGCACATTAAGTAATATACTATTAAGGAAATGCATGCTTTTCTGATGGGTATACCAAACTGATAGATACCATTACAACTTCATGACTGGATAAACAGCAAAACCTGGTTCATGTTGCTGAAGACGCTTCCTGTTTTAATAAAGTCCCATTTAATTTTTTTTTTAACTTTAAGATGAAACAAAGAATGATGTAGACACAATTGTGAAATATATATATATATATATATATATATATATATAAACACAATCTAAAATACTTGAATACTCATATTCAGTCAGACACATCTTGTGTGAGTGCTCGCTGTGTAGTCGTTCCTAGCTGAACTACCCTGCATTTTATTTTTAATTTTGATTCATTTGATTTTTATGCTCAATACTGAATATTTGTGTGATCATCATTAAAAAGATTTGATGTTCAGTTTTCATCAGTTAAATATGGAAAATTTATATCAATGTTACATTTCAGAGGTTTGATTATTAAAACATTTTCCCCTAATTTAAATGGAAATGATTGAAGTCTAAAAGACAAAGTTAGATAAAGGTTATTTATGATGTTTTACCTTAACTGAGCTGCATCTGAGCCTTGAGTTAACATGAAACTCTAAAACTTCTGCTTTGTGTCTCAGGTGCAGAAAATGTGGAAGCAGAGGATATCTGCTGACTTTCACATCATGCCACAAGTGCGTTTCCTGCGTTTCCGATTACAGTGTACCGACCGATCAGCATGGCCCAGGAATTCTGACCCCTCACATTAGTTATAGACTCCACCCACAACTGGCCCAATTTCATTGTTGGTTGCTTGGGGGGGGATTTTGTTTTGGTTTTTTTATATTTAAAAATGTTTTTTATAGACATTTGTTTTAGAGAATCACTGGGAGGGGAGGTAATCAAAAAGTTTGAGCTGAATTTCAACCATCTGGTGTTCTGTGTTGATGACATCACACAGATGACGTCATTGTAAAATGTGGTTTTAAATATCAATAAAATGGTTTTGGGTCTCTTTTTTGTCTACTTTGATCATGCCCCTAATTTATCTTGTGTGACCCACAAAATAACTGATAAGTTTATTAAACCAGTATTATTGATATATTCATATTTCTATGGGTTTGAATAAATAATTCACTGCAGTTGTGTTTAAAACATTTTATTGAACCAATGTTTTACAAACTGGATATTTGAAAACGTTTTGATCTTCATCCCAACCTCCGTTTACAATATTCCTCCTCTCCCCGTCTGCAGAGAGCTGCCGGGTGAGCTCACGTGGATTAAATAGATGGCTTACTCTCAAAGTCAATATATTATTCATAGACGTTTTAACACTGCAGGCAGCTTCTTCTTCGTACAGCAGCTGACAAATCTGTGGATCATCTGAACCATAAACTAACTTCAGGACTGATCAGGACATCAGGACAGTCTCTTCACTGTCACAAAATTACAGAAATTGCTTTGTGAAAAGTTCTAGTTTCCTCCAGATAAGCGATCTCATTTATAAAAGAAAAAAAACAAAGATGGGTGCATAACTAATGCACACGGTCACGCTTGCTAGCTAGAATCTACAAAGCTGCTTGTTCATAACAATCTCAAACTTTTTTTTTTGCTAAACTTGAAAAGCATTAGCAATATCCTTAAACATTTCTGTGCAATAACAGTTGAGCATCCCTCATCTTCAGTGTGAGAAAAAAAAATCTATAGAAAGTTCAGAGCAGTTTTTATCATTCATCGTTTTAAAATAGACATTTCTGATATACTTTCAAATTTACAAGCAAGTTTTAAGTGTATGTTCTGGAAGATTGTCTCTTCCCTGTCCAATGAAACTTAGCACCCAATGTCCCGGTCTGGTTCAAACACACTCCTCTGATACCAAAACCACATGAAGCATCAAGACATATAACCTGTTGTCATTTTCAGTTACTAAATCTAAATTTGCTGTATGAAACTGATCTTAACTCCTGTTTATCTGAATAAATATAAACTGATAGAACACTGAGAAACTACTTTTGATCAATTTAACAATTTAGATCCAATGCTGATCCGATGGTGCTTTATGACCGAGTGCTACAGTTGAGAGGAGACATTCAGCAGCTGCAAACAGGCAGTTAGTCTACGTGGAGTTTCTCCACCACTGCAACAAGCCCAAAAAGCACATGAACAAAGCTGCAGTTCTATCTGGTCGTGTTCGACTGCTGCGCCGAGCTGAACAGTTCAAACAGTTTCTCTCGTCTCCTTTGAAGACGCAGCTGAGTGGAGGAGAACGTCGGGAGTTGGTCGGCCATCAGGAGTAAGGCTCAAACATTTGCGAAGCTGTGATGGGAAAATTCCAACAGGGTTTGGCTGAATTCAATTGACCCCAATCCATGGAAAAAAAAATCCTCAAAACAGGCTGTGTTCTTCTCCACGGTTTCCACGGTAACAGAAGTGAAAAGAGGATGATATACACTGTAATAAATTCTTCCAAAAATATTCTGATTCTGTTATATTTCAATTCTACACATGAAAACAAATACAACCATAAAATCTGGCTTTAACATGCACTGCACAGAGAGCACCTGGGTCACAGGTTATCTCCCTGACTGGAGCAGCAACATGTGACCCTGGTTCTCTGACTCCTTTTTCTATTTTCTCTTTTTTTCCTTGTTTTTTTTAAGCAATCAATAAAGGATTTGATGTAATCAATGAAAAACAAACTAAGCTAAAAAAAAAAAAAGAGTAGAAGAAAACAAGTATAGAAATGTATTAATATTGATCAATAATAATGTTTGACTAAAAACAGGATCTCTGACCTAATGATTGATCAACAACCAATCTATTTTGTTATCAACTATTGCTGCTGAGTCAGTGTTCAGTGTCTTGTTGCTAGGGTCACTCAGTAGTCATCATATTCCTGACGATGTCAGAGGTTTGAGTCAAGTTGCTTGTGGCTCAGCAGGGCGTCGGTCGGATCATCGGTGGGCACGTCAGTGCTGAAGAAAGGCTGCCCCTCCAACTCCAGCAAGGAGGGCAGGTCGGTGCTGCTCTCCACCAGGTTGACTGCTTCAGACATTGGAACAGGTGTGGCTGTGTACTGCACCAGCTGTTTCCCTGCAAACACAGAAAGCACTGTGTCACTATGACATCAGCAAAGTATATGCATAACCCAAATGCAGCTGGATGCGAGTTACCTGCACGCCCTTCATTTTCCTTTGGGGGTTCTTCAGATAGTAGCTGAAACGAAACAGTTTCTCCAATTAAACAAGTAGAACATGCTTAACTTTCCTGCACTCATACCTAAAAGCAGGGACACAATACCAGTATTGATAATCGGCCCAATACTTTATGCTTGTATTCAGTATTTGTAAAAGTGTATAAACATTAAGTTATATTTCTAGCCATTTTAAGTTATATTATTATATAATTGAGAGAAGCTGATTTCGGGCATGTAGCTGCTTCTTCATAGAAGTTTACATAATAAACTCTCTTCTTCATTTGTCACATTACACCTAATTAACCACCCAAACAGCAAATATATGTACTTATAATGTGACATTGTTGCATCCCTACCTTAATCCTGTAACAGACAGCTTAACTGCTCTTACTGTCACAATGAACCAGAAAGAAAGTGAACTTTAAGTGTTATTAAACTCACAGTGTCCAAACTCTCAAGGTCAAACTCTGCGGATGGGCTGGACGAACTGAAGAACTATGCACAGAGAAAAAAAAGAGTTAACATAAAGATT
Organism: Pseudomugil gertrudae; assembly: GCA_037177535.1. Lineage (NCBI taxonomy): Eukaryota > Metazoa > Chordata > Actinopteri > Atheriniformes > Pseudomugilidae > Pseudomugil > Pseudomugil gertrudae. The sequence goes on from JBAMHV010000018.1 coordinate 17,653,985, forward strand.
CCCACAAAAACAATCAGAAGCTGATAAATGCAATTATGAGACTGACTTCCATGAGCGGAGACGTGTCAAAGGTGAAGCTCTGCGAGTTCAAAATGCTCTGTAGATTATCCAGGCCGTTGTCTATGCTGTCAACGTGATCAGAAAGCTCACACCTGAAACAAAGAAAATAAAGGAGAAAGATTTCTGTGAGTGAACATCGTAAGTCTGGCGTTATTCTACATTTTTCCTTTTGTCCACATGGACCCAAACCAACAGTGTCTCTCACTGCAGCTTCTATTTTATTTCAGTAACTTTTTATAACTCGCATCAAAAAATATACTTACAAGCAGGAAGCAGCAAGACCTTTAGTACTAAATGAGCTGAAAGCGCAGATCTAAATGTGTTCTCATGACCGTTCAAGTCAGCCTTAAAGATAATGGTGATTACCTAGCAACTAGTTTTTAGTCGTGTCATTAAAATAAGTAACAAAAGGGAAGCAACTGGGGACTACTTTCTGTAAGTTAGATCTGGATTCACACACATATAGTATTTGTTTGATACCAGACCAGTGTTGGTCTGGATTTGTCACAAGATGACAATTAAAAAAATGTAGAATGCCACCAGAGATACAAGCAAACTCTGATCTGAAATGTCTTTCATCATAACAGACTGTATATAAAAGAGGACGTAGCCATCCTGATGTCGTTCAGGTTTGCAGATTGACGCTTTGAGACTTTAATGTTTTTGTTTGGAACAAGCGAGATGAATTTACACCAAAAGCCGGAGACATAAGACCAACAAATGTTAGTCACAAGTTAGAATGGCCTCATAGGATACCCAGTTTTATCATCTAGAGCACTAAAATATACCTAAATGATCAACTGGGACAATTTTTCCACATATCCAAATAATCTTCTTATTAAACCTGTTGTTTACAATCTTTTTGTTTACAATCCCACTATATATCCAAAGGAGTTGGCCCCAACTTGTTACAGAAAAGAATGTAGGCTTTAATGTTTTAGATCAAAAGGATACGTCCATCTTTTACATACAGTCTATATTTATCATTTAAAGATTCACTTGTCAGGTTGTGTTGATATGAGGCGCCAAACTTCAGGTGAGTGTCCACCTGCAGAGGAAGGAAGGAGGAATCTGGGGGAAGCACAAGGGATTTAATGAAACACAGGACTTTCATCTCATAATAAATGTTACAAATACCGAAACATTTAGATGTTTCGTAACAATGCATCACACAAAATACAAAAGGCAGCGGTGCATTGGGGTAATGTGTGTAGAATCAGAGGTTGTGCAGTGTAAAAAGAGCAGGAATGCATCTTCCTGCTCTACTGCTGACAAGGCAGTAGCTGTCAAATACAGAGCATTGCTTTAAAGCTGTTGGCATGTAGAAGGCAGCTAATGGACTGCTGTAATCACGTGTTTGGGGTAGTTTATGAATATTTGCAGGGACAGTTACGGAGCAGTAGTTGAAGAAGATGGTATTTCTGCAGCACAAGGTGGCCACCGGTTCAGCCTGCTGTCACCCTGACTGTACACTTACCTGTCAATACAGGCGATGGTTTGACATTTCTGTTGAAGTGTGGCAGGGATTGGGGCAGGGGACAGTGACTGGCTGACTATGTCTGATGGGAGGGACTCAGCGGAGGTTGGGCTCATCACAACGATGGCTACAGAAGAGACAGATTGATGTTAAATTGAGGGAAAGTATCTTGTTTTTCCAATGACAGCTCCAAACTATAATCTGATGTACAGCCTACCTGGTGAGGTGGAAGTGGTTGTGTTAGTGGTGACGGACGTAACTAGTGCTGGCTGTATCTCATCCTGTAGGATGGAGTTTATGAAGGTGGTGGGGGAGAAGGGGGTTTCTACATTTGGAGGCTCTTCCTCAAGAACAGGACACACCTCGACCTCAGGACTGGACGGCTCCTCTTTGATACCAACTGACTGGCTTTCTCTGCAGAAACATGGGGCTGTATTAGAGAGTTCTGGTTCTTCATTCACTGGTTAACTAATAAGGACTGGTCTGGCTGGTTCTCACCCAGGGTCAGCCCAATCAACGATTTCACCATCTGAAGTGGATGTTGCAACGTCTGTGATGTCAGAGATGATCGGTCCAGAATTTAGCGGGGAGTCAGCTGGAAACAGACTGGCTGCAGACTGAAAAGACAAGACTGCGGTTAAGCAACTACCAAAAACATCATGGCATGTGTCTTAAGCATGCTGAAGTCACAGCACAGCCGCATGATAAATGAACCACAGTTTGCTTTTGAACAGTTAATGAAGCAAATTATTTCTAATAAATCAGAAACAGAGGTAACAATGGTGTCAGGTGCAGCTTTCCTCCTAACATGAACAGAACTAAATCAGTGTTTCCCCGACGTTTACAGCTTAGACTAATTTAAAATCAGTACTGCCAAATTATTTTTATGAGCTCTGGAAAAGGTGATAATATGACACGCGTGGTAATGATTGAATCCATATGACAGCTTGACAACGCCAACTAATTTTGCATAAATCACTAAACTACAGTGAAAAAAAACAGCCTGGACAGAAAAAAATTACTTTTTAAATGTCCTGAAATATAAACTATCATTCAGATGCTGCACATTTTTTTTAAGTTCAGATCTCAGATAATGAATTGACGTTAAGAAACTTATAAGAATAGTGAATCCATTTTAAACCATAATAAGACAGAGAAATTAATGCTGGTAGATTCAGCCTGTTCATGTGGAGGCGTTCTCAATGCAACACAGCAGCAGAGAAATGCTGTAATTTCTCCTAAATGGAAAGTAAATGTTTAGATAATTATGTCTTGCTTTCAGGTGGTAGATGATTTAATCTGACTCAGTACGTGGTCCTAGCATAGGTCACCTCACCAGTGTGTGCGTGTGTGTGCACTCACAACAAAACTCAGAGTAACTATGACATACTTCAGACTACTTTGTTTTAATAAAGGAGCTCAGTATAAACCTTCTGGACTGAGACTTTAAATAAACTCTGTTGTCATTTGGCACTATACCCTGCCTATGTAATGTTAAGAGAAACACTGTAATATAATAAAATTTGAACATTGTAGCAGAAAAATCAGCAATTACCTGCAGATGCTCCAACGATAAGGGGCGGTTGTACTTAGGCATGGAGTGGGTAGAAGTGGAGTCATTGAGCATCAAAGGACTACAAGCAAAGAAGAAAATACTGAATAAATAAATGGGAAAAAAGACATGATGATAGTTTGCAAAAGATCTTTCTGTGACTTTATATTTAGGACTCAGAAAAAAAGGAAGTAGGAGGAGACGCAGGTGAAAAATTAAACAGGTTGAATTGCAGAGAAAACCTCTTGCAAACATGGCTTTATGTTCAAGTGTGTAGTGTTGTGCATTAGTAGTAAACTTGCATCTTCCGCTTGACTCCCATGATCCTATTGGTCTGGACAAGGGATACCAGAAACTGGATCAACTGCAAAGAGAGAAAGAGATTTATTATTAGCACAGGTTGCAGCTAACGTAATGCTAACTCGTTTGCACTGTGCCTACTTGTGTGCAACAATATTCTTAGAGGTTTTATGTGGAACCTTTTCCTGGCATCACAGTCACAAATTAAAGTATCGGCCTAATGTCTGGAAACACTTTGCCATTCAAGTCAGTGGGTAAATGTGTCAAACTTTTTACTGGTACTATGATACAATTCTTAGATGAGCCTGCATAACAGCTAACCTGGTGTGATTTTACTCCATGAGGTTATCATGTGACACTTGCACAACCAGTGCACCAAACTACTGCTGCTGTGCTCTGCTTCAGTCATTCAGACTCATCGTGTGGATTTGTTTGTACCTTGTTGACGACTTTCTGTTGTTGAGCATGTTTCTGTCTCAAACTGGCCACCTCCCTCCACAGAGCCTCGTTCTCACTGAAACACATACAAACGCAGGTTTAATCAAAAGAAGGGACTTAGAGCTGCATGTGAAAGAAAGGGTACATTTTTATGCACAAATGCAAAAACATGCATACAGATAATGTGTAGACACAAGCATGGGTATTGTGATAAACACATTTTATGCCTCATGTTCACATGCAAATGCTTATCATTGCTCCTCCTGAAAACACACAGTTTTGATAACTCTGTTATGGGAGAATGTTGAGTCAGCTGCTTTGCTAAGATATTGAAACAAATACAACGATCTCCCCGATATGATCTCATCTATTACTGTAAATGCATAAAGACAAAAAAAAAACAAAGAATGTACATATGCAGCTGTAAACACCAACACTAATAAGACAGTTTACTGTATGTAGCCAGACGTAAAGCTGTGAGTCAACAAAATAAATGTAAATATTAAATAAGCTTCATGTTAAAATTTTGCTCTTCCATGTCAGGCTCAACTTACTTTCACATAAACTCTGTATCAGACATGAGACATGCCTCCCCATGCTCCACTCCCAATCAAAACAAAGTGTTGTTTGTGTGTGCGTGCACGGTGAACACCGTGGGAGTCACTTCTGGGTACTTACTGCTTCATATTGACGATTCTGGAGTCTATGGTTTCCTGTTTTCCCTTCATCAATTGCACATCGCTCAGAATCTTGTTCACTTCCTCTGTCGAGATCTTCACTTCTTCCTGACGGACAGACGACACCTGCACCAGTCACATGGAAAACAGAACGGTTACCATAGAGACCAAAGACAAACTGAAGGGTTTTTTCAGGTTCAAGAAAACTTTAATTGATTTTAACATTAGTCGCTATGTAGATGCTCTGTAAATGTGCATCTAAATGTAAGAAAAAAATATAAAAATACATAAAAATATGCAGATACTAGATATTAATAAAAACAGGTATCAGTACTTAAATATCACGTTTGCATCTGCAGGTTCATGGACAGGAACAGCCACAGGCCACAGTGCTAACCAACTGCACCCATTTCAGATGTCTTTATTTAAAAGGCTTCGATTTGAGTTATTTGCTGATTATTACAACTTAGGTGGTCATCAGATGTTAAATTTGTAAAAAAAAAAGAAAAAAAGAAAAACAGCTAAAGATTTTTCAATGTTGATGAAGAACATATAAAACATACATGATGCATGAAAAGCTTGTGATACCACTGCACTGTCCATTAGCATCAACTATGCGCCTGTTTTTGACTTTCCAAGTCTCTCTGTGCTTTACAGTATCTATAGTTAGTATTCATATTTACACTCATATAATGATGATACCAGGCTTACACAGTGCAGTGGTTCATATCTAACAATCATTATGCGTGTCTTCTAGTGCCAGACAGAGACTAAGAGAAGGGACCGCTGGCCAGATCTAAACAACCATAAACTCAACCCCACCTGCAGCAACAGCAGAAATACAGACACTTAATCACCGGACACAAAAAAGCGTAACAGGACTGTTCCTAAGTACATGTTATTGGCCTGGGTTCCTGTTTAATATACCATGAGCACTTTTTACTAAAGCTTTTCAAACTATGAATCAATAACACTGTTGTAATAAGGTGTTAATCACCTTAACTAGTGTGTTTTGCTTACATGATTTGTTCTCTCGTATTGTGAAGGAAAGGACATTTTGGTTTATAAGTACACTACATAATGGTTGAATTTTCCTTTAGTCTAGTCAGTCGTTTGAGAAGACTATAGCTGAACAAGCTAGCAGAGCTTTAAAATATTATATTTATTTCACACTGTACACACACTGTTTCTTCTTCTTATATTGTGATGTTATTTTTGTGATGTTCTGACTTTGATTTATAAAAAAAAAAACACTTTTTCTTCTCTGTAATAGAGCATTGAGTATTAAGCACCATCCTTAGCATCTGGATTGAGAATTACATCTTAATGTTGTGCTAACCATTATCTAAACAGCTAACATGTAGCTATACGCACATATATCTTGACGAAATGTGTCAACAGATTCACATCTTAAAAAACATAAAAACATAAGCCAAGACTAAATCCTCTAGATTTCACATTGGGTCAGAAGTCGCTCTCTAACATAATGATGTCAGGTGAGCAGGTACATACATTGGTGACTTTGCGTTTGATGTTCTCCAGCAGATGTTCTTGTCCTCTGATGAAGAACGGGTGCGCAAACTCTGTGTCATCTTTCTCTGGTTTCACCAAGCCGCCCTGCTCGATGTGAACCACCTTTCGGAAACCATCTGAACAAACATGCAGATAATAGCATCACTATTAAGTAAGCATCTAACTTATTAAGCCATCATCTCTCATCCTGAGTATCTGAAACGTCTGTACTGGGATGACTAGGACTAATCCCACCCTCTGGTATGTCGCTGTTAATGGTGACGACAGCTACTACTTACACATGTTGAGCTGTCGGATGAAGCTTGCCATGTTGTTGTGCTTGAAGAACTTTGGCAGAACCTCTTTAGAGAACCGTCCTTGATCAAACACATGGAAGCTGGTTCCACTCTGATACACAGAACACACACAAATGAGCTCAAACAAAACCTACAGCACCTCTTATTATAAATATTATTTCACAAGTCAAAAGAAATTAATAAGCAATTGTACAATTATTCAATTAATCATTTCTAAAGGTTTCTTTTTCCACAATAAAACATTGGTTAGTGAGTAACTTTCCCTTCTTCTCTCATTACAGTGAACCTAATATTTGCTCAGTAATGTGAATACAACCTTCTGGATTACCAGAAGAATGAGGCATGACAGAAATAATCATGGCAACAACCCAACTCTTCAGATAGACTTATTCTTGTCTACATGTAATCCAAAATAATCATATCCCAGTTTAACCAGCAGAGTGAAAGTGGAACTGCAGCTTACTGTAGATCAATTTACACCCAGATGATGTGGCAACCAGCCACCACAGCAGATCAACACCAGACTGATCTGAAATCAACTGATGTGGATCAGGTTTCTCTGGCAGTCAGAAACCTCCTGGGTGGAAGGGTCAGTTCTGTACCGCTAGAAAGATTTTGGTTGAATGTGACCAAAAAAGTTGAAATGGTCAAAACAACCAAAACAGATAAAAGAGTCTTGATCTGACAATAGTTTTGTGTGTGTGTCAAATTAATAGATTTTTATTACAGGAGTGAACAATACCTATCCAAATTACTTTTCAATGTTTAGGTGTCTCGTAAATGGAAATGAAGGGCAATTTTTTTTAAATAACAATGTTGTCACTGTCCCTTTCTGTTGTACAAAGCTGCTCTACCCGACAAATTATGAGACATTAACATTCCTAAGATACCTCCGGTGCCTTATTTGCCACTATGTTATGCAAAAATATCAATAAAGACTGACTGAGACACAATATGTAACCCATCATGGTGTTTCTGTAGTTATGTCCTATGTTGATGTCTACCTACTGATCAGTCAGTTCTTTCATTGACTCAGGGATATTTTAAAACTCTCTTTATTAGACTAAGTGGCTGTATTCAATTTAAGTGTGAAAAAAATTGATATGAAAATATCGCATGATAGAAAAATATCAAGGAAAACATTCAATTGATAGTCCTTTGCTTTATTTTTATGCATAGGCGCTGACTTATCAGTTGTGACTATTAATAGAAACAACTGAGCCAACCTATTAGTAAGCGGGTTGAAAGTAAATTAAGTAAAGTAAATCAGCGAGAATCTTGATTTACAGAAACTAACAGCTAAACCAGAGTTTCTGGCTGATTTCAGCATATGAGACAAAAACACTCTTACACGTGTCAATAAGTAAATAACTCTCTAATGACCTCCCATGTGTACCTTAAGTTAGATCTCACAGATCATTCATAAGCTGTTTTACGTCCACCAAAACTAACACTAATTGCATTTCAATAATATTCATTCTTGTGTATGTCTACTCTGTTGTTAAAATAAACTCTTGGGTTTATGTTTGCATAAACTCTTCTCTGAAGGACTCCGCCTGCTAACTGCTAGCCATTAGCTCTGCTAAGCTAGTCTAAACAAGAATGAGGAGAGTACCGGGCTCCAGCAGATTAAAGGATCGGTGTCCGGGTCTTCCACGAGGGTCCATAATTTCGTTAAAAAGGCCGGGACGTTCCCGGTGTTTAACACTACACCTCCTCCGGGAAACTCCATCGCCACGACGAAAAGCAAAACACACGCAGGACTTCTGCAGCTAATCTGCACTAACAATGCTAACAGCTAGCATACACTAACCCCATCATCGAAGACCAAAAATATATAAACTGCGACACTACGCTTGAATAAAAGTTTGTCGGGAACTGCAGAAGAACCTTTTTAATCTTGGATTAAGTTAATCTGTCCTACTTGAGATATGATTTATCAAACTTTAGTCTAAACAAACTCCGTAGTGGAAAATTCCAACAAATCCGATAACATACACAACTGCGTAGCCAACAAGCTGTCGCGTCTTGATAACGTCACAAAACGTACTGTCCGTTTGGTCAAGTTATGATGCAAACGACCGTAACTCGGATTATTTCTAATTTTTACACAAGTTTAAATGTGAAATGTGTTTTTAAAACAGGGAAACACACACAACCAGCACAACTTTTAGTTATGTGTTTACTTTGTTAGAAAGGTAAACACACACACACATTTTTATATATATATA
>JBAMHV010000018.1:17667026-17680900 GCA_037177535.1 Pseudomugil gertrudae
TTATGTGTGTATGTAACAATGGGAGGAAAGGTGGTAATGAAGCTACGCTCAGATCAAAGTTTGGATTTATCAAACAAAAATGTGCAGGAACAAGCATATTCATACATCTGAGCATTTTTTAGCATAAGCTCTTTTCTACATTCAGTTTTTGTGTGAAACTCAAGTTTTTGTACACGAGACACCTAAATCTTCATATCCAAAAATCTCAGAATGGATGAGGAAAGTCAGAGTATCCACTATATTTATTTTTTTGTATTATTAGCAATCCACAGATGTGCGACAAAAGGCACCATTGGAGTCAGGCGAAGCAGGGTATTAGGACAGAAATCCCTCAGTTGTCCTCAGATTGTTGTCTCTGATTGTACCGTGTCCAGGATTCAACCAAAACTGAAGTGGATCACATGCACATATGGATTCTCCACCATGTCAAGGATGTGATCATCCTTTTTAATCTGCAATCTGGTGTCTGTTGATAATTAAATTTATTATTGAAGGTGTTGTAAAGTGTCTGTTGTCTACGTTTTCTGTATTTACAGGTAGCGATGATGGCTCTGTGAAATTCTGGGAGGTGTGTTCGGCTCGCTGTTTGAAGACGGTTCAAGTGGGCGGAGCTGTTAAGAGTGTTGCATGGAACCCAAACCCATCTCTCTGCCTTCTGGCTGTTGCTCTGTAAGAACCTGCCCATTACCTGCATGATAATGTGGTCGCAGACACGTTATAAAGGCCTCTCTGTGTTCCCTTTTCTTACAACCTGTCTTTCTCTGCTTTCCAGGGAGTCTGTAGTCTTGATTCTGTCTCCCTCTCTGGGAGACAAACAGGTCATCTCTGCATCGGAGCAACTCCTTACTGGTCAGCAGGAGGAGGGCCCATCAGAAGTGTCTGAATGTGTTGTCTGGTCAGAGGTTGAGGGGGAGGAGCTAAATCAGGGGATCCGCATCAAAATCAGACATCCTAAAGTGAGTTAATCCACCTGACTGACCCTTAATTAAATCAAATGGGTAAAATGGATGGATGGATACTGGTTTCTTGGAGTAAAAGTAGCTGGTTTGGTTTTATCCTCACAGGCTCTTCACCAGGTCACATGGCATGCTAAAGGAGACTACCTTGCATCGGTGATGCCAGACCATTCAAGCCACCTGCAAGTGTTTATCCACCAAGTGAGCCGAAAGCGGAGTCAGAACCCTTTCAGGAAAAACAAAGGCCTGGTCCAGTGCGTGTCCTTCCATCCTATCAGACCCTATTTCTTTGTAGCAACGCAGCGCTCTGTTAGGATCTACAATCTTGTCAAACAGGAAATGACCAAAAAGCTACAAGCCAACTCTAAGTGGATCTCCAGCATAGCCGTGCACCCAGGGGGTAAGTAGATCCAGTCAGACCCCGGTAAGTGCAACGTTTTGGGACTGCTGAATGATGGAGCCTCGATCTCGTCTGTCTGCAGGTGATCATGTGATCAGTGGGAGCTATGACTGCAGGCTGAGCTGGTTTGATCTAGATCTCTCAACAAAACCCTACAGGATGCTACGGTACGCGCATGTTAGCTGGTTATATGTAACCAGTTCAAATGTTTGTTCAAATATTGATCATATTGATGTTATTGAACACTGACTTTAGACACCATAAGAAGGCTGTGAGGAGTGTAGCCTATCACAGAAGTTACCCGCTGTTTGCCTCAGCTTCAGATGATGGATCAGTTATCATCTGTCATGGAACCGTTTACAAGTAATGCTCACAAATATACATAATAACATTGATTGATAAACAATTCTTCAGAGATTAAAAAAAATAATCATTTCTACCTTCTCCTTTCCAGTGACTTGCTGCAGAACCCGCTGATAGTCCCAGTGAAAGTCCTGAGAGGCCACACGATCACGCATGACCTCGGTGTTTTGGATGTGAAGTTTCATCCCACACAACCTTGGATCTTCTCCTCCGGAGCTGATGCCACCATTCGTCTCTTCACCTGAAAAGCTGCCCGGCAACCAGCACATTGCTCTTAGCGATCCCCTCTTTATGTGGGTCGATATGGCTGTGTCAGCCTAACATTAATATCCCAGCACACTGTCGTTGGTGTTGGTTGGGATCTCAGACTGTTGTTTTTCACTACAGTGAGGATGTCATTTCCTGTAGTGTTTTGGTTCCAATAAAATGTAACTTTCTTACTATCACAGTGTGCTCTGCTGAATTTTTAATCATAACCCGGAGTACGTTACAATTACAGAAATAATTGTGAGTGATTTTGCTTAAATATCAAACATGTGATGTACTTCTACCTTTTATGTTTGGCTGTTTCATTGGGATGTTTTTCATGATATTAGAAATAAGCTTTATTAATAATAAACATTTCTACATATTTGCTTTAGCTTCATGTGTGTTCAGCCGGAGCTTTTAATTTGATAGTGTGGATGTGACATCACGAAATGTTTCCGGCGCGGACCGTTTTCAATGTAACACCAGATCATGACAGAAGACAAAATCGTGCCGAGCCCCGAAAATTGCGTTTACACCAGCTGTTACTGGTAAATACGGTTGCACACCCAGTTTATATGGTGCATGCATTCAGAAAAACAATATTACAGTTTAGTGGTTTGCGTTGTTTTGCTGTTTGACGATGCATAAATATAAATATTCATTAACGAATATTGCCCAATCTCAAATGTGGGTGATCAGCTGATTCATATTGGTAGTAAATTACTATTGTTTTATAACCTACTCAAGCAGTTTACATTATTTATTAATGTAAACTTTGTACTCAATCATTCTGAAACGTGTTAATATACGGATCTGTTTCAGTGGAAGGTGTATGGGGGGGAAATAGTGTTTATTCAGTCTGCATGGATATGTCTGTATTGGATCAGTCTCTGATCGGGTTCACAATAACTAATGTTCATGTTTTTCCATCATTAATAACCCTGCATGTTACTTTGATTATTAATAAACATGGAAAACAGGTTGATTAAACCCACAGAAATCAACTATGTAAATGTACGTCTTTACATATCTTTAAAACAACTTAAAGTCATATTTAAAATGTGTTTATGTGGCTAAAAGTACCAGCTGATGAACTGGTTATTTGATTAAAAAAACAACATTATTATTCATTACAGAATTAACAGGATTTCTTGTAAGTTGAAGTATTTTGCACAGGAAGTATTATTTTCTTTTCACTAGCCGTATCTTGCTAATATAACATGCTGCCTAATGGCTGGTCATAAGTCTGGGTAATCTATACATGTAAATAAAATAACATTTTTTAAAAAAGCTGTCAGCAATGTAGGATAGCTGAAGGCCATGTAGAAGACAACATATAAACATGTTGGAAGAGTTGAGGCTGCAGCTATTTGTCTTTTTTCTGCATGTACTAATCCATCTTTGCTATCATAACAACCTGATCTGATGCTTTTTTCTTCAGCTCTTAACTTTATCAGTCTGAGCAGAAGAGCTGCATGATTCAACATGTGCTGTCTGTATTTGCTCTGCAGTGAAGAAAATGTTTGGAAGCTGTGTGAGCATGTCAGAACAGAGAGAACAGCTCCACTGGAACAGCTCTACGTGCTTTTCATCTCTAATGACAAGCGAATGGTGAGAACACACAGGAAAATATTCACCATTTAATCCAGTTCAGGGTCATGGGAAGACTGGAGCCTATCCCAGCAGTTAGAAGGCTGCTCTTTGTTTTCCATCAGGTTCCTCTGTGGAAGCAGAAGTCTGGCCATGGAGACCAGCCAGTCATCTGGGTCTGTACTTTCACTGCATGTTTCTTACCAACTGTGATGACGTCATTATGACATCACTGTTTGTGTCCTTGTGTGTTTAAGGACTACCACGTGGTCCTGATCCAGGTGGGTCTTCAGTCAGGCTCTCTGGTTTATGATCTGGACTCTGAGCTGCCTTTTCCCTGCAACCTGCGACTGTACGCCGCCCAGGCTTTACGCTCAGATCACTTCATCAGACCCGAGTTTCACAGGTAGATCTACTAAACGCAACATGTCTGAGTATCACAGATTTCCTCACAGTAACGATGAAATCCTGCGTCTTCTGTCTGTGGCAGGAAGCTGCGCGTGATTCCTGCAGATAGCTTCCTGTTGAATTTTGCATCTGATCGATCTCACATGAGGAATCCTGATGGTACCTGGAAGATGCCCCCTCCCTCCTACTCCCCAATACACACAGCAGGTACCCTCAGTTATTAGGATATCTGATTGTTTATGACATAATAAGACATGATGATGTCATCATGCAGTAATGCGTGTCCTCCTCAGAGTGTCAGATGAACCTGGACGACTTCATCAGTATGAACCCTGCTGTTGGCTGGGGCACAGTCTTCAGCCTGGACCAGTTCCTGCATAGATACATAAGAAATCCAGACTCTTTTTCATCTTCATCATCCTCTTCGGCAGCAATGTCTCGGTAGTTGTAATTTTATTGCTCCAGAAGGTCACATGTCTCGTACAGATTTAGATGCCACTAAAGGACTGATATTGATGAACTCTGATTGGAGGAGGACATTGTGACATCACAGTTTCACAGCAGCAAGCGGAGCTTCACAGATGATCTGATGAACATATTCATACGTACGTTTCAGGACATTAATGGGCTGAAGGATCATAAATGTGTTTTTTATTCAGTTTTTGAGTAATTAAGATGTTTCATGGCACTTCTGTGAATCTTGATTAAACTCTTCAAACATGAACAAGAAGAATTTAGAATAAATAAATAATATTTTAATAAGTATTGTAATTTTCATTTGGAGGCTCATAAAGTATTTATCTTTTATATTATTTAAACTTTGTGTCTGTTTAACTTCGGTTAATCGGTTGTTAATGTGGCAGTGACTGAGGAACAGCCTTTAACTGAAACCTGTAATCATTTAATTCATTTAGAAAACTGATCCATTCAGACATCTCAGAATTATACTTAAATGGCTTTTTATGCCACATTTTTCTTTCTCTTGGTGTAACTCTTGACCCTGTGCTTATCTTTTGTTTGTTTTTGTTTTAATCATCTCAGAAACATTGCTAATTATTTCACAGTCTGCGATGGAGATGATCGTTTATGTCTTCATCTCATGCAGACTAAATCACTGTAACTCCACATGCTGAGGCAAAAACATCTCTAGATTGTCTCCAGAACTGTGATTGCACAATGATGGAAGCTCTGACAGAATTATGGTTGAAAACTCATAAATAACAAATCTAATGAGACATTTTTGCACCAGTTTAATCAGATTAATACTCCAATCAGAAAGGCATACCCCACTGATCTGATCCGTGATCAAATGATTGCTTAATCACAGGCAAGTTTAAATGACTGATTTAGATCATCAATACTGGTTTTACAGTGTTACTGTGAGTCAATGGCTTTTCTCAGACTGCAATAAAAATGTTCTTTTACGTCTCAAACCTAATTTTTAAACACGACTGAATCAAAACTTAAGAGTTAAGAAATACATTGTAAATATTTTAAATTAATCCGTAAATTCAATATGAAAAACAATCATGTTAGATTCCAACCAAAGAGACTTCTTCATGTAAACACAGCATATTGGATCTTTTTGAGTCCATGTGGACATTTCAGCACTTTTGTTTAAATGTATCAGATTTAATGTGTTCACAAAGCAACAGAGACGCTTGTGTGTTTAATTCTCAGCAGGAAGCTCTCTCTCTCTTCTAAAGCAGAGCAAACATGAGCGGCAACAGAAACACTGAAGAGGATGGAGGAGGAGGGGCAGCAGCAGCAGGAGGAGGCGGGTGGATGCATGGATGGATGGATGCCCCTCGTAGGAGCAGTGGGAGGACTGGGAGGACTGACAGTAGTGGGCATTAATATCTGTAAGTTTCAACCAGTTCTGGATCAGGGTTCATCGTTCTCGGTCTTCAGTTTGTGTTTTCAGCTCTACAGCAGACCTAATAAAAACAATAACAGATGAATATGACTCTAGCAGATTTTTTTCCCTTTAATCATTGCTGGACAAAAACTGGGTGGAGGTTCTCCTTCCTAATACCTTTCATGTTTTAATTATTTCATATAACCTGTTCCACCACAGAACCACACCTGTCATGTCTTCTGTCTTACTGATCCAAATGCAGCAAAGTGTGTGCTAATTTATTTAATCATATTCTAGAAACAACAGAGACATGGAAACAAATTATTACTGCCAGAAAAATAACTTTGAGTTAAAGGTATTTATCTAATCAAAGAACTGGCCAATTATGAAACAATTAGAAGTAAAAAATTTAGATTTAATTCAGCTTCATTTGAATAGCGCCACACATATCAATTCTAACCAATTCATAATAAATAGAATTATTAGGAAAAATTAATGACTTACATAGAATTTTACAGTACACAGCGTATTTAGCCATTTCACACACATCCCAATGAGCACACCAGGGTGTGTGCTGGGGTTCAGTGTCTTCCTCGAGTGCACCTCATAATGAAGCCTGGAATATAGCTCCCACCTTCCAGTTGGGAGACAATGCTCTTCTTCCTGAGCTACAGCTACCCACAACCTGACAGTGCTTCAAAAAACTCACAGAAAACTGCACTGACAGGACCACTGGACCTGCTGTCCTCAGTTTTTAAAACCAGCTGTTGTGTGTTTTTATATTTCTTTTAGACCAGAGCTACCTGGCTAAGAAGAAGGTGGAAGAGTTGGAATATAAGATTCGGAGAAACTGGATCTATGTAAGTAACACCACATTTTATACTTTAGTTAGTATAGTTAACACTCCAACATTAAAAGAAAAAACAGCCTTTGAATCTGAACAGTTGGTACAAAAATGTGTAACACTGCAGGATGACTTGGAGGATCTACTGGTCGAGAGACAACATCTCTTCTGCAGTAGGTTTAACCACAAAGCCAAACTGAAGGAGCTGGAACAGGAGATCATGAAGAAATATTCTGATGATGTTCTAGCCCCAGGTTTAAAGAAGATCTTCAGAAACGATTGTCACTGTGGTTCCACCATCTCATATATGTTCACTGGAGATAAGAGAAAGAACGGGAGCATCATGTGGGACCAGCTGAAGGAGTGGAGGACGGAAATAAGAAATAAAAAGGTATAAACAATTTAAGTCAAATCCAGTCTGTTTCAGCCTCTCATCTCAGTGTTGTTGTTTATTTGCTTACAGTTTCCCTATTTTCTTGTTTATCTGCAGATTCCTGAGAAGCCATAGAAGATTTCCACTGGCCAGTTTCCTGTTTCACACATTGCCATCCCATATGAAACCTTTGGTCATAAAATGATTCCTAATCATCTGTTTCTGTTCCTGATCATAAAGAACTTTAAAAAACTCAAAAAACACCCTAAAAGTTATTTTCTTTTCTTTCTTCTTCTGTGATAGCTATTTCTGCACTCATGCATTTTTCCAATTCTCCAGTGAGAGAGGGTGTTAGTGGCTTTTCTTTGAAATGAACTATGAAGCTTTATGTGCATTTTCATTCCCCTTTATCCCGTCATCAGCTTCATGTGTCCTTGTTTTTTATGTCTTTTTAGAGGAGCTGAAGGACATTAAATATATATAGGTTTTTCTTTTTCATCTTTATTCTGGTGAAAGAATAAATATCAAATATGATAAATGTGTTTTTCTTCTGTTTTATGTAAACTCCATCCATACCCATGACTATTACAGTTATACATCTTTTAATTATCCAGTGTGATGTGACCCCGGCTTTTTCAGCAGATGGCCACTTCCAGCAGGGTCATGCACAGGGTGTTTTCTGAATTCAAAGCATCAATAGAGTAGATGACAGAGCTCCAGCTGCTGTCCAGAAAGTGGAAAATCCTGCACTAGCAGACAACAGCTGTTCAGTTGTTATGGAAATGGAGCGTGTTGTTTGCATAGACATGTTTCTAAATGATGACTGCACATAGCAAGTGTATAAACGTGTGGCTTTGTGTGAATAAGTGAAGTATGCTTCAGTAAGACAGAAAGAGTCAGGTAGGTCTGACCACCTAAAACTCTGCTAACTCCTCTGAAATGGAAAACAAACAAAAGCTGATGCTTGTTCAGTTTGATGGAAATCACTGCTTAGTGACTGGAAAAACATGTTTATATTTTTCAAATGACATCGATGAGAAACTCTTATTCTTTCTTTTAAAAAGTAGTTAAATAATTTATTTAGACACGAATAAAGAAAGGAGTAAATGTTTATTTATTGGGGGCGTTTTGGGGGGGTGAGTTTGGCACGTTGGGGGCGGGGCTTAACGCACTCGCTCCCCTCAGTGTTCTCCTCGATCTGTTGTTGTTCAGCTCGTACTACAGAAGCTAGCAGCTAACAGGAGCCAGAAAGATGCGGTGAAATTAACACGCAGAGCTTGGTGTGCTCTGCTAACCATTGTTTTGAATCTGTTAGTTATCTTACCCCGACTTGGGTTAATTGTCCCCTCTCGGGTTTAAAGTCTTTGCTGCTGTCGTAGAGGACGGATTGGCCGTGTAGCTCTTTTAGCATGCTGCAGCTAATCGACCAGTGTTAGTACTGTTCGGCTCATTAGCTGAACCCCGGCTGTTAGTTTGTGGTGATCGATTTGTGTCACAGTTACGGATTGGCATGATTTGTGAGTATTAGGTAGCGTTATTTAATAGCAGTATGTGTCGTATCAAGGCAGCGGAGTTTGCTCTTACGGCGAAGCCTTTCCCGAGCAGGTCGATTTTCTGCTAACATCTTGCCAAGCTAAGCTAGCTGTTAGCTGGAGCTAACGAGACTCGGATGTCTTTGTTTCCATCAGCAAACCGTTTATGATGTGAGAGGTTAGCTGCAACTGTTAGCACAGTTAGCGGGTGGATTAGGCAAGTTTATCTGATGCCTCTTTATCATACGTTACGTTGACAGATACATCAGGATCTTGGATCGATTTGTTTTACCCTCAGCTGACATGCGGCGTTCAGTCCAGTGACCTTGGAGTCATAATCTACAACAGATTCATCAAAGTAAGTCCAACAGCTGGTGGACACATCAGGTCTATCATGGCCCTCAGATCAGGCTGCAGACAGGGGATCGTGTACGTCCTCATCCTCACAGGTGAGTCCACAGACTCCGGATCAGCTCTTAGAAATCATCTACACATGCGTCTCAGGGTTGTCTGGATTAATCTGATCAGAATATTTTATGCACATATCCATTTAGTTTCAGATCTACAAGGTAAACTTGATAGTTTTTTTCTTTTTTGCTGTATTATGTAAAATATGATCACTTAAAATGATCTTCAGACTAGGGAGAAAGTGACATTATTTCGGATATTATTGTTATAATCAGTTTATAGCTATACTACAATGATCATTAAGTGATTTTATTGATCAGAGAGCAGCATCAGTGCCTTAAAGGCTGTTATTTCATCCTGATTTTATTAATCAGGTGAAAATGTATAATCTTGCTGAGATATTTGAGCATTAGTAGAAGTTGTGTGGTGACACTGGACATTGCTCGTGCTCATAATCCCATCTCACTGGAAGTCAGAGCTGCAGATCTGATGTCTTTAAATAGAGATAATCACAGATCAGCCTTCTATTCAGTTTTGGCCTTGCATCTGAAATTTCCAGGTTTGGATTAACAGCTGTAAAAAGGATTTTTGTCGTCTTATTTTGACAGAATAACGGATTTGTCCTCTCTATAAACATGTTAAACACAATTCTGTCAACATGTTATTATCTTTTTGTCCCTGTTGTTGTCGTTTTACATGGTTTTTGTTTTGTGGTTATTAGGAGAAGAATTATGGGCCAGATTTATTACAGAATTCAGCCAACACTAAATAAAGTAAAAAACAATGCAGGGTTTTTACCTGAATGCTGCCTTTGTATGTTTAATATATGCAGGAAAATGTTCAAATCAAACCTCTTCTGTGTATCTGGGATCTTTCAGGCTAATAATACCCTCGCGTCTGTCACACATAGTTATCTTACAGTAGAATAGTCTTTCAAAATGGTCCTTTTAAGGTGTCTTATTAAGACATGGTTTTTTTGTTAGCCAGATGACATATTTTAGTTTTAAGTCATATTTTTCAGTGTGTTTGTTTTTTTAAACCTGCATGAAACATTTTAGGTTATTAAATATATATTTTATATTTTTATCTTTCATTCTCATTGTGATGTTTAATGATGTCATAGTAACTAAAGTCCTTTTAAGATGTTAGCAAGATTTAAAAGAAGTTAATCGCACCGGGTTAGATGTTACCACAATGCAAATGGGATGGAAGCTGCACCAGTAGGCTGACAGTCCTGGAAAATTACCATAATGTGAACAAAGAATTTCTGCTCATTCCAGGCTAAAAATAAACTACATTATTATTAACTCTGCTTTTTTAGGACAGTGTTATCTGCCTTGTTAATGATTTATGTCATCTTTTTTTTTCCCAGGATGCATGGTTGCTTCTCAGAGGAATGATAACGTCTATGTGTCTGGTGAGGTCGCAGTCACATTGACTGTCAGCACAAATATCTGCAGCGGAGCTTTTACATCTTTTCTCCCTCCCACCAGCCTGCGGCGACGTGGCCGAGCTCCTGCGGGCGTCCAGCGGCGTCATCACAAGCCCAGGGTGGCCCTTTCAGTATCCGGCCAAACTGAACTGCAGCTGGAACATTAGAGCTCGACCCGGAGACTCCATCACCATCAGGTGAAGCAAACCCTGTTTCCATGGAAACGATGAAATATAAAAGATGTTCTGAGGGGACGCATTGGGTCGTGATGTCATAACACGAGGTTAACATAGGTTTGGATAAAAACGGCATCTTTAATGGGACGCATCATGGTGGATGTTTTGAGTTTCACTGGTTTTTAAAACGTGAACGAAACACACAGATAAATAATTCTGGTTCATAAATGTTAAGATGCTCCTTTAACATTTTATTTATGTGACGTTTCAGGCATTAGAAGGGCTGTAAAATGTCTGGAGAAGAATTAGTGTTCGAAACATGGCATAAAATAACATTAAGGGAGACAAACTTGACTTTTTCCTCAAACAAAAAGCAAGCCTGTGATTATTGTGGTATAGTTAAATATAAAATCTTAGAGCGAGGCCTTCTTTCTTTGCTGCTGCTGTCCAGGGCTTCTATACGTCACTTGAAAACTCGAACAGCTTCCAGCTCATGCATCTCAGTTTGGGGTTATCCTCTCTAACTGCAGTATCTTCCTCTAGATCTGCATCTCCGTGTAACTTCTGGTTACATACAGCAGTTTATGGTTTTAATAATGGCAGCAAGGAGCATGTCAGACTTCTGTAAGTCACGATATGCACTGACACTGAGCTCTTTGGACTGTGGGAAAGTCAAACCAGTGAGTGCTATCAAACATGTTGCTACAGAGAAGCTTCCAGCTGCAGTTAGTCATGATTCCTGAGAGGACGTTGGAAAAACCAGGCAGGTTTTAACACGCTGTGGAACCTTTATTCTCATCTATGTGGGTTTAAAGCTGTTCTGGCTTTGACTTTCATTTCAACTAGAAAAACGCACAACAAAAATCATCCCAAATTAAAAAAAGTCACCAAATCCCCAACACCCAATCATAAATGTAACGCCATCTTTTCCTTCTCCAGTTTTCAGGACTTTGACCTCCAGGGTTCACATCGCTGCACCTCAGATTGGATGTCCATCAGCAGCTACAGGAGCCTGGATGGCCTGCGGGTTTGTGGTTCCTCCCTGCCCCCCCCTTACATCTCCTCCCAGGACCACGTGTGGATCCACTTCCATTCAGATGACAGTCAGACGGGGAAAGGCTTCAGACTGTCCTACATCACAGGTGAGGGATGGCACGTCCAGCCCATAAAGCTGTGCTGACAGATATCCCACTGCAGCAGTAATTTAAACTGACAACCTTTCTGTCCTGAACATCCTCTGATCAGCAGGGCTGGCACCTCTTCTGGTTGTTACATAACAGCCGTTTACAGAGCAGGCAGGGATGATGTAATCCTAGATTAGAGGCTGATGTCAATTTTCTGAACGGAGAAAGAACCACGAATGTCACAGAAATCAGTAACTCTGCTGTCAAAGGCTGGAAGTAATTAATCAGGAATAAAAAAAAAATCTTGTTGCAGGGAAGCCAGATGCATCCAGCTGTGATGTGGACCAGTTCCACTGCTCCAATGGGAAGTGCATCCCAGACTGGTGGCGCTGTAACTCCATGGACGAGTGCGGTGACAATTCAGACGAGGAGCTGTGTGTGGATTCGCCGTTCTCGTTCCAGCCCTGCAGTCTGAACCAGTTCCCCTGCTTGTCCCGGTACACTCGCATTTACACCTGCTTGCCGCACAGCCTGCGCTGCGATGGCAGCATCGACTGCCAGGTAACCGCCCCTACTCGGCCATTAAGTTCTACAGCTTTGTCTCTGTGGATACCTTGTTCACAGGTGGTCTCCAGCTGAGCTCGGTCTGGAGGAAGTCCTGCCAGTAGTCGGTTCCTGATGCAGTCTTTCTTCTTTCTTTTTTTAGGACCTTGGTGATGAAATCGACTGCGACGTCCCCACTTGCGGAGAATGGTTGAGGAACTTCTACGGCTCATTCAGCTCTCCAAACTACCCGGATTTCTACCCTCCTGGAAGTAACTGCACCTGGCTGATTGACACTGGAGACCACCGGAAGGTAATCGACCTTTCAGCTACTACCTGTAATCCAGCAACGGTCAGGTTGGCAGCGACTTAAAGAAATTCCCATTGGAGCTGCTAACATTGTTCGCTTCATCCTCTTCTCGCAGGTCATCCTCAGGTTTACTGATTTTAAACTGGACGGGACCGGCTATGGTGACTACGTGAAGGTCTACGATGGTCTAGAGGAAAACCCTCGCCGGCTCCTCAGGGTGCTAACGGCCTTTGACTCGAGAGCACCAGTTGCTGTAGTTTCATCGTCGGGTCAGCTCAGGGTTCACTTCTACGCTGACAAGATCAACGCAGCCAGAGGCTTCAACGTCACCTATCAGGTGTGTGGATGTCGTCTGAAAGTTGAACAGCTTGTATAAATGTGTTTGGTTTTAAAGAGACCGATTCTAACCTTTGCAGTTTTGGTAGGATATGTTCTGTGTGACTCATTTGTGTGAACGTGTTTCTAAGGTGGATGGGTTCTGCCTGCCCTGGGAGGTTCCCTGTGGGGGGAACTGGGGTTGTTACACCGAGCAGCAGCGTTGCGACGGGTACTGGCACTGTCCCAACGGCCGGGATGAGCTGAACTGTTCTACCTGTCAGGAGGACGAGTTCCCCTGTTCCAGAAACGGGGCCTGTTACCCTCGATCAGAACGCTGCAATTACCAGAACCGCTGCCCCAATGGTTCTGACGAGAAGAACTGCTTCTTCTGCCAACCGGGAAACTTTCACTGCAAGGTATCGCATGCCTGATTATACGTAAACATCCCACAGTAAGGATGGCAGCTTTTTAGCTCAGCTGTGCTCAGTAACAGGGCTGCAGAGACACATCAAATGAACAGTAAAACAAGGCCGACTGAGAGAAAGATGAGGCTGAATGTTACTCAGATCAGGGACTTTCTTTGTACCACAGCGGGTTAATTTAAAATCCTAATAATGGTATTTCCTCATGCATACAACTTGCACTAAATCTATTGCCCCTTACCTCTACAGAACAACCGATGTGTGTTTGAGTCATGGGTTTGCGACGCCCAGGATGACTGTGGTGATGGCAGCGATGAGGAAAGTTGTCCCGTCATTGTTCCCACCAGAGTCATTACAGCCGCTGTCATAGGCAGCCTAATCTGTGGCCTCCTATTGGTCATTGCCCTCGGCTGCACCTGCAAACTCTATTCGCTGCGCATGTTCGAACGCAGGTGAGGAAATCTCGCTTTTTCTTTTTTTTTTTTTTTTTTATTTGTTTATTGAGGAAGAAAAACATACAGTATTCATTTACAAACAATACAATCTGTTCCCCTTGTATTCTTTTTTG
>JBAMHV010000018.1:17681000-17718439 GCA_037177535.1 Pseudomugil gertrudae
AATTCCTGCCGTATGGTAGTAATGTCAGAAGAAAGTTCAGTCTTTAGCGCCTGGATTTCGGACTTAATAGATGAGAGATTCTCCCCAAGTGCTGCGTGCAACTCCTTTTTAAACATGGTCGAAATCTCTTCACGAAGTTCAGAGAGGAGTTTAGCCTTTGTCAACTTGTCCACATCATCAAGCGGCATATCAGAAGTCCCAGGCTGCGGCGAGTTTCTACCACGAGGCGGGGATGCAGCGCTAGCAGCAGGCCGCAGGTTAGGCTGGGAGGTATTTGCGTTCTTACTGACTTTACGCGACATTATGAGTGCCAGAAGTAAAATAACTTTTTCAGACAGCTTTACCAAACTGTAAAAATAAAAAATAAAAATCAACAAAATGTGCCCAAAATACTGGATAATAACAAAACTCCGCAGGAGCCGTGGTTGGTGCGACCTACTCCATGTTCAGCCAAGCCGGAAGTGTCGCTTTTTCTTTTGACATTTTATCAGTTTGATGATTTCTCCTATTTACTGTCATCGTCAACTTTAAGATTCAAACTGAGTAACTGTTTCAGGTCGTTTGAGACCCAGCTGTCCAGAGTGGAAGCAGAGCTTCTAAGGAGGGAGGCCCCGCCATCTTATGGACAGCTGATTGCACAGGGATTGATCCCACCAGTGGAAGATTTCCCAGTGTGCTCTGGGAACCAGGTACAGTCCTCTGATAAGTGACAGGATTATTTAGCTACTCATTATTGTCTGTTCTTCACCTCTTAATGTTACATTTAAAAGGTCAGTTTCCCTGCAGAGTATATTTTCACTCCTTTTGATGAGGAGAGAGGTTATTTTACCAGTTCTGTCTTACTTCCTTTCCAGGCATCAGTCCTAGAAAACCTACGTCTGGCTGTCCGATCTCAGCTTGGTTTCACCTCCCTCAGACTCCCTTCCACTGGTCGCCATAGCAACTTGTGGCGCAGACTTTTCACCTTCTCGCGCTCTCGCAGGTCGGGTTCTTTGGCTCTGGTCTCCGCTGACCTGGAAGACAGTGCCGGCACTGGTAGCACTGGAAGTTCTGGCTCAGACCTCCTTTCTCCAGACTCGGATGACACAGACACGGAGAGCGAGCGAGGTAGGGAGCGAGGTGTGGGCGCGGTAGGTGGGCCAGTTGCCCCCCTCCCCCATAAAACCCCGCCGCCCTCTGCTGTGGAGGCTGTCGTATCCGTGGCCACGTCCGCAACTGCCGTGACCCCCGCGCCCAGCCGAGATCGAGGCCTCGATCGGCCCAGAGAAGCCCCACCTTCCTCCAGCCCTGTTACCGTGGTGACTTCCAGCCCAGACCCTGAATGTCACACCGACTCTTCAGAGCTCCGGGCTCCTTCCATATCTGCACTGCAGCGCCTGGCCCAGAACCTGCAGCGCCTGGCCAGGAATCTAACTCGAACCAACCAGAACCAGCAGAATCAGACCAATCACAGCCCACTTCGCCAGCTGGAGACAGGAAGAGGTGACGACGAGACAGCTGAGCGCCAGGGAAGTAGAGAGGAAGAGGAAGATGTGGAGCTCCTCATCCCTGTTTCCGACTCCGACTCGTCATCCTCCTCTTCAGTGGTTAGTGATGTGCGACAGCCTCTGTTGGAGCCACACCCCTCTTGCACCACAGGGCACACCCTCCATCATCAACGAGGACACAGTGGTCGAGGGGGGCGGGACGGCACTTGTGAACACTGTGGGATGGTCCACACAGCTCAGATCCCCGATGCTTGTCTCGAGACCACAGGCAAGACGGAAAGCAGCGACGACGAACTGCTGTTGCTGTGTTAACAAGTTAACCCACCAGCTAACATGCTAACTGACAGGCTAACATGTTAAGTTTCAGGCTAACATTTAAAACATTTTAGTATAAAGGGAGAACAAGGTAACTGACCAACCAATGACATGCTAACTAACCAGCAGCTTAATGCATCTCATATTTCAACCAGTGCTAGCTGACTTTTTCTATTAAAGACTGGCATATTTTACACTCCACTTTAAGTAAGCAAACAGACTAAACCTTTGCTTAACATGCTAAAAAGATCACTTTACATTTTGACATTTCTTAAATGGTTTGCTTACAAATCGCTGTTAGCAAGACAAGCTAACTAGCACAAACAAGAGTCTCACATTCCACCCAACTAGCTCGTCAGCCAACATGCTACCATCTTACATGTGACATCAGGCTAATATGTTAGCATCTTTTAGCATGCTAGCTGGATTAAAGGTTATTTCTTATTGATGTCTGAGATCAATGAACCAACCAGAGATTTGCAAGAGTGATATTACTGATTGGACTGCTGTTGGTACGACCACAAAAGCTGTTTGTTGTTCCCCTGGTCCGTCCGTTCACCACCTGCCTTTCCCGTGCTCATCCCCTTAATAGGCAGATGTCCTGCTTATTGGTACGACTGTAAATGGAGTCCAAATGGAACAGACTGATGGTTTCCTGTGAATGGAACAATGAATTTTTAATAAGGAGCCTTCTGACTACGAAATGTGTATGGACTTCTGGTTAGGTTTGTCTGCTTTAAAAGGTCTCGCCATTTCCACAACTTCTGGTGGAGTCTGTCAAAGGGAATGAAAGGGTCGTGTAACCAGGGGAGGTGGTTAAAGGTAGCTTTTTTTGGTAGCCCATGCGTGAGCTACTCATCCTGGAGAGCAGAGTCCTGCAAGGAGTTTCCCTGCTGCAACACACCTGACTCAAATCAATGGGTAATTAGCAGACTTGTGGAGAGTTTGATGTCGAGCTTTGTTTAACTGCTCTACGGTCATTAAATCCGGTGTGTTGCAGCAGAGAGACTCCCAAACCTTCCAGGACTGAGAACCTGGAAGCCTTGTTGCATGTCATGTTTAGGTTCAATGTGGGGAACATGAGCGTTCTCCACTATTGGATGTGGTTGTTACATAAATCTCTTACAGTATTTATTGTTGCATCACACTGCCCATCATATGTCCAGAAAAGAGTAGAGACAGAATTTTTTTTTAACGTGCCTGTGTCAGAGTCCTTTATAGGTTATCAATGCATCAATCAGAGGAATTAATGTTCACTTTGTTACATCTGCATTTAACAAGTCACATTTTTTTTATCACTAATACAAAGCACAACACTGTCAATGGTTTTATTTCAAACTAAACCTTCAGACATGTTAATTTAACCCCCAAAGAGCAGTGTTTTATTAAACCATGTGCCACATCTCCTGGTCACATGACCCCGATCGCTATTGTAGCAGTTTCTGCTCACGTTGCTTGTTCTGGCTGAGATTCCTGTCCGGTTCCCTCCAAGAGTTCAGCGTCACTGCCTGTTCAGTTCAGGTCATTTTGAAGAACGACTGTGTCCAGATGACCAGTTTTTAGAAGTAAAAGTGTCAGATTAATTGATAATTAAGATTAGCAGGAAAGTTTTTATATTTACCGGCTTCAGGAAGGGTCGGAAGTGGAACCAAAGCCAGACTGGCAGCTTCAGACACAGCTAGAATATAAACATGGTCATTCCTTTATTGTGACAACTCCTCTCACTTCCCAGACTGAAGCCATTCAGATGTCTGCGTTTTGGATCTTTGTTACTGTTTTTGGTACTCAGCTGACCTCGTGTGAGTGTGACTGTGTATATTTATTATTATTAATATGACTATGGTTATTATTGTGTTCATTTGCTGTTGTGTAGCTGTTTTTCTGCCCTGCATGATTCAACTTGTTTGGTGTTTTTCTTTAAGTCTGTAAAAATAAAAAAAACCTGGTAAACTGCACTAAAGATTAAAAGTTCACATTAAGTGGGTTGACTTTCCTCCAGAAACCTGATTCTTCTTTGTTGCCACGTTCTTAATGGGACAAACTGAAAGCATGCTCACCATGTTGCAGGATTAGAGCTCTATCTCGCCCTCTGCTGCTGAGGTCTTACCCTGTGTGAACATGAGGTTCAACAAAGCTTTTAAAATGCATCTAAATGTTTGTCAGTATACAATAGGCTCTCGAAACTAAATTAAAATCTCAGAATATGTGATGAGGTCACATTACTCTCACATGTTTATACTCCACTAGACTCAAATAGGCCAAGAAGCACTGCACCAGCTCCAAAGTTCACTTCTTTTTAGTCTATAATGCAATCAAACCCCCCATTAAATCTCCATTAATTAACATGTTTTTATGTCTTTGGATAGATAGCTAAGTAATTTGACTCAGTTTGTGGTATTTCCAGAAATCAGTATCAACTGAAAATCATTATTCAAGATATTTAAAGACTTTGTGCAGTGAATTTGACTGGTACTGGTAAGTACAATGTTCCCACACAAGTAAAGCTAGAACCAACATAAAACTTGCTCATGGACCATTTTAACTACAAACTAATCTATCAAAGGCAGCAAGTCGGGACATTCAAACAGCATCACATTAAGGAATTAAATGGAATTTAAAAGAGATATATCATGATTTTAATCCTTCCTTTTAACATGTAAATCATTAATTTATTGTCTGTATAAAGTAGAATCTCAATCTTTTGGTCTGAATTCTTGGTTATCTTCTATTGTCTTCAGAGCGACTTGTTTTTGTGCCGTCTTATTTGTGAACAAGGCCTGTCATGACCCCCTCCAGGTCACAGGAAGTTCAACTCTACCCTGTTCCGCCATATTTGTAGCTTAATAGCAGCGATATTGTAATCTCCCAGCAGATAAATGTTTTATTAGTAAATTTACTATAAATGTCAACGTATCTGATTAACAAAATTAGTGACCCAAAGGTCCACAACCTTATTTGGCAGACCCACAGCAAATACATACTACCGGGATGTTGCCGTATACCACAACCGATCAAACATCGAAGCAGATGAACTACAGTAGAACACCACACCAGCTACCAGTATAACCAGTATAACTCTCAATAGACAGAGGGACGATTCAATAGGGCTCGTTAAAACTAGTAAATCCCCCCAGTGAGATGGGTCGTAACAAGCAGATTGAAAAAAAATGCTGTCTGATCTCATGAATCTTCATTTTAGCTGCAACATTGAGATGGTAGGGTAGGAACATGGAATAAAAACATGAAAGCATGGTCTTCCTGCTTTGTCTTAACAGTATGATGATAACAGAATAATGCATCATGCATTAAATCATTTCACCCTGGTTTCTTATTCACTGTACTCCAATAAACTTCGCAAACACCACATCCCAGTCCAATAGAGCAGCTGTGGGATGTGGTGGAATGGCAGAATGTCACCTAAACAACACCAAAAATTCAGTTTGAGTTCATCATAATCAGTCAGAAAGCACCAGTTAGCTGAAGTGGTTGCTTTATAAGGTGAATCTCCTCAGAGCAGCCAGCTCAGGTTATATAAGATAACTGTATAAGATGTGATATGAAAGCATGTAATGATTTGCAAATCTGTTTCAGTCTAAAGCAATTAAAACAAGTTAAAAGAAAACTATTCTGCATTTTAATACCGAGTCTAGAGACAGACTTTAAATAAACTGGGCTGGATCAAGAAGACTGGAAAAGTTGTGTATTGGTTCAGAAAATAAAGATACACAGATGATGTAGGCGATATCCCACAAACAGATCATTAACATGACTCGGTATAAAAAGAGTGATGCAGAAGTGTCTTTCAGAGGAGGCATCAGCACTGAACCATCTTCATAAAAAAGGCCTAGTTCAGCAAAACAATGCTACACATTCTGTAATACCTTATAAATGTAACAGTAATGTCAAAATGTTAAAAATAAAGTTCTTTAAAAGGAAGGATGAAGCAAGTGGAATGTCCTATCTTTACACTTATTACATCTGTAAGAATTCCAATAATGGATCCATCTGATATGTGCTATTTTTAATTAAGTACATGGTTTACATTATTTGCAAATCATTGCATTCTGGCTTTATTTACATTATACACGCTGTCAGCTTTTCAAAACAAGGCTTTATGAGACAAACCAACCCTTACGTATGCATTCCCTTTCCCCTCTTTTAATAGTGGGGTTGTACATTTCTTTGCAGTCAGGATCTTATATATAATAGACAGTCTTCAGAGCGCTTCAGAGAAACGGGGAGGAAAACAGCTGTTAAAACAGGGCCATCTAAAAGAATTCAAACCTCAAAAATGTCAAGGCTGCGGGAGCAAACACTAAACACAGGACACGTGCTGACCTCGTCTAGATTTTCTCCACATAAGCTGCCAGTAGTGACCTACTGCTGAGCAGTGGGTCCAGTAGGAGCTGTGACATGTTGGATAACTGGGTATAATATTTAAAACATAAGTTTTTATTTTTCAGGCCTTTTATTAATTGTCATTGAATCTTTATTTTTTATTTTGACTTGAATCATAGTGGTAGGATAAACTGAACTGGATGTTAAAATGGATTGGCTGAGATAATAGCAACAACATAAGCAACTGTTTCAGGTTTGAGTCCTTTTAGATGACAGATTTTTACGCTATTGAGAATCCCTTATGAGTAGCTCTTTACTATGCTCCCCCAAATCTTATTAAATCTACTCCAGATAAGACTGACTATTCATGATGTCAAACCAAATAAAGTTAAAAACATTTGAATATCCCTTTATAAAGGATTAAAACTGGTTCCTAAGGATTTCAGAGCTGCCTTTGCAACACCACAAACTTGTCGGTGATACTGGCAGCGACAGACCTTTTGTCAGTGATAACTCAAACCATAAGCGGTCAAACATAACAACTGGGAATTTTTGAGAACTTTTTATTTTCTGCTTTTCAGGCGACATTCTCATGTTTTTTTTTCGTTTGATGTTTCAGATGTTTGTTTATTTATGTTCTAATCTTTTCATCGTTCCATGCAAAAACATAAAGAAATAAACCTCCATGTTCCTGCGTCTCCATGGAAACTATCATGTCTCTAGGTCCTGGACGTACCTCTGTTAGTCACATGGCTCCTGAGGAGCTGCTGTGATTGGCTGGCAGCTCGAGGTCATTTGGCCTCTATTTTCTTTTAAATCATCTGTCACTGTGCAACCCTGTCCTTCACTGGGTCAAGGTATGGAGCCTCCCATCTCACGATGACATCATCATGGCACTGTTACGTCTTCAACGTGACATCATCATGCAGCATGCAGCAGCACAGGAGGATCACAGGACTTTTTAAAAACCCCACCCAGCAACAATGTGTCCACTCCTGTTTGGTCCTGGCCTTTACTTAAGACGATGCACTCAGTCCCGTCTCCTGATGCTACGACTTGCCACCCTCCGTTTCCTTATTGGTCAATGGGGCCAAGGCAGGGTCCACCAATGAGGTGGCAGGAAACAGTTTAAACCAGCCTATCACCATGTTGGACAGGTCCAAATCATCCAATAGGATCTGAGCAGCACCCATGAAAGATTTATGGTCCATTCGCCCATAGTCACCCCAGACGATGATCTGCAGAGACAGACAAGTTAGACTGAGTGACATCACACTCGGTCAATGCTACACTCAATGGCAACTGGGAAGTTAGAGCTATGCTGGGAAAACTTGACCTATAAAAAAAAAAATCAAACAGGGCACAGATAACATCTTCATCGCCCTCTTCCACAATATATACCATTTCCAAAAATATTACCCAACAGTACAACATTTCTTCTGTTAAATGTGTTTCAACCCTTATTGATAAGCTTGTGCTGTTAACACCGCAACAAAGCAAACCAGAGTAAAGCAATGAGTTTTATTTTTGTTCAAAGTGACTTTAAGTTTTAGAGTAGACCATGAGTGTCCAGCTCCACTCCTCAGGGCCCACAGTCCTGGAGGTTTTAGTTTTTACCCGGGTCAAACTAAACAGCTCTCTCCAGCTTGTTGTCAACTTCAGCCGAAGCACATTGATCCATTAAATCTGAATTTTGATGTGCTATAGCAACCACATCCAAGACTGGCAAGACAAAGGCCTTCAAAGACTGACTTTGAACATCTCTGGAGTAGACTGATTGTAGCAGATATGACATAAATCCATCTGGTTCATGCACTTTGTCAACTCTAACACCACAGCTCAGTTAATCAGCTTAAACTGCATAGTCCTAACATCATACACTTTCAAATATCTGCAATCTGACTGATGTCTTTTTGTCAGGAGTCCATCTTCTCATAAATAAAAATGTAAAAAATATACCTGGAGCACTTTTCCTTCAGGATTTTCTTCAAACTGTAGCTGTTGCTGATAAAGAGGATCAAGTGTTTTTCTTGCTAGTCGAGTTCTTCTCTTCAATACACACTTTCCATTATCCATTAGATACACCTTAACATAAGGAGCTGCAAAATAAAATGTCAATATTAGCAGAATACACAGAATACCTGCCTTCTCTACCTAGCTATCTCTAAATAACCAATAAAATACAGCTTTACTACAATATAGCAGTTGTAGGAATAAAGTAGTTGTATTACTAACGTGCTAAAAACAAAACAGCGTGCTATAATATTTACCTATTAAGATGCACAGTCAAGAACAAGTGGTTACTTTACAGAAGTATTAGCATTTTAAAACACGCAGTAATAATTTTTCTTAGTGAGCATGTTAAACAGATTAAACAGAGTTTGAGACATTTTTATTTCTGACCAATTTTTGGCTTTGCAGTGAAATATAACAGTTTTACAGTAATGTACTTTTAGATTACTATAAAGCTGATGGAATTATTCATAGTTAAAATAAATCACTGTTTTTATATTTACTTTATTTTCCAATCAGGCTATCTGTTACTATAATAAAATGTATTTTATTTTTGCAACTGTTTCTGATATTTATCTGCTCAGACAGTAAACCAGACAGTGTCATTTATAGAACAAATTATACTTAAATAACAATTCTCATTGACAATATTTAAAATATTTCTCAACAATTTTTCTAAAAAATATAAGATCTGTATTTCTTTTAATTTTACATGCAACACTAATGCGGTTTGGAAAACTGTACAGTAAAATTCAACGTTTTAACAGTATTGAGCAAATAATTTAAAGTATTTTCACCTGGAGTGTTTTTGTTGCCTTGTTTACCCACAAGGCCTCGGGCTCGAATCACCTCCACATCCAGACGCTCTTTCCTGTAGACCATCCCAATCTGTATGTCACCTGATCAGACAGAGAGACGATCAGATGTGAACGTTATTAACCTGATGTATTTTATTGAGATGAAAAAAAGATTAAACACATAAACGCTGTAGCAGTTCTCTTCATTTGCTTGTTGTTGTCACTTATGATGTTTCCAGTACGTTTTCAGTCAGTGATGAAAATGTCTTGAAGCACAGAGGTGTCTGTGTACTCGCATGCACAGTATTCAGTCATAAATTTAATGTCTAATTGATGAACATTAATCTAAACATAAATATTTTTGTAATGTTGAAATGCAAAGAAATACTCAGACTTTATAATCTGAATATTGAAAATTATTTAAGGTAAATTATTTAGGGAGGTAAGCCATAAAAACAAACAACTTTATAAACATTGTATAAACATATGAATTTTCTTACCCATAGGAGGTGTAGCTAAAGTCTGCCGTCCAGCCAGCTGGGCGGGGCCTAATCCCTCCAGGAAACCAGTAAACTGTTTGTCGGATGCCAACTTCACTCCCGGAAATATAAGACTGGTGGTGCGTTAAAAATAAAAAAAAAAAGAGATTGTTAGATAGAAAAAAAATCAATGTAACATGCTTTGAAATGAAATAATAAGAAAAGTGCAACAAAAATGCATCAAACATAACATTAAGTAGATTATAAAATGAGTGATAAAGTGTTAAAAGTGTTGACAAAAGTCATTTGAGAAAAGAAGACGGAAATAGAAAAAGTGAAATGATAGATTATGATAGGAACATGAGCTTCTTCCACAGGGTGGCCGGGCTCTCGAAAGGTTTGGTCATCCGTGAGGGGCTCAGAGTAGAGCCACATGGAGAGGAGCCAGATAAGGTGGCTCTGGCATCTGGTTAGGATGCTTCCTGGACGCCTCCCTTATAAGGTGTTCCGGGCACGTCCCTGGGAGTGGAGACTAATGACATGCCGGGGGGATATCTCTCTGATGGCCTGGGAACATCTCAGGATACCACTAATGAGCTGACATATGTGACTGGGAAGACAGGAGTCTGGGCTTCCCTCATAAGGATGCTGCCCTCGCAACCCGACCCCAAATAAGTGGTAGAATATGGATAGATTGAGGGGTCAGAGGACAGAGTAGAAAGCAGAAAAGGGAGTTTAGGGCATTAATGGCCCTTAATATATCTTATACATATATCTTATGGCCTGTAAAAAAATGACTAAATGAAGAGGATTGAAAGTGATGGAAGAAACAGGAGTGACAGCGTAGAAAGAGGAGCGTAACTACAAAGAAAATATGCTCACGCTCCGGGTTTGGGGTCCTCAGCGTCTGGGTCTCGACTCGGTTGCCGGGTAAATCGAGCTTTAAACTCAACGGCCAAGCCGGTCTCTACACTTCTCTGGACAGGAAGTCTTATCACCTTCTTCTTCTTCTCCTCTTCTGCATGGCCCAGCAGAAAGAAAGAGTGAGAAGAATTTTAAGCACAACTGATCTGCCACAGTAACTCCGCACTGCCTGCTGGGGGTGACCCAGTCAACCCAGTCCCTCCTCCTCTAGATAACTTAGATCAATCTAATTAATTCTATTCATTTTAACAGATTAGTATTCAGGTTGTCTTTCTGTTAATGCCAGCTGATTAGCCAAAGCAAGTTTTATTTATATAGCACCTTTCATGTACAGGACAGCTCAAAGTGCGTTACATTGAAACAGAAAATCCTAAAGAAATTACAATAACTAAAAGTGGTTAAATGTAACTATCAGTATTCAAATACAGCCAATCCAAGTTTACATAGAGACAAACATGACATACAGAATTGAACAGTACTTAGATAAGATCACGACACCGCCTGAGTGTGTCAAATCATAATAGTATCACAGTAGATTACTGTAAATATTTCATTTTCCCCATTAGCCCTATTGAGTAAAACTTTAAACATGATGTTTTAAGGTTAAAATCAGATAAGCTAAGATAAACAGAAAATGGGTCCTAAACATATGCCTGTCAGACACACCCACAACCTTCGCTGATTTCATGGATTGTCATCATCATGTACTGGTTAAACAAAGACTGACCTTCTGGATTCAGCTGGGAGGCGCTCTGACTCTTTTTCCCCAGTCCGACCATTCCCATCATCCTTGCTCCAAAGCTCGAGCGTCTCTTCTTGTCATCGTCATCATCGTCATTTCTCCCCAATGAGCAAATCTCCCCTCCGACACTAGAAGACTTGGTAAGAGGAGCCCCAGGGGTTGGTGTTCCCCTGCAGGCGGACAAAAACACAACCACATCCATCAGAGTCCGAAAGGGATGGGCAAACATATACATCTATGTGAACTAAGGATCCACTCAGAGGTAACCAGTATCTGCAGTGTCCATGAGCTACTTGTACACATGTAGAACGATAATGATTTAGTAGTGGCCACAGATTGACACATGGTTGGTATTAAAAGACTATTTCAAATTCATTTCATCATCTAAAAAAGGAAAAAGAGAAATATAAAAATGAAAGCAGTTTTATAGGGAATTTGGCTGTCGTATTTTACAGTATATGTGAGGCCAGAGAGAAGGAAGATGGAGATGGAGAAGTCTGCCACCAGTGATAAATTTGACCATTTCATGACACTGAAAGCAACTACTCTGTAGTTTAGGATGCTGAAGATGTGGGATATAAACACATTTAAGTGGATGAACAAATACCTGAAGGTAAAAACACATGGATGGATAAGGAATAAACACATAACAGTACACAGAGGAAGGGTTCGACGTTATTTGGCGCTACTGCTTGAATAACCGATCCAGTTCCAGTTAAATGTCATTGGTCAATCTTACTTTGCCGACTCAGGTTCCTCTTGCTCCACTTCTTCCTCCACTGATTCGCTCTTCTGCAAAGTGGCTGCACCCTCTGCAGCCCCCCCTTTTTCCTGAGCTTCCTCTGAATCTGCCTCCACTGACTGACCCTCTACAGTTTCCATTCGACTGTTTCAGCCAATAAGACGAGAGAACGGCAGCATGCAGACCGAAGCATGCAGAGCAAAGATAACACACAGCAGAACATGATCATGCAAAATTAATAAGATGCAAACAGCAATTAATACAAAACATGCTAACACAAACAAAATGTGTAAAACAGCGTTAGTGAATTTACCAAAAAGAAGAAGTGTTAATATTGTACATGCAAGCTGTGATATTAACACATAAAGCTCTATGTGCATTTAGTTATCAGGCAATTCCCTTTTATTTCCATAAAAGCAGTACAAACTGATTCAAATAAACTGATGTTGTGTGCATTTTGTTAATTTTTTGTGCGTATCAGATGCATTTCCTATTTCAGCCTGGTCTGTGTTTAGTTTCTGGTCTGACGTCTGTGATTATTTTTTTCCTTACCTGATCTTACGGACAGTTCGGTTGTCAGAGGCGTTGGACATGGCTGAAACATCGCTGATATCACTATCAGATGATTTGAAGGACAGACTGTCCCTCATCTGGAGACAGAGGATCAGAAAACAGATGAGTAGGTGTGTGGAACATCGAGTGCTTTGTGTAAACTCATGTAAATCTGTGATGCTTGCTTACCTTTGTGGGGTCCTTCAACACACCTGCAGAGAAAAAAGAAGGTGCTTAGTTGTTTGTTTTATCATTTTAAGCCATTTTAGAGGTTGAAGAGAGTGTGTTGTAACAGTTTCCTTCAGCTTATACAGTCTTTTTCAGGCTTGGCCTTATGGATAGTGTTGTCACAGCAATGCTGCATTTACAATTAGCAACATTTGTGTTTGATTGATTATTTCTCCATTTCATAAAACCAGTAAGTGTTGACTCAAACAATAATAGAAAGTTTGATTCATCATGAGCTATAACTTGACCAAGCTTCAGTGGAACCACCAACACAGATAAACATGTACATAACGACCCCCAGAATGAGCAGTAATCCCTGCAATATTCTCCTGTTGGTAATCACCGTCATAACTAATGACACAACACATTATGGATCTGCCACAGAAAGCAGGATGGACATCATAACAACATCAGAGAGATAAAAACAGTTTGACACAGAAGAAAACAAAGCTGTAAAGACATACATGAGGTTTTAAAGTTTGTAAGATCTGCAGATAGGAGAAAAATAGTCTTTAGAGGTGAAATTCCAGTTAAAAAAGACTAAACATAAAAGTAAAAATTCAAAGCAGCTCAGAGAAAACATATGTGGCACCAAAAAAAGTGTTTCTACCTTCTTTGTTTGCTGACAACACCTCCCCTTCAATTGATTATGATGGATGAAAACAACAGAAAACCCAACAGAAAAGTTATTCACAGATTTTAAATGACAATGTATTAATGGTGGATGGGAAGCTGAATACATTGATGCTTTTGGGGCTACTGACTCTTACAAATGAACTGAAACTGTACTCACTACGCAAAGCCGTCAAACACAACAGCGCACATTCTAGTAAATAAGAAAAGTAACACAAGACACACATTTGTTTCATCGTATTCTTAATTTCTTCTTTTTTGTTGTTACATTAGTGATAAATTGATACCTGTTGCAGTACATTAGAGTTTAATTTTTGTAATTAACCTTACTATTCTCATGAGTTTTGTCAGTATTAAAATCTGGGCTTTGTTGGTTTATTTAAAAATGCTGCATGCATTTGAATTTTTCCTGATTTAATAATGGAAATTTAAATAAACAACAAATAAAGTACTGACATATATGATTAATTAGAAATAAAGGACTTATATTGCAATGTGTATAGATTTTATTAAAACAAAAAGAAGAAGAAGAAGAAAGAAGGAAAGAAAAAAGAAGTTACTGATAACTATGTACAGTCTTAAAATCTTTCAGTGGATGATGGACTGAAAGATGGGAGGATGTTTGAATAGAAGGTTGGATAAGTTATTTACATTTAAGAGTTGAATTAAATTAAAGACCTTTTGCCATCATTTCACTGCAGATTTAAGCATTAACATCACAAGTTCAGGCCATAAGATCTAGACGCTACATGTCTGAATATGAAGGCTGCTAACAGGTGGTACCGTACCATTTGGCGTTTTCTTCTGTTGGTCCTCCCATGTGACCTCTGCACCATTCAGATAGAGATAAGTGATTGGTCAGACTGCAGTAACAACCTAATTCAGTTCAGGTGATCTATCTTATATCAAACCAGTTAAACAACTAGTTTATGCACCTTTGAGTTATGAATCAACCACGGCTAAGTAACAACAAGCAAACACCTGAACAAAACTGTAAGAAGGAACTTGCCTTTCCTAGTCCCTCCGGGGGTTGCTGATCGCCTATCTGGATCTGATCATTGTGGGTGTGATGCGATGATGTCAAAATGATGTAACAAACATGAACATATAAATGAATGAATTGCATGGAAGGTGAGAAATATCTGACACCCACAAACAAGCAATCACACACACACGTACACATACTGTACATAACTGAACCATAACCAGGTACTGATTCTATTGGTTTACACCAGAGCTACTCAATTTAATTCCACAAAGTTGTAGTTTTCAATGTATCCCTGCTCCAACACACCTGACTGTACTTAATTTAATCAAAAAGTCTATGAAGATTTGCACAATAACTTATTCATTTGAGTCAGGTGTGTTGGAGCAGGAAAGCACGACGGTTGTGGGACCAAATTGAGTAGCCCTGGTCTACATTGACAGGAGAGACATTTCATAGCTTTTAAAGTACACACCTGGAGTTTGTGGGGGTGGGACTGGAGAGGGTACAGGTGAGGGGGCTTGTGAAGGAGTAGATGTTAGGACAGGCATTGGTGCAGGTGCAGGTAGAGGGGGCATAATGGGTTCCGGAGGTGGTTGTGACTGAACAATAGGAGCTGAGGTCTGGATTAAAACAGGAGCTGGTGGAGGTACAGAAGCTGGCCCATGTGTGGATGCAGGAGCAGGTGTGGGTGCAGGAGCAGGTGTGGATGCAGGAGCAGGTGTGGATGCAGGAGCAGGTGCAGGAGTGGGTGCAGGTGTGGATGCAGGAGTGGGTGCAGGGGCTGGCATGGGTGCAGGCGTAGGTGCAGGTGCGGGTGCACATGCACGTGCAGGAGCAGGTGCGGGCACAGAGGCGTGTGTTGGTGCTGGTGCACGTGCAGGAGCAGGAGTAGGAGTAGGAGAAGGTGCAGATGCGTGTGTTGGTGCGGGTGCACGTTGAAGAGCAGGTGCAGGAGAAGGTGCAGATGCAGGTGTGGGCGCAGATGCGTGTGTTGGTGCGGGTGCACGTGCAGGTGCAGGCATGGGTGCAGGAGCAGGTGCGGGTGTTGTTGCAGGTGCAAGGGCAGGAGCGGATGCATATGCAGGTGTGTGTCCAGGTGCAGGAGATGGGTGATGAGATGCAGATGGAGGTGGACCCTGGATTCGAATAACTGGAGGTGGTTGATGATTTACTATAGGAAGGGCCTGATTTTGGATTGGGAGTGGGGCAGGGACCTGATGATGTGGAGTGGGAGGGATTGCAGTTGTTGCTGGTGCTCCTGTGGTTGGCATAGCCAAAACTGATGGATAGCACAATGTTTTGGATGAAAATGGAAACAAAAGAAATGATCAGGGACATGGATAAAACAGACAATGAGAAGATGAATGCCCACATGACCAGCTTCAGAGACTGACCAATCACATTATTAGTTCTATGCAGGAGACTAGACTGAAGCAACAGGCTAAAAGGTGGCTCAACCACAAATCGGCACAAAACTCAATCTTTTGCTGCCACAATTCAGACAAGCTGGCGAAACATCAACGCTTACACAAAGGTTTGGATCACCCATAATGTTGCTGAGGAAGTTCTACTTTATGCAATCTGTTACCTCTAATCATAAGTTCATAATGAATATGTCCATGACTACTGCTGCTGCAAAACTACAAGGTTTTATTTACACAAATAAAGCAAATTAGCAGACCTACTCAAGTTCAAAGCAAGTAAACAGCATTTTTTTTATTAAAGTCAGTACCTGTCTGTACAGACTCAGCAGGTTCTCCATCTGAAAAACACAACTCAGTGTTAGGCTGCCATGGCCCCCTACTGTCACACTCCAACATGGCAGGACCACCTAAGCTGAAACAGGGACCTCTATATAGACCAGGTTTATATTTCTTCAAACACAAACCAGCATTAAAGCTCATTCTATTAAAAAATAGTTTGTACAATGAACAGAGAAGTAAACATTAACAATCCCTTTGGGATGATTCCCTCAGAGAAATTAGATTATTAGGAAATTATTATATTAGTACAATTTAATTATTTATTTAATTATGTAATAATTAATCAATTGATTTTCATGTTCAAATATCCATGGATAATTATTATTAATGATACAATTATTTTATAATAATTTGATCATTTAATTTCCCAATTTTAAGATTAAATTAGGAAATTATTCTATCTAAAATGATCATTTCTAATATTTAATCACTTCCTTTTCCTAGGTAATTTTTAAAAAAACATAAAAAAGGAAAATAATAGTATGAAAATGTAACCTTAACGACAGCACGCAGATGTGGGGACCATATATATATTGTGATCTGATAAAATTGACATTACATACAAATTTACAAGTATGGAAGTGTTTGTGTTATTTAAAATAATTACTGAAACAAAAAAAAGTTTGTTTCTCAAATGTATTTTTTCTTTCCCCTTGAAGAATTGCTGCCTCTTGTTAAAATACATCTGGTTTTGATGCATTTAATGGCAACTGCAATCTTGTAGTCTTAAAGTAAAATCAGTTTACTCAGTAAAGCAAAAAAAAGGATCAAAGGAAAAAGTATTTTGTTATTCATGATGTTGAAAATAGAGACTTTTATTACGGCTTCTGGGAATCACAAAACTCAACATTACTCTGGAGAAGAATGGAAGGAAGGGCTTGGTATGTGAAAAAAGGCAATATAGTGTATGTGGTTGCTGACAGCAGCTGAGTCTTTGGCTGAAACAATAATGTGTGAGGTATTTAACTTCCACATCATACATACTTCTGTCCAGAGGTCCTTTTGGCGGAACAATGGGAAGTTGGCGTCCTCTGCGGCTGCAAATCGGCGTCCCTGTTGGACTCGTGAGGGTGGATCCACCTCTTGCATTCGCCCTGTTGAAGATAAAAGAAAATAATTATACAAAAATAAATAAATTATGGTATCAGAAGTTGTGGAAGTCCTTCCAAAGCAATGCAAGATTTTCATATTTAGATTTTTGTTTCAAACAAGCCTCTAGTACTAGTTTTACTGCCACACAAAATGCGCAGTCACTCAGGGAATCTTTCCAAGACACAAGATTTAGCTTGAGGTCCAACAATCAGTGGTAATACAGGTTAGAAAAATCCCATTTCAGAAAGGAGACAAAAACGTTGAACAAGCTCATGCAACACAACCAGCAAACACTGTGACTAACATGCTGCAAAATATATATGATCAGATGTGAAACCCATGCAAGAAAAGGAAAAATAAAAAGTTAGAAGTGGGATAAAGGGGCGTGGTTAGTGGTGAGTCAGACTTCATGCTCGTCTCAAATGTCACACAAACACCACAGAGACAGAGCTGCTCGCTGATCGATTAGCAGCCGGATCACCTCATCAGGGCAGGTGAGGGAGGGGCGGAACGACCAGATCTCAGGTGAAAAGAATCAGCTCTGTCGGTTGAGTGTGAGCGCGTGTAGATGCGCCGGTCAGCCATCGCTCGCTGGTCGGCTGAGCGAGAGCGGCTGTAGTAATCCCTCCGGTCCATCCCACGGCTGTACCTGCATGTTACCATAACAACTATTACCCACTCTCCCCTTGACAACCACTTTGGGATCGGTTAGTAAGATTGTTAATCCAGGAAACGGTGTTGCCATCATCTGTGGAAGTCTTTAAATCAGAAGTATAAGGCACTGCACCAAAGAAAACTGGTGGCTTTGGCTCCAGGAAGGCTTTACTTTATTGTGGGACAATCCAGCAGTGGATGGGAGGAAGAAAATGAAGGTTATTTTAAGACCTCTCTCAAAACAAAAACCATAAACCACTGGACTCTAGAGATGCATTAATGTATGCCAGAATGTACCGAGACCTCAAAAAATGGGAGATAAAATCAGGATAAAACAAGACACAGAAATGAACAACTGACTGGATGCTACATTCTCCCTCTATATCTACAACTCTACACTTCTAAAACTATTCGTCTATCTTGCTCTCTGTTTACCTCAGCAGCTCCTCATCGTAAGTATCAGGCTCATAGGGGAAGTCAGGGATGAAGTCCTGACTAAAGAACAGAAAGATGTCAGAACTCCAGTCCAGGTATGATAAATCTGAACCTTCCTACTTTACCCATGACTCCCAGTCCTCACCTGTAGTCCTCACAGTTGCCATTCATCATATGGTTTGTCCAGGTGTGTTGAGGACCATTTAAATGTCTTACACACAGGAAAACACATTTGGATAAAGTTACTTTACCAATGCAGATACTCTTACTACTACTGCTATTATAATTACTATTAAATACATTGTTCTTACTGCCACAGTAGCCAATACCTGTCATAGGAATCAAGAGAATTGGCAACAGACATTTTCCTTATTGGTCGCCTGCATACATAGAATGAAAGGGAATCAGATCAGTAGTACAACGCTACCGTATATAATCCAACAGAATAAACTGTAATGTCTCTACAAACTGCGCTGCAAGGATAAGTGGTGGTACAGTAAGTACTGAAGCCAAAACTGGAAAGGCCAAAAACAGTTTTGTTTGTTGCCGTCGACAAGAACACAACCAGGACTATAACCAGTAATTCTGACCAAATACAAGCATAAGTAGCAACGCAAAGGTACTAACAGCACTGCTAAATACAACCCACAAAACATTACTACATCCAGTCCAACCCGAGTCCTGGTTCAGACTCGTTAATGCAGCTTTTAACAGGTGCTGCTTCC
Source organism: Pseudomugil gertrudae (assembly GCA_037177535.1). Classification (NCBI taxonomy): domain Eukaryota; kingdom Metazoa; phylum Chordata; class Actinopteri; order Atheriniformes; family Pseudomugilidae; genus Pseudomugil; species Pseudomugil gertrudae. Next base: position 17,699,908 of record JBAMHV010000018.1, read on the forward strand.
GAATCATGCGCTGCGCCCACCAATCAGTTTATTGTCCTTGTTTATTTTTTAACCAATCAGGATGTTAACTTGTTACCTCTTGACTTGTTTGAATATTGGTACAAGCAAGACCAAGTGTGCATGCTGATTGGCTGATGTCCTGGTGACCCAGGTCAGATGTTAGTTTTCCTATTTGCTGCCATGGTTACCTATCCAAGCTGCTGTACTGACTGGCATCAGAGAATGCTCGACTCAGTTTTGAGCCCCGCAGCAACCGCACAGCATCCTCCCGGTACAACGGGTACATAGGGTTATCGCTGGCAACCAAATGTTGGGGGTCACAAGAATTTATTTGCAAAAGAAGAAGAAAAAAGGACATGTTATTTCAGAAAATGATTAGCAACTGAGACTCCAAAAAAGGTAATAATTATAAAGCTATTGATCCACCTAACATCTCCCCTCAACAGATGCTTTCTGACTCTTATCCAACATCATCTTATCTGCACTTGGCAGCTACATGTTCATATCATCTCATTTGCTCTGATCTCCTTTTATCTTAGTCTAACTGGTCTAAACCTCCTCATTAATCGCTGCTGCTTACCTTTGGGGAGGCGGCTGACTTGGCGACCGTGACCTCATCCTGACCATGTCAGATCGGGATAGGTGATTGGAGGATACAACCTGTTCTGGCACTGAGAGGGTGGAGCTGTGGAAGTCCCGCCCATTCTGTCTGTAATCTGCACACAGAGAAATCAAACTGAGCTGAATCCTCGGCTATTAAATATTTACGCCAGTAAAAATCAGTGGATTCACTGGTGTCTAAATCCCCCAATGTGTATGATAAAGTTGTATCATCCCATCTCGACCCTCCCTTAAAAGAGAAAAACAGTATAATCACAGCACTATAATATGCTATAGAGGGAGAAAGGCCAACAATGTCCGTAGATATATAATACCTAGCTCTAAAGGTTAAGAAAAATATGACTTATTCCATGCACTTCTCTATCAATGCACTGTTTTCCCTCAAAGCTGTTCACTCATCAGTGTCCGACTTTCTAAAGAAGTCTGCTGCATCTTAAAACTGTTTTTCATCATATTGTTCGTCATCGTGAGCAAACTCTTTTCAGTTAGTTTCACTGTGAGACAAACAAATACACGACATTGATTTCAGATCCAGGATTTTCATGGTGCAAGTGCAAAAAGTGATCATCTAAAAGCAAAATGCTCACCAGTGCGTTTAATAGTTTTGATTGCAAAGAAAGGTACTCAAAATGAAGAACTTTTGTAAAAGCAACAATATCGCAGAGTAAAACACATGAAGGTTATCCAGGGGTTTAATAGGGCCATGTAAAACCAGCTGGAGGAGCACTAAACATGCCTGATTGGTTCAGTATTCCTGTAGGGTTATTTTAACCTTTCTGTCTCAAACATGTCAAAGTTATCATTCAAAGTTATATTTAATAGATTGCTACAAAAGACTGTTACGCTTTAACAAACCTCCTAATTGTGTGTTGAGGCAGGGAAATATCTAAAACCTCTAAAACCTCCCAGCGAATAGCCCTCAAAGCTCAGTGGAGACAAAACTTCGCAGTGCACGGACAGGTTGGAGAGACACTCGTCAGCTGACTTAATTCAACTATCACCCTTATAGGTAGAAGCAGACTCAGAGTCAGTGTTTCTCAGCAAAGCTTTCCCCAGTTCTTCTTAATGCATGACTGCTCCACAATTCAGGGCCCCCTTTCCTGAATTTCTTATTATATAATGTCCCAATGCTTTCAGAGGGTGAATTGTAGGCAGACAAGCTTACCATTAAGACTCTTTACCATAGAGCCTTGCAATATGTGGTTTGCTAAAATAAGCAAGACCTTTCCTCAAAAAAGGCATCCTACATGCATCCTTCCTTCACAAATAACTGTCCACAGCATCAACACCAGTGCAGTCCATCTATGTTCATGCTTGCCAATATGATTAAAGCATTCTAATAGCATCTAATGTTGTCTTTGTTCTATACTGAAATACTGATGAATGACTTGCAAAGCGCATTATCATGCTGAAATGCACATTTTACACAATGTAAATTTTATATAGAGCTCATATCATATTTCACGTGAACATCTTAGACTTGATCTTGAGTGGACGGTGGGATTGTTTACCTGATATCACCCCGATGCCATCTTCACAGTCATAATCTGAAAATTCACTGTCACTGATCCTCTGAGACCCTACAGAGAGAGAGAGAGAGGAAGATACAGAGGAGGAGGATGTTAAGCCCGTAAGCTGCTCGTCTGTAATCCCACAGAAAGGTCAACAAATCTGAACCTGTCAGACAGGCCCGCAAGATGAGAAACTTGTTTACACACAAACATCTCAGGAGAAATTCTTTTGATCTTGGTATAAAAATTCCTGAAGATCATACTTCAGGGACAACTGGAAAAGTTTGTCATCTACGGATACTCGCGAATGTTGAGAGACTAATTTGTAAGTATGAATGGGGTCTTTTAGGGAAGGAAAGACCCAATTTGTACTGAAGAATAGCCAGACTTCTAATAAAGTTTAATCAAAACTATGAAGATGTATATTGGGGTTATTCAGTCTCCATCCTGCAGGTTTTAGATGTTTACCTGTTTCTACACACCTGACTCAAATAAATGGGTTTGGTGCAGAACTCGACAGGTGTTGGATGAAATTTCCTTTGACGTTCTGAATCTAAAACTTGCAGAAAAGTGTCCCTCGTGGGCTGGAGTTGAATAAACCTGTGCTCTACACACTGGGACATTTTCTGTGACAGTGTAAAGGTGTGCCTCTAGAGAACATTTGTTAGTACAGTCCTGGGGAAAATAACTAGACCACTGTTTTTCAAACAAATGCACCTTTAGTTGTACCAGAAATGAAAAAATAACAAAGTTTTGCAAACAAAGGTGGTATAATACTATTTTCCACTACTGTAAATATAAGATCTCACGAGAACATGAAAAAAAGTGATTTGTAATGAGAAAATGAAAATGAAAAATCAATCAACCTTTTCTTTCACAATATTTACTTCATTGACATCTGAATTCATTACATTTTACATAAAGCACTGGATTCTAATATAATTTCAATCTTTTTAAAAAATGAGGATAAATAACCATCGGTTTTTGAGCTGGTTAAAGAACTTCCATATCAAATTTCCTCAAACCTCTCTTCAGTCCCCAGAAAGCTTGGATATCACTGTTATAGAACCCACAGTGCAAGTTGTACAGCAAACCCTATCAAAGAGCTACAACAATCTTTCAGATTTCCACATTCTCTTCATGCACAGCTGAGGCCGTACGAGACTCTGCGGTATTTCCAGGAGAGCTTTTAACACACTTAAGAGGACCCCTCCTGGGTTCGATTTATCAGTCGTTCATAAAAACCGTCCTAAATCCCATCCTATGAATGATATTTAGACTCACCATGAGTACAAAAAAACCTGGATTTCTTAAGCATGCATAGGCCACTTATAGGCAAGCTCGCAGAACTTCCACCTCTGGATGTTTTCTTACTCTGCAGAAATGCAGGTAACCTGATTTAATATAACTTACACATACTGCCAGCATCCTTTCAGCTCTCCTTTGATCTGATGCTGAAGGAGGAAAATGTGTTTCACTCTGCAGAAAAGATGCATTAAGCACAAATGTATTGAAGCTCAGTGATGGCGAGGGAACGTCCAGCGTGTCTCCTGTCTCAAGCAGCTGGATATAGCAGGTAACACATCACCCCACATCACAGCAAAACACTCACAGGGTCGCTTTCGAGAAGAAATGATCTCAGTGATCAAATCAACTGATCATCTAATGACACTCACAGCAGGAGTTTAAAATATTATTTGTTAACATCAGATCAAAGCTCAGTGCTGGAGCTACTCATCTATCTATTTCTAAAAAGATTATTAATTGAAATATGGGTCTTATAGATGCAAAGATGGCTGCGACACATGTAAAAACGATAGATTTTTCCATGACTGTGTAGATCTGTGCCTGTGCATGGTCAGAGCCGCAACGTTTAAGTGCAAGTATAAGATGGTATTTTCACATTCTCATGCACAGAAACTGTGCATAACAATGGTTAATAAAATGGGTCCCTAGTTTTATAGCAATCAAAGACCATCTGGACAATCCACACAGATTTTTGCTTCTTTTTTAATCACTATCAGCAATACTCAGCAGCAGGACTACAGATTTCCTGACGTCAAATCCTAAAACATTCCCAATATTCTACTGGATGATCTCTCATTCAGGCTTCTTTTCTGGTTTATAATCTGAAGACATTGCTTTGTTGTGATCAGGTCCCAGAGAACATCAAATGGCCACTTTCACATGAAAATGCATGAAAATGTCAACTTAACAGCAAACTTTTGGCTGTTATAAACACATGGAGAACAGCCGCCACCTCCAGACACACACACTCACACATGTGTTTTTACCTGAGTTATAGTAAGGACCTTTGTCTGGTAAACCATCACGAGTGTGAAAGTAAACAAAAAGAAGAACAATATATTAAAAAGCTAAACATGCGCATGGGGACAAACAACAACAACAAACATAAAAGAACGAGACAAAAAAGGGTTTTAAAGTGATGCAGCAAGAGAACAAAAAGTGTTCTGTAAGGTTTACTATGTGGTGTGTGTTAATGAAGAGTTTCCGTCACTCACTCTGAAGCCTCCTGTTGGTCTGTGTGGGCTCAGCCTGCAGTCCTCTCCTCTGCAGGTACGGCGAGGCACTGGGCAGTGGCAGAGAGGAAACATCATGAAGCTGCAGTTTGTACCAATGAGGCTGATCATCCAGTAGTGCCGACTCCAGCTCTATCAGGACCTGACGTAGCGAGAAAGCCAAGAGAACAGAAATAAAGTAAAGCGTGTCCACAACAAAGGTTCTATACTGACCAAGTTCTTAACTTTTTCCCACCTCTCCCAGGAACTGGCTCTCCTCCTCTCTGACTCTGGCCTGATCCCACAGCGTGAGCTCCAACATTCGTTCTCTGAACTCGCGTCGATGCACCGGAGAGTACATGAAGGTCTGGTTCCACCGAGGTTCCAGCGACTTCTTCACCGTCTTCGTCCTGCGTTTACTCTTATCGCTGCACATACAGGAAGCAACAACCAACAGCTGAAGAGCCAGACAAAAAAGTTCTCCAGACGAAGGAGCTTCCCAGGACAGCTTTGTTTTACCTTCTGTCTGGCAGGAAGTAAATTTTGACGTAAGGATTCCGAGGCCGGCCATCGTCCCGAACAGGAAGTTCTTTTGCTCCAAGAACAGTAACAATCAGCTGATGGCCAACTTTATCGTACCAGAGCTTTATCTATAGAAAAAGACCCCAAAACAGCAGCATTACAATCGGACACAACTGTAGGAAATGTCTTGAATAACAGTAGTGGGAACATGCTGTAAGAACAGCAGGAATAAAAAGCAGAACTTGGATTTTATCTGTACAGCAATGGAGGCGGTATAACAGCAAACATAAAGAAACAAAAATAATATCCTAATAGAACTGTGGCTGAAATAGCTTCACATGATTAACTGGACCAAACATGTTGATTGAATAGGACATAAAAAGAAGCACTGGCAGTAGAGGAAACCCAAAGAGCAGCGTCACAGAACTAAACCCAAATCTAATAAAACTAAAGAGAAATACAGGATGACAGCAGAACTACACCATTCATTTATTAAATTAGGATCATATCATCCCCATAGAACAGAAAAAGTCATGAAAAAGATACAGAACTATGCACAAAAAACATATATCTGTTAAACACTAACAGAAAATACAAAGAACCCTGGACAGCAGAGCTCCACTACGCATAAAGGTTTTAGACCAGAGTCCAGTCTAAGTGAACACAGTAAGAACCACATGAGAAGGTAGATGTCATTTATTCATTCATTTTCTATGTCGCTTTATCCGATTCAGCTGTGGCTCTTATCCCAGCAGTTAGCAGGCGAGGGGCAGAGTACAACCGGGACAGGTCAAAGGTCGTCCACAGAGAGAACCGACGCATACACAGAGAGAACATGCATGCATTAACCATCTTTGCATAACCTAATAAGACAGGAGCATAAACCTTTGTAACAACAAAAGTCCCTGGCAGAAATGAGGAACCACAACGTGGAAACTTACAAAACAGAATATCTATCAAGAATAGATTGCAAAATAAAAACTAAAACAAGGAAACCCAAAAGGATTCTACTGGATGCTACTGTTGCTCTACATTCATCTGCAGCCTAACAGAGATCTCACTCCGCTCCGCTCTACAGTTTACCTGAATTCTGGGAACCAGAGGACGCCTGTTTACAGTCTGAAATTACACACACCATGCTGTTAACTGACGGCTGATTGGCTGTGTGATGCGTGAATATGCAGTGCATGCTGGGTAAACTTACAGAGACCTGTCCGGACAGAACGCTGGGGCTCATCGGAGACGTGACGGAGATGGCTGGACCAACTTTCTGAGAGTCAAATGAACTGGAACCTAAAAACAAGAGAGCAAAGAGATTCCCATCAAGCCTCCGCTGATTCACATCCTGTTTGGTTTTAATTAAAAGAGCACTCACTGGAGTCCATGTGCACGTGCGAGCCATCTGCTGCTCTCGAGGAATCTCTAGAACATGCAAACCATCAAACGCTTAAGATGTTTTCTGTCTTTTAAGGGGAAGTTTTTCTAAGACAACGCCTAAAACACATCACAATCTAACTGTGACCCACCCCATCGGTCGACACACCACCAACTCCACCTGTGGCTCTGATTTGGACTCCATGATGATGTTGTAGACTTCGTTAAACGTGGCACCCTGAAGAACTCGACCGTTCCACTCCAGAACCTGATCACCTGATAAAAAAGATAATGATGTGTCATTGTGACTATGCTGCATATCATTTCAGAATTAAAGCTCCATTAGATATATGCACAATAAGCACATCCAGCATGGGAATTCTTCCTTCCAAACACAAACACTACTTTTTTTAACCAACAAATCCTTTATTTTGAAAGAGCAAACAACTGGAATCCTTTACACAACACTCCTAAAACACTGACATCTCTCTCCACTTTCAAGTTCAAAATGCAACAGATTATTTTAAATCACTGCTCTTGTTAATCATCCCAGATCACACTTGCATGCATGCAAACAGTATCAATGTTGTTGCAGAAAGTGATGCAGAAAAAACTGGCTCCTGAAGGTCTGAAAGATGGTTCTCTTGATAAGACTAAGGTATCTTCCATCTGCTGTGCAGCACACAACTGATTCATAGAGCCCTCCTCCTTCTCTAAAGACAGAGTGTGCTGGATAACTTCCAGCTGAGACATCCTGATTATTCTACAAGCTGCAACCTTTCAACAGCTGATCCGGATAAACCAAAGAAGTTGGGAACAGCGCTAAAGCATTGCAAGCTATTTACTCCTCTAATGGGTGAAACTGAAGCCTCTATGATGAAACCAGAAGTCACAGTATCACACCAGATCTGCGTACACCATAATTAACCCTCCATTTACTAGAGTCAGTAAATCTAAATGTGTTTACCTGGTCTCAGGTGCCCTACAGTGTCAGCAAGACTCCCCCTCTTCACTTTGGTGATGAACGCGCAAAGTCTTCCTGACTCCGTCATCTTCCCCCCGACAACCTGGAGGCACACCAACCATGAGCAAGGCACAAAGCCACCCATTGGAGAGACAGATGAAGAAGTAGAAGGACAAAAATGAGAGCATCACCTTGAGTCCAAGCAGTGCTCCTGTATCCGCAGGAACTGTCCCATCCTTCATCCTTTTGTTCAGCACAATTCGACCAATCAGGCGCTCTCCATCTTTAGAAGGTTGCCATGTGACCGGTTGCTGAATGTGTCACAGTGGTAAAACCATGTGGTTAACAAACCGACAAGCAAAAGCATTTAAAATGGTTAAATAAGATATTATGGATGGTTTGACATTAACGCACCATAGACATGGGCCCGGGCTCACCATGCCAGGAGCCATGATCCCACCACTGGCTCTCCATGTCTCCTAGCAACCAAACAGAGGTCATACATTACACTTAGGACAAAAACTCTAATTCATGCTTTAATCTAATACTGATTATTGTTATTAAATTTAAAGTGAATACGGGTCTATGTATCAGTCAATACAAAATTTCACCAAATGTACAAAGTATATAAGATCCACAAAAAACCTTGCAAGCTTTCTGCTACAAAAATTTGCACGATATAATGGAAGATAAACTGTGGGCAGATAAATGGATATTTAATTTCAAGCTGAACTAGATTACACAGGACCCCAGTGTTCTCAATTTTAATGATACTGCATGTAACCACTTGGGGATCTCTGTGAAGGTATACATGATTTCCAGTTTGCTCCTGAAGTTATCCATTAGATTTCTCATATGATTTCCAATAGATCCAGATAATTGAGCTTTTGGACGTTGAAATTCAGTTAGGGTCAAAACCTGTGGAAGAAGAGGAAGGGTTCTCTCAAACCCATCATTGTTCTCAGCATGCTGCCAACAAGCAGCTTTAAACTCCTCTGCTTACTCACAAGTCTGTGTGGAAGCCATTACAGAGGAGGACGCTTGAGCAAAGGAAGAAGAGATGAAGGGGAGGAGGTGAACCGGCAGCTCCTCGGTCCTCCTCCTCTCTGGGTCTGGGATTGCAGTTTGCCCTGAGCGCTGCCTACGGGTTGCAGAGCAGTTCATACCTGTCTGTAACAAGATTAACTGAGTCCAAACACGGAGCTCGTCTTCCTGCCAGTGATTCCACTGTTAGCTTGTTTGCATCATAAGATTGATAGAGTTGGCTGTTGTTTGAAGCAACATCACAGCATCAACCCTGATCCTTTTCGCCCATCTTTCCACCAGACCAGAGAAAAAAAACAACGATGAATTGACAAAAAAATCCAGCAGATCACAAAAAAAAATCCTGCAGATTACCAGACAATCAGCAAAATTCCCGCTCGGTAAGTTATCAGTTCCATAGTGGACCGTTCATAAATATAAGTAAGGTTCCCATGTCGATGGCTGGAAGTCCAAAGTTGTGTGCCTTTGGCACTGCGTTTCTATTTCTGTGTCTTTCCAATGACTCCTGATAATCCACACTCTTCTCTTTTAATCCAATTGACTGCAGAGACTGTGATTCCGTTTCCCAGCAGCACCTGTAGAAGTCCAGCCAACGTGAAGAGTCCCAATCAGAACTGGATTATCAAACAGGCTCTCTGGGGTTTCAAGGCATGAACAATTAAGATTTATTAAACCTTTCTGGGCTTCATCATTTGGTCCAGGTGTCTTCAGAACGGCAGCATCTGAAACTCTAAGCTGCTCCGTCATCCTATGAACCTAATGGGCAGAGTCAATTCAGCCAATCAGAGCTCAATCTTTGACCAGGTGATTTTAGCCCTATGACACAGACATATCAGATTAACTCATCAGCATGACGTCTAAATTCTCTGGACCAATTGCAGCAACTGTAACGCCTTTGATAGACATAAAGCGTTAAAAACAGACACTATCAAACCACAAGTCCATCAGATCAAGCAATAATTGTGCACAATAGATTTGTGAACGATGTAGGGATAAGATCTTAGATCCATGGAAATTCAGAAATTCAAGAAAACTTTTTTTTAGCAAAACAAAAGAACAAAAGCAAAACCAGAAAAGCAGAATAAAAAAATGTAGGGAGCAGTAGAGGAACCCCAACACCATGACCATGACCATAAAGCATTATAAATCCAGCTTCTAAATGCATACAGAACCTTATAGAAAGACAAGTATTAAAGACAACCGGGAGAGGAGAGGGAGAGAAGAACTTACTGAAACATAACAGCTCAGCTCAGTCCTTACAGAACCAAAACATATGATGCTGCAGGGATATTTGATCAGAAACCAGCAGAAAAAGCAGAACCTTGACACCAAATGAAAAGTCTCCAGTCTCTTCATGACATGCCAATAATGACCCAAGGAACCAGTAAAGAACTTTTTCAACTAATCTATAGGCGAGGTTGTACCGTGACAGTTCATATGTTGCCCTGCGCTCAGTGGAACCCTCTGGTGAGAGGCAGAGGAAGTGCAGGTGAAGCCAGTTGGAGGTGAAGCCAGATTCCACTGTAAGAAGATTATCACACTGAGCTAATCAACGTCAGAGACAGCGAACACATACTCTTTTTCTCTGGTTCAGCTCTCTGCTTCCCGTTTCTTCTCACCAGCATAAAAAAATCACGATATCTGACTGAAGGTGATATCTTTCTGCTCCTCTACAGGGCAGAAAATTAAAACATACATCATTCTGTCAAATAGAAGATGTTAACGCCAGCATTTCTGATGGAATCAGCCCAAATGTTTGCATATTTTTGTTGTTAAACTAGCTGTTACGGCATAATTCTTCATGTATTGCTTTTCAATCCTTTTGCATACAGATGATAACGCTTGAGTGAGCCATGCGTACACTGAGACCTAGCAGAAAACAAGTATGATTTTACTGATTTTAGGAGCCCTTAATAACAGCTTGCTCTGGTTAAATTTGCTCACTTGTGTCATTTTCACAAAACCCACCAGCTCACAGCTTTTAACCCTCTGTTACATCTCCATCCCCCTCTGCAATGACTCACATCAGGGTCAGAAAAAAACAAACTAGTTTAGGAAAGAATTCCCTCAAAGTACCTAAATCATTCTTTACGATGGTAAAAAAAAATAACCCACTTACACTTATATACAACTGGAAAGTAGCTGACTGTCATTAACTTGTTAAATGACTCAGCCCAGTTGAGTTCTACCAGGCATAACATGTTATATTCAGGCTCTCTGGAACTAATAGCATATAGAAGAAATCTGTGATTATCATTATTAAAAACATGTCTTTAAATAAGCTGGATGCCAATCTTCTTCCCAGCTTTGTGGTCAATCCAAAATAAAAAAAAATACATCCCAGCTTTGTGTGCACGGTTAAACTCTATGTGCATAGTAATCATCTGATGCTACTGCTTTCACATTTCACTCATCTTCCCTTCATTACATTTTCCAAGGTTACGTTTAAGTTCTATAGGACCGAATTGTTTTGTCTGTTCACCATGAATGCAGTATATTACAGCTGTTATCTCATAGCCATCAAATTTCAGTAATATACCAGGTAACATGTGCACTCACTGTCAGGCTCGTCACAGCTGGTATAATCAGGCGTAGTCACTAGTTCCTCCTCCGAACTGCTGAAACTGCCAATCACATGCATCTTCCCTATCATCCGCCCCCTCTGTCCAATGCCATCATTAGAAGGTTTCCTCTTGAAGGCGGAGCTTGGGTCCAGGTGTTGCTGTGGCAAGGGGCTACGGCGTGGAGAAGTGGGGCTCATGTGATTGGCTGCCCTATCTACAGAGAAAGACCTCTGACCTCCAGATCCAGCAAAACCCTGAGGTCGATTCTGACGGATGCCTTTTAAAGAAAAAAAAATCAAACTGAGTGCTGTCACAGCGTGAAGCAAGGCACTAGCAGGTTTTTGGTTTTCTTTCTACCTGTGTGTCTGAGGTTCAGGTGCTCAGGCTCAGCAGTTGCTAAGGAGACGTCGCTGTGGCGACGCTGGTGACGAACTCTGCCGACCTGAGCCAGCATCCTCATGGTTTCCTCACTTGGCTGTGGCTTCACTGGGTAACGTGCAAGGTTGGGATCGCTACGGTAACGAGCCTGAAACTCCTCTTCCTGCCGCCGTCGCATCTCACGGTCAACCATAACCTGGTCCAGGGGGTGGTCCTGGTGGAGAAGAGGAGTGTTAGCATCATCATCATAGTGGTATTGCATGTAGTTTAAGAGTTTTATAACGATGCTCAAAAGGTTGTTTTTTTTATTTTGTTCTTTTTGTTTACAATTTCTGATCAATAGCAGGAAATCATGAAATACTAATGTTAAAATTTTTATATGAGACAATGTTACTGGGAATTTGTGTAACTACATTTTCTTTGAAACATCAACTGGGAGGGTTTATTTTTACCAAATTAAATCCCAATATCTAAAATCAGATTCATTAGAAATTATTTAAATGTTTTTAAGACAATTATCCAAAATCTATACAATTATGAATGCACAAATGTACAAACGTATATAAAAGCAATAATTATATAATAAAAGATACACCTGTGAGTGCCAGCGGCCTCTTCCGTCTCTGATTGGCCTTCTCCGAGTTCGCAGCTCCTCCTCTCCGTTACCATGGTAGCTGTGTGGCGAGCGAGTGTGGCGTTCCAGACCATGGTCAGAGGGTGAGCGGTGCATCCTCCCACCGCCAACATCGTAATACGACCCTGAGGGGCTTCGTCGTCTGTCAAACACACAGTTGACCAATCACAGAGGAGGATGAGAAAGCCATTTTTTACCCAAAACAAACAGACAAACTTGCCGTTTTGTGTATAGACTTTTCATAAAGAGCTTTTCCAGTCATGTTGACCACTCAAAGTTCTTTACACATGTCACGGTTATTCACACACACACACACACACACACACACACACACACCAGCCAGATGTATAAGGCATTTAAAGAATGAAGAATTTACACATTGGATAACACAAGCTCTTAAACTATAATAGCCTTTAGGGTAGAAAAAAGGAGTTTCCATTTCATTGTTTTATTTAAATTGGACAAAAAGCAACATGTAACAGGGTAAAAAGAGGTCTTTGAGTTGTTGGCAGCTACATTGAGTGAAGATTTATTTATTATTCATTACTCAGTTTAAGTAATGCTATTTTTTAAGATTAGCTGAAGTAAATAAATGTGCATAGTTTGTTTGACTTCCTGCATCTAACACAGCAACAAGGTTCTCACAACCTTATAATGTAATGCACAACAATCCAGCAGGCTGTACTTTGATTAGACAGCATCCCGCTGCTTAAATGTCACAATGTTGTTGTTTATGTTAGACTTTTTATTTGCACAGAAATACTTAATTGCTGCATTTGTACTACAGTACAATAACAGTACATTTTCAACATTATTACTGATGCACTGACAGAAGCTGTTGAAAATAGAGGTTTCCTAATATTCTTTGTCTTTGTTGGACAGCTCAATAAAGTTAAAATATATACTTCAATACTGAAAAAAATTATTATTATGGGTATTATTGTGTAATAATACCCATGTCATGTGGACAGCAGTGACACACTTACTTACAACAGATATAACACTAATCAGATACCAATGGCAACTTACAAAGTTAGCATTGATGAAAATAAAGAGCAGCTTACTGTTTTTCTATCAGAAGTCGAAGGTTTGAGGCTTCATGGCGGTTCAACACACGACACATTGACACACATTAACACACACTCAGCAGGTTTATAACAGACAGCTGGAGAAACACAAACTCCTGCATCCTCCGTTTCTCCAAACTCCACCCACACAGGAAATGACATCACTGTTGGTAGCCTCAGTTAGTCTGTGTGTGTTAGCATGCTGCATTTAGCAGGAGCAATAATCCCTTGTGAGCTGCAGGATTATTAATCTGTTAATCTGATTACTGTGCGTATTTATGTGTATGCAGCATTGGATATGTGTGTGTATCAGTGATGGGTGGGCAATCACTATGTAAGGGGCGCGGGGGGTATTATGGCATTGCTAGAGGGGAGTAGGTATAATGCATTTTATATACACACATGCATGTATGTTTGTAAAATAAATACATCATTAGTGTCCGCTCGGTCTCGGGGTTGTTGATTGCCCCCGTCTGGTTGGCAGGGTGGTCCGGCTCCTCAGACTTATGTCTGTGGGGTAGACATAAGTGATTAAGGTGGTTGCTATGGCAGTGGCCCATGTGGACATAAGAGGACTGGCTATTGGTGTGGATTGAACTTAATGAAATTATTTCCTCACATCAACATCAGTATAGATGTTTATTACTTTATATTTTACTTTATTTATTTATTTGTTCATACATTCTGTTTAGAGGCTGTAGTTAGGGGGTCATGTTAGTGCGCAGGAGGGCGTTCTTTGTGCATGTGTGTGGGTATGATTGTGTGAAAGATGATGTGCTGAGTGTGTTTTTAAACTAGTATGTATCTATTTTGGTGTGGGAAGGCTTGTTTTAGTATAATACACATGAATGTTTTATTGTTTTAAGCACTTTTTGTTGCCCCTGGCATTAAAAGCGTTTTAGGAAAAAGCTAAATTTGGTTGAAAAGACATTGAAGAGAGAACACCCATGAGTTTAAACAATGTTTAACTTTGGTTCAAAAGTGAAAGGTGAAAAGATTTCACAAAAACAAGAAAAAACTTTTGACGTCTAATTCTGACTAAATTTTGACTGAATAAGACGGACCTAACTTAAATTTTCAATGTTTATTTTTTAGCTAAATCACGGTTATGACGGACCGACCTAATGTTGACCTAGATGTCTCGTGTTTGGCGGGATTGATTTGATTTGTGTGTGTGATATAATTAAGACTAAGCCCAGTTTTAAAGGATCAGTTTGGAGTTTTCCTCGCAGTGAGCCAGGACAAACAGCCTCCAGACACAACAGGGATAATTAACCCAACAATCCTTTCATAAAAACTTTCCTCTTTTCCTGACTTCCTGAGTCGGACTTTTTCTAATTTCTATCTTTTTCAGATATTTTCCTCAAAACTATGCTCTTAACCTATTACCTACATCATCTTTATCCTGTATAATGATAATAGAAAATATTGCTCACTGCTCTGTGGCTCCATTACTTAGGGGCCCCATGGCCCCCAGCGAGCCCTGTGTTGGTGGATGTGGAGCTCCGTGTGAGCTGTGGTCGACAGTCAGCAGGGATGTGTTGGAATAAAACTCCCCCGACCGAGTGAGAATCTCTTGCTGCTTTCTGCACACGTTGCACACCCACATCACCTGAAGCACAGATCAACACAAACACACCACAATAAATCCTCATCAATAAAAATTCATGAAAATAAATTCAAGGAAGAATTTCCATTAAATGTTCTGTTTTCTTTTTGGAGTTGCATGTTCTCCCACAGTCATACATTTAGCACAACTGGTGGCTACCATGAAAGCATAGTGAGCATGCATGGTAGCTTTTCCCCATGTCAGCCTTAGACGTGCACAATAAGATGCACCCCAGTTCTTTTAACCTGAACATTATAAATATTAAAGAAAAACTAAACAAACATTATTTTATCATCAATTTTCTGTGAGTTAAGAGTAAAGAAAAAAATCAATTAGTTTTTGAGATGGGTTTTGCATAACATGTGGCTCCATCTGGTGTCCAAACACCACCGATTATAACAGCAGGTAAAAGTTCAATGTAAGAGCAAAACTACTGTTCTTTTTATAGAGAATAAATAGCAGTAGAATAAAAGAATTACATGATGTTGTGAGGTATTTGTTATTTATTGTAGTCAAATCAATTATATTACAATTAATTATGTAGTTAAAGGTAAAAAAAAATGGTAATATAAGATAAACTAGTAAAGCACTCTGAGAGCGCAGACCTCCGCCGAGCAGCACCATAATGTTACTGAAAATTTCCAGAAAAGTGATCCAGAATCCAGGATCTTTTCTGGGTCTCTACCAAAAGTTAATAATTTGTTCCCAGTAACACTCCCAACATATCCTGAAAATTTCATCAAAAACCATGAATAACTTTTTGAGTTATGTTGCTAACAGACAAACAACCAAATAAACTCCGGCGAAACCTCCTTGGTGGAGGTAATAATTTCTTTATAACTGAAATACTGTGCTGGATAAAACCAATAATATAACGTTCGTGACGGTTACATGGTGTTTCTTAATTCAGCATTAACTAATTTCAAAATAAAAGTATTCTGTTAGGGCCCTGGATGGACTGGCGACCTGTCCAGGGTGTACCCCGCCTCTCGCCCGTTGAGCTGGGATTGGCTCCAACCCCCCCGCAACCCCACACTGGGAACAAGCAGTAGAAAATGGATGGATGGATGAAGTATTCTGTTAGGTTTGAAACAAGTTAGAGTTTTCAATTATCTGGTTCTGGTGTGATGCTGAAGTACGGGTCTTAACTAGTCAAACTGAAGCCAGAAACATTAGAATAAAATGTTTTCGACTATGTGATTCTATTTTGAGCTTATAATTAAATCTTCTGAATGTCAAACTTGTCTAAACTAGCTGCCAGACTGGTTTCAAAACTTCAGTGGAATAAAGTGTTGCTACTGAAGCTTTTATCTGTCAGTGTCATAGGATGTGCATTTTCAGTTTAGAAAATATTTTACTACATCCATCACACCGCGACCCCGCTCTGGGATTAAGCGGTAGAAAATGGATGTATGGACATCCATCATACCTGCTTTACCCACTAAAACTATTTTAATGTGTACACATTATTGTGGATTATTTATTTAGACTTGGATTGCTACAAAACATTACAATGACATCCATTCATTGAGACTGTCCTAATCAAAACCGTATCTTTAACCTAACCTTGACTTATACGCAACAACAACTACAAAACAAAGAGTGTTGTTTTATTTATTTTATTTTTTTGTCTCTTGAAAACTAGGCTTTCATTAGCATCAGTTCTACTGGTTAAAACAAAGTTACTTTTATCCCAAATAAAGTAACTCTCAGAAAAGAAAAAAAACACAATTACAAACACACACACTGACCTTATTTGCTCTCAACGGGACACGTCCCCCACAGCGGGCACAGAAACGGCTTTGGCAGTAGCAGCAGGCTCGACCACAGCCGTCGGCAAATTTGGTCTTGTGACAAACGCCACAAGTGGGAGAGTCTGCCCTCACCGTCTGAGCCACCGAGGGCTCATCCCCCAGCTTCTTGACCTGGTCTTTATACATTTCAAACTGCTGATGTAATTTCCTGTAGGGGGGGTGAGGAAAAAAGGAAAGGTAAGATGGTGGTCTCAGGGTTCAGCTCTACTTAGGTCTGATTAGCTGAACGATTCCAGCAGCTTTACAGTTTTATCAGTTTACACATCAGATTCATTACAGAACCAGAAACAAAGAGGATCTGGTATTATTTATACCCAGGCAGAGGAGCATACCACAATATTTGAGAGATCCCTCATTGACAGAATGGACGAGGAAGGATGTATGATACAAAAAAAGAAACAAAAAGAGAGACAAAAATATTTTATAGGCCAACCCTCTAACTATTTAGGAAGACACTGCAAAAGAAACCCTTATGTCACTGAGTACTTCACATTATCCTGCAATACATTATGGGTCTATAATCAAATGTTCTCATTCTCTACTGGAACATTACACAGATAATGCTTGTCTAAATCTCTAATTATTTGGTTTTAATCCACCTTATTTAACTTTTTGTGCAGAACATCTCAAATCAGAAGTTAAACACAACACTGGATCAGTTTTCTCACTGAGCCATATGTTTGAAACAGACCTCTGATCAGTTCACCCTCTAGTTTTTTACTCACGTCTGTGACTCGTCAGTCGGACTTTTAACCTGCAGAACTTCGGACACATTGGCAGCAACGTTATTGACCAACTGACTGAAACCTGAGAATGGATTCCACCTGTCCAGGTAACACAGAAAGTAAGCTGGCGGGAAGCACATTCACCAGGGGATAGGGGTGTTTAGGGTAACAGGAAGCAGTTAACTGAGTGAAAGAGGCGTGGCCAAGACAGGTGATGTAGATCTGACTAAGGTACTTACAAGGTTGAGGGAGGTTTCGTTTCCTCCTGATCCCTGCAGACACAAACATTGTGATGATGATGACGATGACATTAAATCAAAATAAAATAAAATAAAGGTTATGCCAGAAAAGAAAGGAATAAAAATTAAAATGTGAAATAATCATAAACAATGAGAAACAATGGCAAAATAAATCTGTGCACATTAATCTGATCAGGTTTTTAAGTGTTATCTATTAAGTTGGCAATAATTAAAATTAATGAAAGGGTTTAAGAACAGAATATCATTCAATGTACCACAGGGATCTCCTGCTGATTAAAGATGAAACATTTTTAATCCTTAGAGAAGATCCACTGATCAATTGGAGGTTGTTTTGATGTAGATGACTTAAAAAGCTCAGAGGTTATTGTGGCCTGGTAAGAGTTCCTCAGTGATGAAATTCTAGTGGTCATTAAAGAAGCTTCTACAGACAAATTAGGAGGTTTACAAGTCATAAGATGCCATGGCTTTATCACCACAGAATTTAGTGTTAAATGAAAAAGGTTTAAGCACTCGAGAAGGTTCTCGAAAAGATGACATGGTTTAGGCACTCAACGAGGAGGTTCTAGAAAACATGTAAAGGTTTAAGCAGTCAAAGAGGAGGTTGTAGATTTCATGACTGTTCAGTGCTCAATGAGAAGCTTCTAGAAGTGACGACAGAGTCTAAGTAGTCAACGAGAAGCTTCTAGAAGTGACAACAGAGTCTAAGTAGTCAACGAGGAGGTTCTAGAAGTGATGACAGAGTCTAAGTCAACAAGGAGGTTCTAGAAGTGACAACAGAGTCTAAGTAGTCAACGAGGAGGTTCTAGAAGTGATGACAGTCTAAGTAGTCAACGAGGAGGTTCTAGAAGTGATGACAGAGCCTAAGTAGTCAACGAGAAGCTTCTAGAAGTGATGACAGAGTCCAAGTAGTCAACGAGGAGGTTCTA
>JBAMHV010000018.1:17718539-17728872 GCA_037177535.1 Pseudomugil gertrudae
AAGTAGTCAACGAGGAGGTTCTAGAAGTGATGACAGAGTCTAAGTAGTCAACGAGGAGGTTCTAGAAGTGATGACAGAGTCTAAGTAGTCAACGAGGAGGTTCTGGAAATGATGACAGAGTCTAAGTAGTCAATGAGAAGCTTCTAGAAGTGATGACAGAGTCTAAGTAGTCAACAAGAAGCTTCTAGAAGTGATGACAGAGTCTAAGTAGTCAATGAGAAGCTTCTAGAAGTGATGACAGAGTCTAAGTAGTCAACGAGGAGGTTCTAGAAGTGATGACAGGGTTCAAGCACTCAACAAGGTGTTTCTATTAGTGATGACATGGGCACTCACGAGGAGGTTCTAGAAAACATGTAAAAGTTTAAGCACTCACTGAGGAAGTTTTAGAAGTGACAACAGAGTTTAAGTAGTCAACGAGGAGGTTCTAGAAGTGATGACATGGTTTAGGCGCTCAAGGAGAAGGTTCTAGAGGACATGTCAAGGTTTAAGCACTCACTGAGGAGGTTCTAGAAGTGATGACATGGTTAACGTAGACAACAAGGAGATTCTAAACACCATGTCAAGGTTTAATCGCTCAATGAGGAGGTTCTAGAAAAGACGATAGGTTTAGGCAATAAACAAGGTGTTTCTATAAGTGATGATAGGGTTTAAGCTCCTAATGAGGAGGTTTTAGAAGTGATGACAGAGTTTAAGCAGTCAACAAGAAGACTGCTCATATCAAGGTTTGAGCACTCAGTGAGTAGGTGCTGGAAGTGATGATGAGGTTTAAGCAGTCAATGGGGAGGCTCTAGGAGTCATGTTAAGATTTAAGTGGTCAATAAGGAGGTTCTAGAAGTCATGTCAAGGTGTGAAGCAATATTTAAAACAAAAATGTTTTAAAAATTAAGACATGGTTAGACAGTCAAAGCTCAACAAGTATGTTCCAGTGGCAATAAGGAGTTCCTGAAGATGAGTCAGTGGGATCTTATCAGTGAAGTTGTCACTGGTATGCATAATTGTTATGTGATCAATGGTAACGTTTTTAGAAGCAAGTGAAATTATGTACAGGGTATTGAAAGCTGCAGAAAACCTCCCTTGACCCTTATAATTGTATTGTTAAACATTTGTCTGCTTATATGAATCTTTTTTATCATAACTTATAAAAGTGCCCACAAGACTATTTTAATATCCACAGGGGAAAAAACAAATAAATTAGAAATAAGACATAATCAGACAGAAAACATGACAAACTAACACCAGACACACACAATATGTTATCAACACTGCCTCTGGACATAGCAGTAAGGATGTGACCACGCCCCCTATGTTATGTTAAAGCAGGTGTTTTTATGGGATTTTGTTTAACATTATTGTTATTTCTTCAATTAAAAGCAGAAATTGTCAACAATAAGACAATGATGAAAAGTGAGACTCCCTATTTCACTCCCTATCCACTGTTTGTCTTTAGTGACATCAGGTGGCCAGATTTGGGTAAAGCAGTTCACTGCATGAGTAGAACAATATCATCTTCAGTTTTACTGAACGTACAGGACACAGAGACATGTTTAGTTTTGATTACTGTGGTGATGGACTATTTAAATGCAGATAATAAAAGTCATTTTTAAAAAAAGGTCAATCATTTTAAATAGGAGAGGTTTGGGTGTTCTGGTAATGGACTGGGGACCTGCAGGGTGTATCCTGCCTTTCACCCAGGACAGATTCCAGCTTGGATGGATGGATGGATGAAGTGTTGGCTATGTTAAATATGCTTAGATACTTTATCCTGTAAATTCTTATCTTCGCGGTTTCTGGTTTGCCTCCATATTGGAGAAAAAATATAAAATAACCAGTTCTAAAGATTTACACGTAGATCAATCCGCAGTTTCATAGAATTCAGCACAAAAAGTTAATATATTTAAAGATCTCAAAACACTTTTGAGGCATGGCAAACCACAACTCCCAACTCCCAAACACCCCCAACTAATGGGATAACTGGATTTAGTCTGCAGTCCTATTAAAACCAACAGAAACAGAAGGACTCAATAAGCATCCACACAAATGACTAGCCTAATAGTCTGCAGTAAAATCTGTAAATTAACTCGTTTTGTATGTATATGTTGTGATCAACTACATTTCCCAGAATCCTGACCCAGCTGATCCTGCTGCAGCATAAACCTCAACAAAAGATCTGAAAAACCCTTAGCAAGCATGTTTCCAGGTTTCCCACATTATATACTTTTATTAACCTTTCTCTCCTAGAGTCTTAGGCTTTATTTTTTCCACCACAAGACAGACTCAGATATCAGAGGGACCCTTTCTTCGCCTTCAAATGGATCCACACTCACACACTTTGCAGCAGCTTAAGTCACTGTTCTGAGATTTTATATGCTGATTTCTCATCAGCACATCTTCAGTTCCGTTTCAGATTCATTCAAGCAATTTTATTTAAAGAGACGTTCAACAAATAATGGTTTCCCCTCATGTCAGGGGCAATCCTTTCACATACCTCAGCTTCACTCTGTATCCAGTGACAGAGGTTGGAGGTCACTTTTCTTTTTATGTCAAATGACATCTTCATTTTCTTTCAAAGCATTTTTCCAAACAAGGTCTGTATCATTCAAATTGAAATGGTCTTACATATAGGCCTTATTTAGCTTCACTTGCCACCAGAAGCAAATTACCATAAAGAGAGTGAATGATTATTAACTGTTACTCCACGTACTTCAGCATGCTCTGCTCCTTCTCCTCCTCCTTCTTCTGTCGCTCCATCACTGAGAGGATGATCCTCCGCTCCTCCTCGGTCAGGTGGCTCAGGTCCGGCAGTTCCGGCCCGGTCCCAGAGGACGGTGCGGGTCCGGCCGCTCCAGACATCCTGACTGGATGCCGCTGGGAGACAAGGACGCGGTCAGTCAGTCCAGTTCGGCGAGGCTGAGGACCGTCAGTACCAATAATAAATCATGATGATAATGATGGTGATGATGGAGGCTGCAAAGCAGCACAGTGTTCATATTATTTTGTCCAGCTCCAGGTGCGTTCAGCGGATCTTCGAGCAGCCCTGAGACCGCGGTGAAGCCTCGAGGCACGGACACAGTAGCGGTCAGAGGGCTCCATCTGCACCTTCACCCGCCATCAGACCATCTACCTGTTTATCTGCTCATCCATCCATCCATCATCTATGCATCCACCCATCGCTTTTTCCTCCTCTCTCACCGACAGGCGCAGCAGCGTCCTTTTGCCTCTTTATTCCGCAGTCATGTCGCCTCCTCCGGTGCTTAGCGGCGGCGGCTCACTTCGGTTCTCCATCCCGCTGTCCGCGTCGCTCCTCCCGCGCGGTGCTGCACGTCTGCTCGGCCTGCTAGTGTCGCGTTATCCCGCCGCGGTTGTTCGTTTCGCCCCGGTGATAATGGACGCGGACGTGGCGGAGGAGACGGTGGGGAAAATAAATAAATCCTCCATAGGAAGGGGGCGGGGCTACGACTCAACGGCGTTACGTAGGCATACAACAAAGATCAGCTGGTGGTGTGCGGGTGAGCGCGCGGCAGTGGGGATGGTGGAGGGTTTGGAAGGAAGCTAAACATAGACCTGCAGCTAAAGATAGAAATACAACCAAACACATTTAGCAGTCACTTAATCAGCGCATTAGATCGCACTCTGACTGGTATTTTTATTTCATGGTATACAAGGTTTTTATTCTATTCAATTAATCTTTATTACAGACTCAAGGTCTATGTAAAAATAAAATAACAGACTTAAAATCAACACAAAAAAATCAACAATTATGTTCTTAAAACTGTACCAATGTTTCCACATATTGGACTGGTATTGTATATTAGAAAGTGACAACAAGATTTTATTTTCAGACTTTTCCAGCCTGCAAATACTTATTAGTTTTCACATGTGCAGACACAAACACTGGGTCATCTTGGCCTCCTCATAAGAGGCGAAATGCATCATTGTAGGCCACTTGAAGCCTTTAAACTGGCCTTTTTGTATTAAGTCCAGAGGTGAGCTACAAAGACACATTCACATCATCAGAGCATGAAACAAATTTCTGAATTAAAGTGTTTGCTTGAGCTTACATCATTCTACATTTTCTATCTACACACCATCGTCATCAGACATATCAGAATGATGTGCCCAAGTTATATGATTTTATCTGGGACTCTCAACCCAACATTTGACAAATAAAAATGTGGAAATCTCATCTGTCCTCCTTGGTCCAACAGATCAGACCTTGGTCCTAATTTTTAAAAGTTATTTTAAAAGGAATATTTAAAATATCAATAATGTTTTTTATTAATGTAAGATATTTTTTCAAACCTTATCAATTAAATAAAATGAATTACAGTTGCATTCACCCCCACTGGCTTTTATGGCAACTTAAATGGGCAACTCCGGTCCTTGAGGGCTGCAGTCCTGCAAGTGATTTTTAAAGACTTGACTGGAGCTGGAGCTAAGCCGAATTGCCAAAAGCAGAGAATATTCAGGTTGCAAGTTCATAAAAGAGCATTTATTTCTTCTCCTCTTTAGTCCCACTTTAGTGACACCGAGTTTAACACCAAAGCAATGGAAATGATGGATTTGCTTCATTCAATAGAAACTCCTCGTTTTTTCAATGAGGACTTGGATTGGGAAATTATATATATGCAGTATATATATATATATGCAGTGTTAAAATAATGTGACTTCTAAAAACGTCTGAAGATGACAAACAGGAAAGGAAAAATAAATGTATGAAATGTATAAATATAATTACTTAAACACTTAAGTGTTTAATTACTTAAACTACAAGTAAATTATAATAAACAGAAAACATAACGTTTTTCTGTTTTCTTTTAATATTACAAATAGGAATATGTTGTTATAAGCACAATTTATAAATTTAATAAACAGTTGCACATTGAAGATCCACACAGCCACAACTTGAAATGTTTCCTCATGCTGGTTATTGGTTACGGGTTGGTTGCACATGGCATCACATTCTTCAACCAGCATTTGTCCAAAGTTAACAAGTTTTTTTTGTTTTGCTCATTCAAAAATAACACCTAGGTTTAGGTCAATACTGCAAAAAGCTTAAGGTTTTCTCTTCAAGAGAATCTGAAACCACGGGCAGCTGTAAGGTTTCTCATCTAAATGAGTCATGTGCTTCTTCAAGGTTCCATTTGCAATAAAATTTTTACAGCTTTTAAGTTGACTGAGTTGTTCATTCCCTGTGTGTATTCTCAGATTGTACTTGTGATTAAACCTGCTACTGAGGATGTGATATCTCTTAGAAAATCCTTATAAAGTAGTAGTAAAGGTCTCTCTGGACTTAACTGGTTCATTCTGCTTGTCATATGACCATAAAACCATACAAAATGTCTGTTTAAGTCCAAAAGATATGAAAGAGGCAGGATTAAAATGGGCAAAAGATTTTGAGCAAGAAAAGTGCTGCTTCAATTTCCAGACATTTTAGAGCAGGGTTTTCAAATACTGGATGGGCTCCAGTACGGTGGTGCAATTGGTTAGCACTGTGGCCTGCAAGAAGGTTGCTGGTTCGATGCATCGGCTGGGGGGGGGTCCCAACTTCAACCTTTCTGTGTGGAGTTTGCATGTTCTCCCCATGTTAGCGTGGGTTCTCTCCGGGGCTCTCTGCAAGCCTGTTAGATACTCATTAGTTTGAGTCAGGTGGATTGAAGCGGCAACATCTGAACTTGTTTTATAGAACAGCTCAAGCAACATATATCTCATTTTCCTCAACAGGTCTGATTCAAACAATAACTAGAAAATCACTCTGAGAGCGCAGACCTCCACCAAACAGCACCATATAGTTACTGAAAATTTCTAAGTGATCCAGAATCCAGGATCTTTTCCAGATCTCCACCAAAAGTTAATAATTTGTTCCCAGTGACACTCCCAACATATCCTGAACATTTTATGAAAATCCATCTTCAACTTTTTCAGTTATGTTGCTAACAGACAAACAAATAGACAAACTCCGGCGAAAACATAACCTCCGCGAGGCAGAGGTAATCATTTTTTGAGGGGTGGAGATTACTTGTTCTGATTCAGACTCCTTACCAGTTGGGGAAGGTAATGGACACTGTGTCAGAGATGGTCAGCAACACTGGAGCTTGACAGGGGAGGGCACTGTCTCCCTTTCTCTGCATCCACTACACCAGTGATTTAAACTGATGCTCAGAGACTTGCAACCTTAAGTTTTTTGATGGCTCAACAATAATTAGATACATCGCAGATGATGATAAAGAAGAATACATACCTATGGTGGGAAACTTTAGTCAGGTGGTGCATATCGAGGACATGAGGAGGTGAAGACTACCAGTGACTCCCGTTTCCATTAGTGGTGTGAATGTGGACTAATAGCTTGAACTAGTCACTGGCAGTAAACTTGACTTTGCCTCTCTTTTCTAAGGTGGATGTGGTCTTTCAGCTTCTCTCAGACGATGCTCAGGATATTGTATGAGTCTGTGCAGGCCTTTACTCATCTTCTTTACTCTTGAGATGGTGGTCAGCAGCACTGGAACACCACAGGGAACTGTACTTTAACCATTCCTCTTCATGTTGTGCACCTCAGACTTCCAGTATCCAAGTTCTGCCATTTTGGACACACTTTTCCAATAAATCAAACGGTGATGTGGCCACATTTTTAGTTCATAGTTTTTTCTGATTATGATGTGCACCCCTTCGAGAGAAATTTTACTCTCTTTTTTTGTTTGTATGATTATCACTTATGTCACATATGAAATGTTTGTTCACTGTTATTTAGCTCTTGATTAATTACAGCCATATTTCTGCATTTTGAAAACATTTAGGTAATTTAAAAGTTTGTTTTTCATTGTGTAGATAATTAGTTTCCACCATTTTTAAGATGGTTTTAAATTGAGTCTCTTATGCATGTTAATCTCCTTTTGTTATTGTTTTTGCTGTGAATCTTATTGAGACGGGTGTTTTACCACGCTGTGCTGTGTTGCAGGAGAAATAAACCCCTCATAATCCATCTGGTCGCCATCGGCTTTCTTCAGAGGATTCTGAGTCAAAAATGAGACAGTGATGACAGATGAGGAAGTCTTCCCTCTGATGCAGCAGATGCCCACAGCCAGCAGATGAAGCCATGTTCCAGGTGTTTGTGTCAAAGTTGATGTTTAATGAGGCCTCGGTTTCACCATCACTAGTTTACAGTGTGTTGACCACAAAGCAGAGACTGGAGAGGATTTATGTAGGGTAAGGCACAGGTGAGGAGTAGGTGCAATCAGGGAAGTCCAGGTGATACAAATTAACTTAGAGTAGAGGCCTGGCAGAGCATGAACCATGTGATCAGATGTCTAAGCAGGTGCAATTTTATTATCGATCCATCCATTTCCTTAACCACTTATCCAATTCAGGGTCACGGGTAGCTGCAGCCTGTCTCAGCAGCCTTTCGGGCCAGAGGCGGGGTACACTTTCATACTCACATTATGGAGAATTTAGAATAGTCAATTAACCTAACATGCACGGTGGGAGGAAACCGGAGTACCTGGAGAGAACCCATGGGGAGATCATGCAAACTCCACATAGAAAAGTCACTGTTCGGACCCAGCAGAGGATCGAACCAGCAATCTTCTTCCTGTGAAACTATAGTGCTAACCAACCACAGTTCAGCCTTTATCATATCACATTAATCAAAATACAGAACACTAATTTAATGATATTTTAATCTGCATATAGGTCAAATATTAAATTATTCATTTAAAATATGGCTTCCACCCTCAGCCTAATATTATTTTATACATAATCTGCATTGATATGGGTCAAACATAAATTTGTCCTTAAAAATTCAGACTTCTTTTGATGAATGGGGACCCCTGTCCAATCAGGAGCAATCAGATTTCTGAAAAGATGCCTGTTCAGCTTTCCCATCGGTCATTCGATCACATGTGATGATTGGAAATTGGAAAGTGATGATCCTGGAACAACCTGGCAGAGACAGGCCTATATCCCAAGGCGGCGTTAGGCTACAGTGGATTAGGTTATTCGATAAGGTTAGAAAGATAACTTGACTTTTTAAAGGGCAGGGGATGCTCTGTAAGCTATTATTTGGTCATAAATGTGTAACATGACTGTCTTGGATGAGTTTTTAGCAATACAAGGTTAAACGTGTAGCTTCATTTACAATATTAGTAGCTACAATCTTTTTTGGCTGGCTAAAACTCCTATAAAGAGGCTTAATGTTACCTCAAAGGGGCAGGGGATGCTCTGTAAGTAAGTTTTCTGTAAGTCTGTTTGGTCGGAAATGTGTATAAAATGACTTACTTGAATAAACTGTAGCAATATAGACTAAAAGTTTGGTTTTATTTACAAGATTAGTGGCTGTAACCACTTTTTGGGAGGTCAAAACTCCATTCAGGCCAATTTGGGTGTGGGCATCTTTGTGGAAACACTTTTTTCCTGGGAGCTGCAAACAATATCAGATTAATTGTGCTCCTTTCATCCATTCAACAGATACAGTTATGCAGCCTTGTCACTGACTGCCCTGAATGATGTTTTATATTTGTTCTTTACCTGCTCCTGGATCCTTTTAGCTCCACTGGGGTAGCTTCTGAAACGCAGGTTAATAATAGTGATCATTCTTTTTCACACATGACAGAACCATGAAGTTATGGAACGCACAATCCTTGCATTCATGGTGGAGGAAATGATATTCCAACACATAACGCACTCACATGGGAGCAACTGTGTTGCTTTTAGTGTGCGATTGGTCAGAACCTCCAAACACCACCTCTTTTATGTGAACGTGCACTAATCTTAATGGGAAAACCCTGGGTTGAGTTGATAACCAGCTTTGTAGTACAACTTATCCAGATCCTGAGTGTCAACCCAGGTAACAGAGAGAGTATCATGCTTCGCAGTACCTCTAACGTCCTATTGTCATTGCTGCAGGAGGGGAGCTTCTTTCTGGAAGAAGGGGAGACATGTGTTAGAAGAAGAGGAGATGGATGTAAGTGGGTTTTTATTCAGTTCTGTCCATGTGAATTATGAAGATGATGAAGAGAAACCTCAGTCCTCACAGCTGCATCTTAGCCTGCATCAGGATAATAGAGGTTGTTAACAGTGTGTGGTGATGGTAAGAAGTCATTCAGTTGCTTGGAGAGTTCAAGAAGATCCAGTTTCAGAGGAAACCCCTGAAAAAGCATGCAGGGGGAAACCTTTTAGCAAGAGAGCACTTCGCCAAAAAAACAAACTTTAAAAAGAAAAGATTTAGCTGCAGCCTTTGTCACAAAAACCTCACCCAAAAAATGGCATCAGGAGATTGTGGAGGGTTCAAAACAGCCATAAACAGAGTGCTGCAGCCTCACTTCACATATCCCAACATCCCACCTAGAATATGGTTAAACATTTAATCCGTAATGCCAAAATCTTTTATTATATGTGGTTGTGCATTGATAAAGTCTGTCAGATCTGGACACGACTTTGCTCACATACAGCTCTTTAATAAGGAATAAGAAAATATATTTGCTGGACAATGTGACGCCATATTGTTGAATTTCACTGAGTGACTGGGATAAGCTGTAAAGTCCAACTTGTGAAATAATTACTTTTTTAATACATTTTAAATATTGTTTATTCTGTGCCAGAAATAAGTATCTGATTGTAAACGATTGATGTATTCAGACATGGTGTTTAGTTAATAAGCGGTCTGGTTTTATCGGCCAATATTTGCATTGAAATTTGATATCAGAAAATAAATGACAACTTTTTTACAACATGTTCATTTTATATATCAAACTCTTCAGCAAAGTCTCCTCTAACTCAGAAAGAGATGCTATGTATAGTATTCTAGCTATGTTTGTTTGTTTGGCATAACTCATAATAAATCCCATGGCTGTGACATCCTCAAACTGCTTCATGGCTTGCAGCTTGGAAGCAGATTCATCCACAAGTTTTGGGATTATTTTAAAGTGTCTGCAGACATTAGATTTGCAGCAACATGTGGATAATATATCGGCATCAGTTAATATTGGTATCAGAAATTAAAAATTAGACAAAATCAGTGTATCGGATGTATGTAAAAAAAGCCTTTTTTTATCTGAGTTAATGTTTTGTGAGCTAATCATTAAAACATTATTATTATTATTTTCTACTCAACTCTATGGTTTGTTTGTTGTTTTAGCATTCTGCAAATGATGAGATTAACAAATATTACCCATTTTTAAAACATTTTTATAATCTTTTAACATGTTTATGTTTATAAATTACTTCTTCTTTTGTTTTCCATTCCTCTAAGTGAAATATCTTCTCTTTTTTGTTCAAAACTGTAAATACTGTTGTTAATGCCCCACAATCAGCTTGTGTGGAAATGTCATCAGAACTCTGTGAG
>JBAMHV010000018.1:17739115-17751564 GCA_037177535.1 Pseudomugil gertrudae
TACATATTGACTTTGCTTCATTTGTTTCATTGTGTAATATTTTGATATTTTTATTTTGGGACTTTTCAGTTGTGTTTGTGGGTGCTAAAATTACGTCTGCAGACAGCAGCAGAAACAAGAGTGTGTGGCGGGGTAAGTAGGGTCGGATTTTCTGTGAGTTCTTCAGTCAGCGTTGAAGATGATTTGGAAAGATGGAGGGTGACAGCTTTTTTTATGCAACGATTAACTTAAAAACTTCAAAAAGGAGATAATCTATGCACTTGTTTATGAGGCAGGAAGGTTTTAATCAGAGGCATAAATTTCAGGCAGAAGCTTTTGCAAACTTGTAAAAGTCTCAGTTCATTTTAATTTGCCTTTGAATTAAGTTCAGTCTATCTTTGCATCAGAAATCAGGCAAATTCTTGTAAACTTTGTCTTGATGTAGGAATCTTTTTTATGATTGGTTTATATTTTACCTGCTCTTTTAATTTGGAATATTTCTAATACTATGAGGAAAAACATTTCTGGACCTCTTCTCCTATTCAGAATAACTTCAAACAACTCTTTGTGGTTGTGGTTGGATGCATGGTCTCATGTCTTCTACGTGTCTTCTTCCTAAATGAACTTTTATTTTGTTTTCTTCCAGCAAAAGGTTTCAGTGAACTCTGAGTCAAACATTGTCACATCTTTGAGAAAAAATGGCTTCAGACGATTTCATGGAATCTGCCGGCGCTTAAAGAGACGAAGAGTCACAATCCTGGTAATTACACACATAAACCAGTTCTCACCAGTTGCCACAAAAGAGGCATTCTTTAAACCATTGTTATCAAACTGAGACTTTGTATTATAAAACAGCTTGCTGGTGTTGTAGTCATCTATTTAGTTTTGTGTCAAACAGTTATTATGACCCCTGAATTTCCCACCATAACAAATTGAAGTCTTTTCAAATCAGTATGTCTTAATGTGCAGTACAACCAAAATCATAAGGCACATGCTAGCTTTGTCTAACATGGTGCAAACTTAAGGGGCACTGATTCTCTCTACTTCCTGTTCCCTTTCAGTGTAATCTAGAGAAATTCTGTTGGGGGCGGAGTTGGTGGAGAAACCAGAAAGCATCACCTGGTCAGGTGTGTCGGTGCCCTCGGGGTTCAAGGTGTTCACATTTCTTTCTTCACAGTCTCTGACCGAGGAAATACAAGCATAAATGTTTTGGTTCCTGCAGACAAGCAACTGATTTTTTTCATGAAAGTATTGATATGGTTGCATAAATAAAAATAAGAAAATTGTTGCTCAGAAGTTATTACTTTCATGGTTTATATTAATTTGTTTATTTAATTATATTTTTAAGTTACTCTGTGTGAAACTTCTCTGGATGCATAATGAGCTCTTATTTTGGTTCTATTTAAATAAATTAAAGTAAAATATTTACAATCTGTAATGAATTTACAGCATTGATTTTTATTTTCTGAAGACAAACTTTTCCTTTTTTAGGCTGTAATGTGCAGCAAACGCCACTGGGTGGCGGTAAGAAAACACTGGTGATATTTACTTTGACTTCCGCCAACATTTACGTTTCCAGCTGGCTAAAAAGACAAGCGGAAGCGGAAACCTCCTTCCCTGTAAAATAAATGTTCAAAATAAATTTCAATTATCACCAGGCAGCGTACATTTTTTTAAAAATATCAATATATTAATTTTTCTACTTTTATTTGATTGGGGTTGCAGGGGACTTGAGCCAGAAGAAGTCCTGAGCAGTTATTCTTTCCATCGTGGTATCAAGTATATGCATACACTTTTATTGTGAAAAGTTCAAACCGGAAAAATAACTTGAGTTTTTAAAGTTATCGCGTCGGCGTGAGGCCGTGATCAAGTCCGGTTGCGGTCGATGAGTTTATTGAACTCTCCGTACATCACCCGGTACATTTAACAGCTAGATTTGGTCTTCGCCGGGTCCAAACCGGTTTTCTTCTTCTCTGGTGTCGATTCCAAAATGGCTTCTCTTTCAGTGGATTAAGGTGAGTGTTTGGAGTTAAGCTAAGCTAATGTTAGCTCCTCTTTGTAAGTAAACAGGCTGTACAGCTTTAGCAGGCGTTTAGCATTTCTAAAATTACTTTCGGTGTATAACCATAGCTCATAACTGTATTAAGTTGTCTGTCATCTGTTCATATGCCACGTAAGATGGATAGGTTCCCTATTGATGCGTGCTTTGGTCGATTATTGATCGATTGATCAGTCAGCTGATTGTAATGAGCGCATTGTTGATGACGTAGCTAGAAATAGTTTTCAAACGCGAAGGTAGATTATGTTCTATGTTTGTCTATTAGTCCTCTTTTTAGTTTCTACATGATCTAAATTTACTATCTTCTCAACAAGTCTGGTGTTTAATTTTTTAAAGCATCAGACCGTGAAAATATCTTTCACTGGCACATGCTTACTACTTTTTACTGGCTAGATCTAGATTAAATGGTCACCTTAAATTAAGATTAACTGCTAAAGTTTTTTTAAGTAATGCTGGTATATCAAGCTGATCATTGTTGGAGAAATGGGAAATTAATTGTTTACTAAGTGATCTGTTTGATTTTGTTTTTCAGGATTCAGTTTCCTCAGAACATTTGGTTCAGTCTGAGCATCATGTAGTCAGACAGAAAAGTAACACTGCACACAAGTCGACAACCAGTCAGTAACTGGTCAGCAACCAGCACCAGAGGGTCAGGGTGGCTTTGGTTTCGCCCGGCTTGAGGAGCAAACTGATGGAGAGCTACTGTCGGATCCCAGTCGCCTGCTGTCGACCCAGAATCATCCTCCTCCATGTTCTGTTCTGGGGCCTGGTTTCCCTCAGGTTGGTCTGTGGGCAGCAAGTTCACACCACATGAGATAAATGCTCCTGATCTGATGCTGTTTATCACCCAACGCCAGAGAAATTAGGAATAAAAATACACCCTTCTTTTTTTTTTATTGTAGAGTTGTTTTTTTTCTTTACATTAATCTGTTTGACTACAATCTACCCTAAATGAACTCTTAAAGTTAATTTGTTTTTGTGTTGCAGGGTGTTTGGAGCAGCCCTGCTAGGTGAGGAGAAAACTACAGGTAAACACTACACTTAAAACTTAAAAAAGAAATAGTATTAACATTTACACTGTGACTGAATGTCTATCTGACCTTTGGCCTTTCTTCTGCGGCAGCAGTAAAGCCTGTGACGACCCCGTGCTGGCTAATGGAGGAGTTTGTAGTGTTGGAGGAGTGTGTTCGCTGCAACGACTTCCACTCTGTAAGTCAGTTGTTTGATGTGCTTTTAAAAAAGAAAAACACTTATTCATTATAAAATGAGATGCTGAACAGTGAAACAGATGTCTGGAATATTTCACAACAAGGCAAGTTTTTTTTTGTACCAGACAATTCAAAGCACTTTACATAAAACACAGATATCTGGCTAAAGCTGTGGCTTCTGAAGCATCCCAGAAGCGCCTTCGCTCTCCACTTCTCTAAAATAGTCTGTTCTAGTTTTACTCCTGGTGCTTTGGGAAAACGTCACGGACAAGTTGATGAAAACCATAGTGGATCCAGTGGATTTTTACCAGTAAAAGACAACATGTCCACTTTGTGCCACGTTTTTTTCCGGCAGCATCAGGAGAGAGAGGGTTTCACTTCATAAATGACTCCGTGGAAGATGTGAAAGCTGATCACACATTCCTGCGATAAAGACATAAAGAGCAGGCTCATGAGGCGTGGTTGAACTGAGCCTGCTAATTTCTTTTCTGGTTTATTGTTCGCTTTAAATCTTTTTAAGTACACCAACTATGGTACGATAACGTAGATGCTCCTGATGGAATAGGGAACCAGTCAATAAGCTTGGCCAAGCCACTTCTGCGTTTAGTGGAACCCCGGGGGAGGAACTGCAATTATTCCCACCCCAGAGCATCACATTAAATCATCGCTTTACGGCGGCATCTCACACATAAGCATCTAAATAGCAATACGTTGGCTTCAGTTGCTTTTTTACACTCACTAAGGCAGACAAAAAATGTATAACCAGACAAGGAAAAGCAGAATGGGACGGAGATAAGATCTAATGCAGGCATATGCCAAATCTGCTTCTATTAGATGGCACTAAAGTGAAAAATCTTATTAAAAAGATTAGTAGTGTTGCTTTAATATTAATTTATGTTTGTTTTAGAGGGCTGAGTCAACCTGCAAACAGACGGGATACATAGAGAAAATCAACTGCACCAAATCCAGCAGAAAAGAGTTCAAAAGGTGAGTTCTTCATCGTCACTGTGCCATCCTTTTTTAACACCTACAGGTAGGCTCCACGCAGATGTCAGGCTCGCTAAATGAGTTCAGATCGGCTCAAACATTTGATGATCCTGCATCATTAAACTGATAACAGCCCTTTAGTAGTGCTGCGTTTAACTGTGGATCAGAGAAACAAGCTAAGACACCTTTCCACAAACAATGCAGAGATTTTAATCATCTAAACAGCTTTAAAAAGTTTAGTGTGTTTTTCAGGAAGATGCTAATACTCTTCTCCTCTTCCCAGCTGTCGCTCCGCTCTGATGGAGGAACATCTCTTCTGGAAGTTCGAGGCAGTCATGTTTGCTCTGATGGCTGTTTTTACTGCGCTGGTGGTCATCCGGCAGCGTCAGCTCGATCGTCTCGCCTCTGAAAAGGTCCGACGCCAGATTGAGTCCATCTAAGATGCTGAACACGCTGGATGCAAGACCTGCTCTTGTTTTTAACCTACAGCAGTGTTTTTAACAGAAGGTGCAATTGCTACAGATTCAGAGTTTGGACTGAGGATAAACATTGATGTTTTCAACCCTTAACTTTATTTAAAATGAGCTGAAAAAACATTACAAGGAAACAGAGCCGCCTGTTAAGATTCACAAACTCAGCATTTTCACCGATCACCAGTCTTACCTGTTTATTTTTCTGGTAAGATTTCAAACAAGACACTAAAAACATTCTGACGCTTGGTGATGGCAAACTCTCTGAATTTATTTTAGTACTTTAAAAGATGAAAGTGTGACTCAAAGTTTAGATTTCACAGATCCAGCCTGGTTTAAAAACCCAAACTGGTCCAGAACTAACGGAAGAAACTGAAATGTTCGTGTGACATCACGTCCAATCAGAGTGCAGAGTTTACGGAGGCCTTCTGCAGACTGGCGACCATGTCCCTGAAGATGGAGAGATCGTCTGGTCCGCAAACTACGGAGACACTCATTTTAATTTGTTTGTCCACCATCTTTACATCTTCTGTGATCCGAGATGGCCCAAACGGTTTTTTGTCCCTGTTGTTAATCTGTTCAACTAGTAAAACACCAGATTAAACTCTGTTTTAGTCTCTTTATGTCATTGTGTTAAAAAACTTAAGTAAAATTTAGTTTGCTGTTAATGATTGGAATAAAAGCAACTGGGTTACTGTTTCTCTTTAAAACCTTTATTCCTGAGTAGATGGGTTATTCTCTGATTCTGCTCGGAGGATTATAAATAAGTCAAAACAGTGATCCGGGTTTTTGTTTTCAAACTCATCTTTCAAGACAACTCGCTGGGTTTTAGTCAGTTTCTGCTCTAAACTGAGCCAAGACAAAGAAACTAACCTGATGGTGATGTAATCGTCTCTGATTGGTCCAAATGTTTCAGATGTGAATTGCTCCTTAATGTAAAGTGTTTATGGTTAAACATCCCAGTGTATTTAAAAACATTGAGAGGATTTTATTGTAAAAAGTAGTTTGGTATATTTTCCGGAGGTTTCTGACTAAATAAACTGCAGAGAAGCTGAAACGTTCAGCAGCTGGTTTCATTCACATATTTCACAAAGTTTAAATGAATCCTGAGGAGATAAAAAGCTCCTGAAAGCAGCTTTGCAGCATCATGAGAAGGAATTCATTAACAGCAGGACTCTTAAAGCAGAAGATCACGAGTCGGTAGGCGAAAACATGAGTCTGTTGCATATTAACGAGAGAAATGCATGAAGCACAGTTTCATGTTTTCTGTCTGCACCACAAGGTGAAAAATATATGGTGCTTATAAGACTTTAATCAATGTTAATATGAAAAAGCTTTATGATGAAAACAGAGTTAAAATCATGTGTCTGGTGAGGATTTCCTGATGTCCAGCCTCTTTAAGTCACATTAAAAATACTTTATAACATTAAAAATGCATATATAAAGATATGCAGGTGTTTTATATACAGTTTATGACTGCTTGAAATAAAAACCTGTAAATAAATTTATTCTCATAAGCATTCATAAAACACAAAAAAGTATATTTTTACTCTCTAAGAAACATTTCTTGTCCATGGCCACTCACTGTTTTTAAAGACAGTTTTCTTTATTTTTAAATCACTTTTAAAATATTTCTAAAATAGGCTAATTTATTACCTTTAACTTGATCCAAAGAACTTTTTCAAAATTTTAAAAATAATGTTTTAACCCTTTACATTGATCTCTTACCTAATCTGATTTAGTAATATTAGCATAAGGTTTAAGGAAAACTCTTGATTACTGATTTGTAGGTTGGATGTCAGTAAACTTGAAAATTCACCGGTAAAATGCACAAGATGTAAAGTCATCCTTAAATTTATTTATATTCTTCCATCGAGGAAGTAAAAAACAGCTGTCACTGAAATGGACAAAAGTGATAATAAAAATGTGATTAAAGACCCTGACATTGTTTTCTAATAGTGTGTGCTCAAAATAAATTTAAAAAAACAAGCAAACAAATATAAAATAATGTTAAATCATTCATAGACTCATTTTTGTAATGATCTTTTGAAGAAATGACTGCGATCACACTTTGCACCTGCTGACCATTTTCCTTTATTTTCTTTTATTCATCGACTTTTTTTATTTAAATGTTAATCAAATTAATACACAATGTCTTATATAAATAATTATAATCCTATAATATTATATATTATCAGATTCTCATAACTTGTCCCATCAGCTGCGAGGATTTATATATTTACCTAAAAAGGCAGAAGACATGAGGATATGAGCTCATTTTCCTAAATATGGAAAAATAATAATAATGTTCCAATATCTTACATTTTATCAATCAAGATTTTACTCGAAGTACAGCTTGATTTTTTTCTTTTATTGTTATAATTTTCTTTGACGTCACGCAGGTGCACGCAGGTGCACGCAGGTGTCAGTAATCTGTTAATCAGTTGGTCTCATATAAAATGTGTCTGCCTCTTTTATCTGGCGCTGTCTCAACTGGGAGTGTGGTCCAAGTGAGTATGTGGGTTTTTTTTTTTTTTTTGTAGTTTTATTGTTTAAAACATTAATTTGTACTTGTATAAAGAAAGATTGATTGATTATAATGAGGCTCTATAGCTAATTAATTAGGTGGAAATTAAAATGTGTTGTGTTAAGCAGCAGAATCAACAAATAATGCTTAATTTCTCTTATTTTTTTTAAACATAAGCTAACAATGTCTGGCCGGGGGAAGAAGGCTGCATCCAAACCTAAATCCGCAGTGTCCCGCTCCTCCAGGGCCGGGATCACCTTCCCGGTGGGGCGCGTGCACAGGTTGCTGAGGAAGGGCAACTACGCGCACCGGGTCGGCAACGGCGCTGCGGTGTATCTCGCAGCTATTCTGGAGTATCTCTGTGCTGAAATCCTGGAGCTGGCAGGAAACGCGAGCCATGATAACAAGAAGCAGCGTATCACTCCACGCCACATCCTGCTGGCTGTGAAGAATGACGAGGAGCTGAAAATCCTGCTGGGAGACGTCACCATCTCAGAGGGAGGTGTGATCCCCAACATCCAGGCAAGCCTGCTCCCCAAGAAGACCAAAGCTTCCAAGGAGGATGGAGCTGCAAAAGATGTTCAGTCTCAAGAGTTTTAGGAATTTGGTGTATAAATATTTTGTAAATCTTTAATTAAAGCCTTTAAAAAAAAAATGACTATAAATGAAACTTACTTTGACAATTTGCATAGGAGAGAAATGTTCAATCTGCCAGGGTTGTATTCAATTTAAACTTTATTTATATAGCGCCACTTCATTACAAAGTCATGTGTGCTTCAGACATCATCCATTTTCTACCGCTTGTTCCCAGAGTGGTGTTGCGGGGGGCTGGAGCCAATCCCAGCTGTCAATGGGCGAGAGGCGGGGTACACCCTGGACAGGTCGCCAGTCCATCCAGGGCCAACACCGACAACCACACACACTCCTATGGGCAATTTATAGTCTCCAATCAGCCTATCCCCAAGATGCAGGTCTTTGGACTGTGGGAGGAAGCCAGAGAACCCACGCTAACACGGGGAGAACATTCAAACTCCACACAGAAAGGATCCCGGTTGGAGCCCCGCTCACACTGGGGATCGAACCGGCAACCTTCTTGCTGTGAGGCCAGTGCTAACCAGCTGCCCCACCGTGTGCCTTCAGACATCATATTGAGCCAATTCATCAAAAATAGCCAAGCTAAGGGAAACTAAGTGTCTCTAATCTTTACTTTGATCCAATCTCCATCCTGAGCTGCATGAGGTGAAGGTGGGAAGGAAGAGGTTTGTTTTGGTTTCAAATGGTCATTCCCATCTATAGGGGGGGAAGAAGCAGGGGAAAAGGGGATTCAGAGAAGTCTCACCCAGGTTCCATCACCTTCACATAATTACATCCTTTCCATAGTTTGTCCATTTTCATTGCTTTTACATGAACGGCATTGCATATGCAAAGTATGTACATATCTACATGGACATGCATATATGTACTTCAAACACACCTGAATCCTCTCATACAGTCTGTCATGTAACGGGAGTCTTCCTCAACCAGCAGTAAAGGAGTCCAACCAAATGCTAAAGCTGATCATTTATATTTTCTATACGCTAAACATTTTGACCAGTGCCTTTGGAATTTTTCTTTACAAAGTCTTGGAGAAAAAGTAATCTTTTACTATGGCTGACCATTATTCAGTTGTCTGGTCTTTATCCAACCATCTTTTCAAGGAAAACTCCTTTAACAAGATGGCAGAACTCGGCCATCTAGCTGGGATGGACAGGGTCAAAATATATGAGCAGAATGTGACTAATGTAAAATTGTGGAAGGATGTTGGGCAAGAAGTGCCTATAAATTCAAACTTTAAACAAATAAAAGTGCTTTTTGTATTAAGACAAAACAGTCTAGGTGTATGTAGGTATTCTCACATTTATATAATTACCATTTTTAAAACTGCTGGAGTTTAACCGAACGGCACTCATTGTGCCGACTCTACATGATTCAGCACATTGCTGAATCTGTTTTCCTGCTGCAGTTTAATAAAAGCTACAAAAGACAAATAAATGGAGCTTTGTTGATTTACTCCTTTGTTTAAAAAAGTAGTTGCATCCATGTAAAATATAACTGACTGCTCAATCCTGAACAAGAGC
Organism: Pseudomugil gertrudae; assembly: GCA_037177535.1. Classification (NCBI taxonomy): domain Eukaryota; kingdom Metazoa; phylum Chordata; class Actinopteri; order Atheriniformes; family Pseudomugilidae; genus Pseudomugil; species Pseudomugil gertrudae. Next base: position 17,748,463 of record JBAMHV010000018.1, read on the forward strand.
AGCCATGTTACTGTAATTATTCCACATTATGTTCAAACAAATAGTGATGTCAATACATACTCGTATAAAACACACTCACCACCATCAAACCATTGCATAGTTTATTTACACACTGTCCTGCTCAGCAGCTGAATATCCTGAACTATAAAACAAAATGAATCATGAGAACCAAAACAAAAAATTGGTTTTCCTACATTAAAATAAATAGATGTGAGGTGCTTTAAAGGTTTAAAGCTTTATGAACTGAAACAAAAACAATAAAATCCACATGTGTACACATTTCTAAAAACCATCACAACAGAACTGATGTAGATGTTACTAAGGCCAGCATTTCCCAGCAACATCGCATGTGATCCCATTTTGAGATTCACAACCTTTCAGCTGACATATCACAATAATTTAATAACTTATGAGTCACTGATCTCTGAATTGAAAGTTATTATGGATATGTTGAGGTGCCAACAGCAGTTTCACCTGTCCCCATTTCCCTAAAATGGCTGTTTTAAAAGAGTCTGGTGTCTCATTGGCCGGGACTTGGGTATCAGTTGATTGGTTGGTAAGTCGATGTTGAACGCCTCCTTTTATGGAAGCAGACACAGACTCCACCCAGCAGCACGAGGACAATGGGAGCCCCCAGACCCACTGCCATGATGGCAATAACAAGTGGAGAGAACGAGTCAACTGGAGGAGAGCCAATCCCCACCAGAACCGTCCTGAAGGAGACAAACAGGATAAGTCAGCATTTATTTACAGATAACCTGCAACTGACTGAATGTAAGAGAGCACGGACCAGCTCAGGAACATGGTGCTGTTGTAAAATGGATCTCCTGCGATGCCAAAGCTCACATTCAGTCCCATCGCTTCTGGTTGCGAGTAGAAGCCTCGGATCAAACCAGAGGAAGATGCTATTGCTTCCCCACTCTGCCAAACGGGGTCAGAGTAGTGGCATGGTGTGGCGTCCTCTAGAACCGGATGGGGCCGGAGGTATCCCACTGGTTTCCACTGGACAAAACCAAGAATGTCTGAGCTGCCGTTTGCCGATGAAACCCACTGAGACACCTGAGAGGGGGAAAGAACAAACCGGGGTGTCGCTAAGGCATTACACAGAGGATAAGCGCCCCGAAAGGTCATTTTCCAGAACATTCACCTTGAATATGGAGGGTGTGTACTCATCATCGATGGATTGCCAAACATTCACCCTCCTGAATGGATAAGCCCCACCCACTGCTTGCAGCTCCAACAGGAACCTGGAATTATATGCTCGCGGCAATATGCCATCAAGCCACACCTCTACCTGGGAGGAGTTCGCTGAATAAAGGAGGCGGGGCCAAGTCTGGGCACGGCCATCTGTGTCAAACACTGATAACTGTAAAAGCAAAACGTAATGTCATACTCTGCTGAACAGCTTTTTATTAAAAAAAATGGCCAACGCTAGCATGGAAACTGACCTGCAGGCAGAGCGATCCCTCACTGAAGGTTGCCTTCTGTCCACAAAGCAAAGCCACGGAACCAGACAGGTTGAAGCGAGACCAGACAAAATCCTGCAGCTCGTACGGGGGGAAAAAGTCTGAGGTGGCTTCAGCCGTGTCGTTTACATCGTCATACTCCAGTAACTGATGGACACAACCAAGAATTATTAAAACACACGTAAAAAAACTAACATGAAAAGTAGAGCTGACGTTACTAACCCGGCTGAAGATGACGGCAGTACTGTAGAGGATGCTGCCCGGCGGCTCCACCGTCAGGCTGCCGCTAGTATTACGGGCCAAAAACTGAGGCCAGTTCACCTGAGATGAAACACAAATGAATATACTTATACCGATTGTTCATATCAGTTATGTATCATGTGTCTGTTTGGTGCATTTCCACTGAACTTAACACTGACTAACACAAGATGCATTATAAAATTATAAAAGGTGGACATGAAGGTAGTGTGGGAGTAAATGTGGCCTTGTTTATGTTTACATGTTCATTGTTTACATCCTGACAACAGTCCCACTTAAGGACAGATAGACTTATCCTAATTGGTAAAAAGTACATCAACAACTTCTATTGTTTGTGATAAACCTGTGTTGACATCAGTGTTAAAACCAATGCATTGCAACAGAGCATTTAAGAACAAATAAGACAACAATTAATTACAATTATTCAAATTACTATCATTGAGAACATTTCAATGTAACAATGTAAAGTATCTCGAGACAAAAATGTTTTATATTAATGTTTTCATTTCTCTGTAGCTCGGCATCTGCCTCACTGTGTCATAGTTTAACGTAGAAATGCCGCCCCACCTTGACCGTAGAAGAAGAAGAGTTGGTGTGCACAAGCAGCAGCGTTGGCGCCCCCTGGCTGCAGAACAAGAAGTGCAGCGTATCGTTAGCGCCCACAGATCGCACGTGCAGCAGGTCACCACCAGGGGGCGTAGAATTTGCATAACCGGGGTTTACCTGCACCGTAATCTGAAACACAACACAGAGAAAATAACTAAATCAAGATGTCAACAGCTCACTAATGGGTTGGTTGAGTAGATTAAAGTAATTTTATAAGGAAAAGAAAAAAGCTTCGGAAGAATCTTATCATTGTGGAAAGAATATTTGGAGATAAAGCTTTGTTTTTCTAACAGTTTTAGATAACAGGTCACATGACTTATTTTGTTTCTAATCTTTTCATTAAAAAGAAACTAATACAAAATAACCCTCAGTTTCAATCAGAAGTGTCTTTTACAAGTCTGAAAGATTAGAAATGATTTAAATAGTTAAAAAGCCAACTGACCTATCAATTATAAACTGATCAGTTTGACACTGCAGACTTAAATGTAAAGTAACAAAGATTTAAAGCTAGTTTAAGCAGAAAAAAGTTATAATCTGATCACATCAAATATAAAACTGAATTTATAGGTCAAAGTAATCTATTACACCGGGAGGTAAATAAAATCATGGTTCTATGAGTAATTTAAACGTAAATCCAGCTATACTGATTATACTAAAAATAGGAAATGATACTTGGGGGGGGGGGGGGGGGGGGGGGGGACCCAACAAAACCAAAAACCAAAAAAAAAAAAAAAAAACAGGGTTTTTACGGGGGGTCAACTCTCCCGCCCTT
>JBAMHV010000018.1:17755019-17782279 GCA_037177535.1 Pseudomugil gertrudae
CCCCCCCCCTCCCCCCCCCCCCCCCCCCCCCCCCCCCCCCCCCCCCCCCCCCACACCAAATAAAATACAAATACACAGAAAAACAAAAGACACGTGATTTTAATGGAGTGCAGATATCTCATACTGTTAAGGGCTAAAACTAGCAGAGCAAAACAAACACTCAAAATAATAATTAAAAGTATCTGAACTTTTGGTCGGGATGATTGAAAGAGGCCTAAGTTTGATGTTAAAATCGGAACAGCACTTTCACTTCCTGCCTTTCTTCCTTCTTCTTTTACGCTTAGTTGTATAATCCAACACTTTTATGGGCTCATTTCTTTACTCACCTGTCTTTTGTATGCCTCTGCTCCGTTGAACAAACTTTGACACGAAGTTAAAACACAAACGAGTAAAATGACACAAACTCCACTGCTTCTCGTATCTGCTGCAGCGGCCATGTCTGTTGTGTTGTGACCGAACGGAGCTTCAGATCACGTGACTTCCTCCTTCATGTCAGCTGACTGCGGAGAGGCTCTGCCCCTCGCGCATCATCTTAAACGTAATTTTAGTGACCAGTCTACAAAATCACACAGCTATTCTTTTTTTGTTTTTTATTTTCTTAGGGCTTATTTGTGTTATCTTTCAATCTTTTATTTTCTCTTCTTTTCTTGTTATGCTTAATTTTGTGATGAATTGCTTTTAATTGATGTAAATAAAAAAATCATAAAGAAATGCAGTTTTACTAAATCAATTATATATATATATATATATATATATATATAATGAGCTGAAATGGCACGTTTTTCATTTTGTGCAAAGTGAAAAAACCTTAATCATGGAAACTCTTGATAATTATTTTCAAGTTCAGAATAATTGTTTTATAAGATTTCCCTATCTCCTTTACTCATGTGCTATTTTACTACAAAAGCCTGTCTGTGTCCCACTATGTTAATGATATTGTTGGCTTTATTAGTTTATCTTAACTGGATTTTTGTAATGGACTATGTAATACAAAGGTATTGCTGATGGTTATATTCACATTATATCCACACTCTGAACAGTCTCGTGCTGAGAACTAGCTTCAGGCAAAAGACATAAGAAATACATCATTAGTTAAAAAAAAAAAAAAAACAGACTAGCAGCATTCAGTGTAAGCCCCACAGGAAATCGAGTTTTGTCTGGGACATGAAGACACACTTGACATCTTAAAGAGAAAACAAAATGATAAAATGTGTTATTTTACTAGAAAAGTTTTAAAAAAGGTTGCTCACATCAAAATCTTTTTTCTATAAATTTGTACTTCTTGTTACATTAATTTATGTAAACCCTTCTATGACCACAAATGCTAATTCTTTACAATGCTGTATGTGAAAACATCTGTGATATGCATCTACAACTCTTACCAGTTTATCTTTGAAATTTAATGATTTATGTGTATAAATGGACCACATTAATACATTGAAACAGGGGAATTCATGATTTTTTTGTAGAAACAAGGTCTCTGTGTTATTTCCCCTCTGCTAGTATTTCAATAACATCCACTAACAGCTTCAGATGATGAATGAGGTGGTTTGAATGCAGGCAAATACAAAATATACATATATATAATACCAGAGACAAATATCAGGTTCTGAACATTGTTTTATTAAGTTTCAGTGAGTCGTCTGGTCCCCATACACACATACATACACACACACATACAAACAAACACACACGTTCTCGGAGTGACTCTGATGTTATGGGTCAACCTGGATCTACTCAGCTCCTTGGCCTCCCATCTGCTCATCCTTGTCTTTCTTCTTGTGACCAGAGACAATGTCATCAATACGCAACAACAAGATGGCCGTCTGTAAAAAAAAAAAAAAAACAATCAAGTGTACAGACGTGAGTCTCATACTGTGACGCTCATACTGATCAGAATGGATCAATCTTAAGTTCTGACCTCCACAGACGTCTTGTAGGTTTGAGCTTTAACAGCCAGTGGCTCCCAGATGCCGAGAGCCGTCATGTCAGACAAACATCCGGTCTCTCCATCAACACCCCAACACACACTGTTGTCCTGAGTGTGTTTGGCCTGAACACACACACAAAAACAAGCAGAAAAAAACTCTTTACACCAAGTTTTCACATGAATAAAGCGTTAATGTGGACAGAACTTTAGTTATAGACAGAGTTTTTCTTACCCTCAGTGATGTCAGCACTCTGATGGTAGAAGCTCCACAGTTCTGGATCAGGGTACGGGGGATGACTTCCAGGGCCTGGGCAACAGCACGGTACGGCCACTGCTCGATGCCTGTCAGAGCACGGGAACGCTCTGTCAGCTTCTTGGACACTGCCATTTCCACAGCACCACCACCAGGCAGGAGGTAAGGGTCGAGCAGAACGTTACGACAGACCTGCATGGCATCCTGCAGGTTCCTTTCCACCTCCTGCAAACCACAGACATCGTTACAGACCAAACAGATGAACCACACTTATCCTGTTATTCATCAGCCAGCGGTCTCACCGCCAGGATCTCTTTGCTGGCTCCTCTCAGCAGGATGGTGCAGGCTTTAGGGTCTTTACACTCTGTAACAAAGGTGAAGTACTCATCCCCGATTTTCTTCACCTCAAACAGCCCAGCCCCCAAACCAACGTCTTCCTCACGAAGCTCGTCTGTCCGACTGGCAATGCGAGCTCCACACGCCCTGACGAAACAGAATCGGTTTAAGGATAAGTTTCTACTTCTAACCTAGAGATGAGTGAAGGAGGGGAAAAAGTGTACCTGGCGATTCGGTTGTTGTCAGTCTTCCTCACACGGCGGATTGCAGTGATGTTTGCCTTGACCAGGTAGTGCTGGGCCAGATCTGAGAGGACACAGTTGACCAGTTAAAACTGTTTTATCACCAACTTTTTTTGGTTGTGTGATTGGTTTTCAGTCTAATTAACTGGTGGGATATTAACATGGTGCCATCAGAGGAAGACATCAATGCTACTGTAGTTTAGCTGTGTCATACCAGAGATGCCTTTCTCAGTGAAAACCAGGTCAGGTTTGAGACGTATGATGTCTTCACAGATCTGCTGGATGTAATCTTCCTCCATCTGTAGGATCTTGGCAAAGTCTTCCTCCTTACTAATCTCTATGTCAGTCTGAAGGCACACAGGCACATTAAATACCGAGCTACACGTTACAGAACATGTTACAGAACATGTTGTACCTGGCTCTCCCCCTTCTTGTACTCCAGTGAACAATCCAGCAGGACAATTCGAGGGTTTTTGATCATCCGTCTCATCCTTGGATGAGTCACATCTTTGTTCAACATCACTCCTTTCAGCACACACGAGTCTTCAATGATACCACCTGGAACCTGAATGAAGCACACGACTCGTGATGAAGAATCAGGTTTCAGACTGTCGCAGACTTTTTGGCCCTTTATTCCTCTAGTTTTTACCTTTCTGTTTGACCTTTATTTAAATTAATCTACCCTGCTCGGGTTCTGCATCAATATATCTGAGCTAATAAATAAGAAACAAATAATACAAATATTTTAAGTATCAAAGCAGCCATATATACACACAACATGTCTCCTTTGGTAGAGCAAATCTGTCCAGCACAACTTGGCACAGACAAGAAAAACTTCCTGCAGCTGAAGTTGTACCTTTTCCACTTTGGCATATTTCTTGATGTCAATCTCTTTGCGTCCGTTCTCCTCCAGCTCCACTGTACGAACAGCGTCGAGTGCGATGCTGCAGGCCAGTTCTGACCAGCGACTCAAAGCTTTGGTGTTAATGGCAGAGTGTACGATCTTCAGCATCATGGAGCGGTCTGATGTGTCCACTGGGGTACTGCGGGAGTAAGGGTACAATTTAAACACAACCTAAACACACACCCGCACGTTGGCTTCTGTGGTAACTAATCTCTGATAAATCTTCATAAACGTTTATACTTTTGTTTAAGCATTAAAAAGGATATGATGGTAGATTATCAAAAGATAGACTGCAATTTGTTGTTTTAAGTAAAAGTACGACAATGATAGCAGTCATTAGAGTTATGATAAGAGGAAAATCTGTAAAATGGGTTACATACCTGATTTCCTTCAGAGTTTCCAGCATGTCCTCCAGTGCCTGTCTGTAGGCACTGATGATCACCGTCGGATGCATCTGCTGCTCCAGAAACTGTTCAGCTACAGACAGCATCTCTCCAGCTGACACAAAAACAAGCAAAGAGATCAATTTTAGATCAGGTTAGACATACAAAGAGGTTGTCTGTATTTAAAGTCATATTAAAAATATTTCTCACCCAGTATGATAACTGAAGTGGTGCCATCTCCCACCTCCTCATCCTGTGTACGACTAATCTCAATCATTGATTTGGCTGCTGGATGCTGCACCTGAATCTGTTACCAACCAAGTGTAGGAGGTAAGCAATAAAATATCTCAAAAAAGGATGCCGGGATTCCTTTTGTAGATATAAAAGTGAGGATAAAGGTATGTGTCTCACCTCTCTGAGGATGGCATTTCCATCATTAGTCATCACAATTCCTCCTGTGGGGTCAAGTAACATCTACACCCCAAAAACAAACATGCAGCATGTCATTTGTTTAGTCTTCAGAAGTTCATTGCTGTATGACACAAAATGTGCATTTCTGATGTACATGTTTAAGCAATCTGACCTTCATCATGGCTCGTGGGCCAAGGCAGGTCCTGATCACATCTGCAATGGTCTGAAATAAACAGCAATATGAGACAATGAGAGATCATTGTATTGAAAGTGCTGATACTGTATCCAATAAGATACTGAGTGTTGGAAACTCCTGGCTTTTTCTTCCATCATCAGTCAACATCACAAAGATACATTTTGCATAATGCCCATCTCATCTCAAGTTTTACACAACAAATCTCTCTCATACACAATATCTGACCAAGCAGCGGACTTAACAAGAGACTGGATTTTTCATGGTGTACATCTTAAAAAGAAACAAGCTGTAACAAAGCCCTCCAGGGGAAACTCACCTTTGCAGCATTGATGTTCCCAGTCTGGACTTTACGTCCAGACTCTCTCTTCACATTCTGGTCTGCAGAAAAGATAATTACCAAGAAGATATAATTATTTAGCATATATACTTCGCATTAACTATTGATTACTTTTTGTAAAAAAAAAATATACAATACCAATATTTTATTAATAACCAACTAAAATAATCTATCAAAAGGTTTTGCTGGGCTTGCCGTGCAGCATTACATTAGCAGCATATTTAAAAATAAAAAAAATAAAACTACTAAACTAAACTAAACCAAAATGAGAATAATATTCCTATATGATCAACTCAAATAAATCTATTTATTGTAATTGTTTAACAGTCTCCTATTATATATAAGGAAACGTTTAAAAGGACAGTGTAAATTATTGGTTATTAGTAAATCTTAGTGCAATTCATTTCCATTTGGCAACATTTAAATGAGCAACTTTTTTCAATATTATCCAACATCAGGGCACCCATCAGTGACACCGTTATCATTTGTGGATTCTTATTACTACATATTACTATTATAACTGTTAATGAACATCGGCAGCTCACAGACTGCTTTCTAAGTTTCCACATTTTAACATGAAGCAAGCTTATTCGTCAAAACGCTAGCTAGCACTGTTAGCTATATGTTAATGCTGAGTAACGAGTACAAGTAGGCTTAAATTAGCCTAGCATCTCCACACACACACACTATCCGCCACTTATGTACACGTTCAAAGAAGCTGACGCCGGTTGGGTGGGGGTATTAGCTGACTTTCTCTTGTTTGCATATATATTTATGAACCTATATAGACCATAATGAAAACTAACGGTGCTATTCTCGACACTGGTGGAGCAGTTGTAGCCAGGTTAGCACATGCTTAGCTGCCTCCGGCTTTGTGTCGCAGTCGGACCGCTCTTAGTGTAAGCAGCTAAAAAAAATGTAAAGATGTTGCACACAGCTGATGCCATTTAATTTGAGTAATATATATTTAGTTTAAAACTTATTTCAGTACTTACTGAGCACTAAAACCTGCTGGCCGATCATTTTGACAGCGCGTGCCGGACAGCAGCAGCCTGGAAGGTTCTGGGGTGGCACGAGGAGAGGGAGTGCCCAAAAGACAAGGAAAAGGCAATCTGAAAACCGACCAATCACCTCATAGCATTGGTATGATTGACATGTGTACCAACCAATTGAGTGAATGAAATTGAAGCATTACGCGAACATCCTTTTATGGAGAAATTCATTCAAACGCTATTCACTAAATAATTTAAATAAAATAAAACCCTGCTTAAAATAATATCTGCAAAATAATAGTTTAATTTAAATTAAAAAAGCGGACAATAAACTAAAAGGATATACTTTAAAGGTTACTTCTCTCTGGATAGGGATATCAGGCTGAATCCACTGATTTATTGTGTTTTTGGGTTTTAAACCTTGTTATAAGCATCCTAAAAACTAACAACCCAGAAGAAAGTATTTGCACCAAAAACATTCTGTAACAAAATAAGGACTCTTAAAGATATAGTATGAAACATGGCTTTGATTTGATTAAAAATAATGTACTGCAAGACTCGTCTGTGTTCATTTAGCTTAAAAACACGTTAAAGGACACAGATAAAAATAAAAAATGCAGGTTTAATAAAAGTGTATTGAGTTAATCATTTAACTGTTTTAAACCTTGTCAGTTGCTTGTAATTTAATTGTTCTTATTAAATCATAAATTAATTAAAGAATGAGTCGATCTTCTGACACGTAAGCCTCACAGGATCACATAAGTCACCCACTTTTGTAATCAAATCTACACCCTTGCATAAACTCATGGTCAGAGTTAAATCAGTAATACTGTAAGATGACAATCAAGTGTTTTATTAAATATTCACAGCAGAATTGCTCTTTAAATAAAAAGTCTATCAAAAACATAACTTTTGCATAAGCTTAAATAAATACAAAAAAGCACCAAATACAATTTCCACAGATAATGAAATAAATATAGCTTAATTGTGGTTTGCATAAAATACAACTGAATAAAAACTGTTTACACAAGACAGCTTTACAAACAAACAAATAAAAAATAAATACATAAATAGATAAATTAATCCAGGGAGGCAGCATGACATGGTGGAAAGGTATTTTGGGGATAACAAGGGGAAATTGGACTGATTGGACTTTTTTTTCCAGGACATTTTCTGGTTGATGTCAACACATCAACCAGACTTGCTGACTTGCTGTCTCTGGGTCAAGTCCAGGTTTGTCAGCAGAAGCATTCATCCTCATGTCCCTTTATTATCTTAGTTGTTGTCAAGAGACTCCAGAAGTTCTTCTTGACTGCTTCGTGAGCGAGTTTCATAGTTCCTCCCTATTCCCGCCAAACACCAACTTGTGACTTGCTTCACGTTTCAGGAATTTCAGGAAGTCTTTAAGCTCTCGAGCCCCCTAAAAACAGGTAGGAGATATGTGACCAAGACTTTAAAATGTACCAACATGAGCTTGATGTCAACTAAAACTGTTTTAGCTTGTGTTACCTTATATCGTATGGGGTCACTTTTTTTACCCACTGGAGCAAAGTAAACGGTCGGATAGCTAGAGGAAAGGACAGAATAAGAAACAATAATGCTACAAATGTGTTTTGAAGTCTGCACATACATTCCTTCATGCTCACCCTTGGACATCGTAGCCCAATGGAATATCATTATCAACAGCATTCATCTTAGCGATGACGATGTTTGGATCAGAATACAGCTGCAAAGATAAACAGAGGAAATATGCACATTAGTACATTTGTAAGATTAATGAGTTCTTTTAAAATCTATTTAGAATATTTTGATTGAATACATTTTTTTTAAGATAATGACAGTTATTTAATCAAGTGCTGGTCAACCCAATAACATAGGCGCAAAAGTAAAACATTTATAAATCTATTAGGCATCAACACATCTGGGGGATTTCTGTCCACTACTGATGTTTGGGGTTAGATCAGTAAAGTCTTCAAGGTAAAAGATTATTTATCATTTCTAATCCATGTGTGCAAAGCTAAGAGTCAAAACCAAAAGGACCAGACTATTGACTCAACTGAACCAAGTACATACGGTAATTATATACAACAGAAAAAGTATTCATGCATCTAAAAAGCTGAATTAACTTATAAACCAATGTCTTTATTATGTTGTTAAAGTTAATAAACAGAAATGAATGTGGGTTCTTTCCAGTTCAAGTTAAAATAATAAAGTTCTCTACCATGTTAGCCAGGTCTCTGTACACAGGCTCCAGTTTCTTGCAGTGTGGGCAGGACGGAGAGTAAAACTGAATCAGGACGTCTTTATCTGGATCATTAACAATATCATCAAATGACTCAGCAACAACCACCTGTAAAAAAAAAAAAAACAAAGCGTGTGAAACTGTAGTGAGGCTAGAGTCAGTAGACTTCAGACACGTCTCCTCGTATTTCCAAGTCCTTCTCGTCATCAAATAACATGTTTTTATATAAACAAGATGAAATTAATAACTCAGATTTACATTCACGTGCAGCTTGCCTTACTTTGACAGAAGCAGAGTTTTTCTCAGGTATAGGCTCTGATTTGATGTAACGCTTGAGTCGATCTGCAAAATAATCTTCCAGAAACCTCTCGAATGACTGTCCATCCCTCCTGAAACACACACACACCATCTTAATTCAATTCAATCTTATTTATATAGCCCAGTATCACAATAAAGTTGTCTCACACACAGTTAATCACATCATTTTAGTAATCTAACAGCTGGTAATAATTTGTCCCAGCTGGTATGATGTGTCACATTTCACAGGATTAACATAATTATTAGAAATATGTATTGAGACACAGAAAAAGAGCATGGGTAACGTCTATCTTTGCCAAATCGAGCTAATTTTAGCTCTGTTACCTACGTGAACTCCTCCCTCATGATGTACTTGTAGCCCAGCTTGGTCCGGATTGTGACAAATGGCAGATCCCCTCCATCAGAGGTTCCAAGACCAAAGTCATCTTCCAGCTCCGGCAGGAAGTCGTTCTTATTAGCTACTGAGAACATCAGACCTCGGCCAGTGTATTTAGATGCGACCTTCATCACCCTGCAAAATAGAAGAATGGAAGAGGGGTTTAAATATACCTGACCCCTGAGTCTGTATCACAGGGTACATATCACCTGTGTGTTTTGGTGTATAACCTGGGTAGTCATTGACATCCGAGCTGAGGATCTGTACATCCATATATCTATGGCTAATAACAAGCTGATGGAGTGAGGAGAGTATACAGAGCTGTTATGGTATTAAAACTCTACTAAGTGACTGAGAGATGGTGGTATTCACCAAAAAGCAGGTGTCTGTTAAAACATCTGCGTTAACAAGCCAGTCAGCAGGAATATATCCACAGATATAGAGAAGATAGATCTGTTAAGCAGTTCCTGAGTCAGAAAAATAATCTACCATTAAAATACTTTTCACCTGTATTTTTGTGTTACCTAAATACATGCGTTACCTGTTTCTCCAGTAATTGGACCCTCGGACGTTGTGATGATAATCCAAGTCATAGTACGCCGTCAGCAGGTCTCGAACCCTTAGACGATCCCTGTTCTCCATGGTCATGTGAGGACACAGACCGTAACTACACACACATAATGGAAAGTCAGACAACCAGAATGAGGCTGCCGCTCCTACGATGCCCTTCAGTTGCAGCTGTAATAAGGTGAAGCGATTCTTACATGTGATCTCTGATAAACCGTCTTAAAGAACTGATGGTCAGATAATCTTTAAAGACAACCACACTGTTCTCAAATGAACTGGCCAGTCTGGGAGGTCTGAACAGCAACACACTCCTGAAAAGTCGGTGTAAAACAGAAAAGCAACACACATCAGGAAAGCACACAGGTAACTATGAACACATCACCAATGACATTCTTTATTATGTGAAACTAAAATAAAAGAACTCAATGAAACAATCATATAAAATATATTATGCAGAAAGTTTATTTTTTACACAACCTGTTACAGTTCTGCTGTGAGTCACTTTTCTTTTTACTTACTCAGAGTCAATGCTGTGCTCCTTGGCTACCTGAAGATCCGTGGTATGAGCAAATCTGAATTGTTCTCTCAAAAGACTCGCACCCTTCAGAAACTCAGCCAAACGAGAGCTGTCAGGACCTGAGAACACACCTGACACACAAAAACACAAAATGTGACAACAAAAGTGATGTTTATGTCATCAAATTTGTGTTCTTTAACACACTTTAACAATCCACAAGTCATGTAGGTCTCGGTGTGTGAAGGCTCAGTATGTTATAAATCCATCACAGCCTGGGTTTCATCAGAGTCCTACCAACAATGCTGGCATCATAGTTGTTGACGAAGATCTGGAGGTCTTCTTCAGTCTTCAGGTGAACCGAGTCTGGACCAGTCTGCTTCTTCATGTAATGATAGATTCCATCTAAATGCATAAAAACAAATTTGCACATACATGACTTTCAAAATAAAGGTTTTACTTGTGCGTTTTGTGTTTTCTGTCTTTACCTGCAGTGCGGGGACCGTCATACGGGGCAGAGTCTTTGCCATACCGGAAGATCTTCAAAGTGGGATAACCAGTGACCCCAAACCGTCCACAGGTATCAGTGTTATCCGTACAGTCTACCTGGCAGACATAGATTTTTTCTATGAATAACAATAATATTAATAATAATTATTATAATCCTTCAGGACAGCAGTTTGAATTAAAATGAAATTAAATGAAAAATACTTAATTGATTCCAGAGGGAAATGTGAATTGTAGTAGTTTTGTTAATACAAAAAATAGTTAATGAAGGGTCTTCACTGTTCTTGTTGGGATGGTGGTCCTTTGGTGATTAAACAAGGCAACAATTGTATAAATACATCACACAAGCAACATTCAAGCTAAGTACCTTCGCTAACTGAACGGTTCCTTTCAGTCGACTTGCTGCTTTCTCGAACTCAGGAGCTAATTTCTTACAGTGACCACACCTGAAACCAGAGAGGCATAATGAGCATGGAGATGAAAACATACAGTGGGAAATGAGGGATGGGAGTACACAGAATAGAACATGACAGAGGAAGTGGAAGAGGAGAGGATGAATCATAGGGATGAATGAAGGAGGAAAGAACAGGAGGAGACATGGGAGGTGAGACAGATGTCTGAGACACACAAAAGGTTAACAATACAGCGAAAAACACACAAAAACGATACATTTCAGGGACATGTGTGCTAAACTACAAGCGCTTCGTTACCATGGAGCGTAGAACTTCACCAGCATGGTCTCGTGCTCTGTTGCCAGGTAGTCGAAGTCCGCGTCCCCGAGCTCGAGAACGTCTCTGCGCAAAGACGCGGAGACAGGAAAGCGAGACATTAGCGCTAACACGACTGTAAGAAGCAAATGGACAACCTCTACCATGACTGAGATTAATTACACAGATCAGTTAAAAATACTGATAAGCATATCATAGAATGGGTTCGATTTCCGATTAGTGAAGCGTCACAATATGCTAAAATGCACACATTTCCGGTTGTGATTTTCAAAATATAACGCTTCATATTAACAATAGGTAAATAATTAAATGTTCATTGACATTAAACCGTGTACTTTGCTGTAACTGTTCTTTAGAAACTATGAAGTACTCCATATAAAAATAAAAGAAAAAACCTGTGCTGTTTATGATTTTTAAGTTGAAACCTAAAATTTATATTGTGAAGACAAAGTTGTACTTCCGGTGGTTTGCTCTAAATGTATCCATTGACTTCCTGTTCAGGCTGTCAGATGAAAGGCGGGACAATACAGGAGCATTGTTTTCTGATTGGTTACCAATACAGGTAGAAGCGATGTGATGTAATTGTGTTATTGGTCATTTTGACTGTCAATCCTAAATTAAATAAAAATGAATGAAAAACACTTTATTGATCCCAGAGGGAAATTTGAATTGTAGTAGTATTTTAAATACAAAAAATAGTTAATGAAGGGTCTTCACTGTTCTGGATGGTGCCGTCCACACAGGAGTCCATCGGTCTGCACAGACCATCTTGAAGTTCAAATTTCCCTTTTCATTTTCATTCAATGTAAAGTCAATTTAGTACATTAGCTTTCAATTAATTTATTTAAAACAACAAATACACTTAACCTTTCAATCGTAAAACTGCCTAATTCAAAATGATTTTTATTATAAATAAATATATTTTTTTCCTGAACAATTTTCAGTAAAAAAAAAAAGGTTAATAAATAACAGAATTGAACAGCTTGGAAAATGTAAAAAATTTTTTATTGAAGTAAATTTTAATAAGTTCATATTCAATATGAATAAACAATTAAGAAAAACTCTTCACAGAATGTTAATGCATCCTTAAAACATGCAAATAAAGCTGAAAGGACAAAAATTTAATTCCCCTATGAATTGTAGGAAGACAAATGTTCGTTTAAATATAAATAAGTCTTACTACCAATCAGATTGTCCCTTACATTTTACAGAATGTGCTTGTTAATGATGAACATATTTTGCAATTAAAACATTTTAACTTGCAATAGCTAGTAGAATAATCTCACAACAGTTTAAGTTTCTGAACTGGTTCAGAGTGAAGAAAGAGTTTTGAATATTTAGGATAAAATGAAAGTTAGAAAATTAGTGCACCAGTACCCATTTCATAATAGCTTTTGTTAATTGCTACTCAGCAGGTGAAATGTGAGAAAATGTGACACTGGTGAACTAAACAAGATAAACTACTTGAACTGAAGCAAAGTTGAAACACATTGATTTATGCAGCACATCCTCAATGTCAGGGGAGGATAATACTGGTCCAATCTTGCAAATGTTGGGAGTCTCCCGGCTTCAAGATAGCTGCCACACATCACGCTTAACAGACTTGTGCACAGCTTGACATCAAACTCTACAATTCTGCTTAATATCCATCATTTTAAATCTAGTGTGTTGCAGCTTCATCCACAAGGCTGTCAGGATGCTGAATTCTCTCCCTACCACACACACACACACATACTTCCTACACTGAAACCCCCAACATCTACAGGACTAGGGCTTCCGAGCTAGCCCATCCCCGATCTGTCATTCAACTTCAGCAGATATATAACAGGTTTTCAAGTTTCCTTCAGACTTTGAGGATTTAGCTGCAGCAAAACCTCTAACAAACTTCTCTTTGAGGTCGCTTGAGACACATTTTTACATTACTATTAAATATAAACCTGTACTGACAAACCACCTACATGCAGGTGTGGTGGAAAACAAAATGGAAACAAAAAGCTCTAAACTTTATATTATCTCTGAAGTTATAGTGGATGAAACCTAAAATAGAAACAAAATGATTCTTGAGTTTTATTTAATATTGGTACATTCACTTTGGTCACAGGTGTCCAAAGTCGGTCCCACTGTCCTGCGGACTTTTGATGCATCACTGCTTCAACATACCTGAACTTTAAGTCAGGTGTGATACATTGACAACCTGCAGGATTGAGGACCGAAGCTGGCCAATCCTGATTTAGGTTTCTTCTGTAAGGATTAAATTCAGAAAACTGGACTAAACCCTTAAATCCACATCAGTAGTCCATCTTAAAGTCAGATATTTTCTGAATCATTCACAACTTTAATGACTTTGGCTCAATTCTGGACCTATTCAGACTAAAGCTTGGTTCTTGGTATTTCCTAAAATCAAACTCTTTAGGTATAACATCCGTTTTTAAACTGACTCAATTACGCAACTAATATCAATGTTGGTTTTGGGACTTTTGAGTATGTCTACAATGAATGCAAACAGCTTTCAGATCATTCTGATGAAGGCAAAACAAGCAAACACCAGCAGACCTAGACCAGTCTCAGCTCAGCTGAATGTGGGGGGGTTTGCAAACATCCTTATGCTTAGTTCCTCTTTCAGTCTGTGGCTTGTCCGCTGATTGGCTGGCTCTCTGATAACCAGGAAGTGGACTTATTGGACGCAGAGTGGAAAAGTTTCATCAGATCGTGGAATCGAAGTTGGACCTGGAAGAAGCACAGAACAGTCTTTACATGTTGTTACACAAGCTGTTGTGGTTTGTTCTCAAAACATCAGTTGAGCAGAACTTTTTAATCATGAGGAGTCCAGGATAAATTGTGCAAGCATAAAGTTGTTTTTTCCATTCTGTTGATGGGAAATGCTCAAACGTTTGGTGGGTTATTAAACTGCTGGGTGAGGAGGTATGAAAACATATACAACACATATGGTATAAAAAGACACAGACGACGTCATGTGCACAACCCGCCCTGCCACAGAATTTTCTTATTCACAATTAAATGACTGAGACAACTAATCCCCATCACAGATGAAGCTTCACCACATGTGAAATAACAATGCCTAAAAAAACCTTTTTTTAATGTTCTTTTTAACAGGAACTAATCTGACTGTTCGCAGAGTGAGATGACCTAACCCCTTACCTGCTGGGCAGTCTTGTTTCCCAGCTGGGCGGAGACCTGTCTGAATGTTTTTCTGCTGGCGCCTCTCTGCTGACAGGCTGTCAGGATGGTGCGGTCTGCCTCGCTGAAACGGGAACATTTAAAAAAAAAAAAAGTGCTTTAAGTCTAATTTTTCCATCAACTTTTACTTATAATTCAATTAAATATATTCTTTTAAAAACAATTTACTGTACATTTCCATCTATAACAAATACATACTTTTTTACATGATTTATCACTGTTTTTAACTTCCATAGCCGAGATGAGATTCCATGTGTGGTGTTTACAAGAGAAGCTTAATATATAAAAAAATGGCCTTAAAGAAGGTGTCCTAATCTAAATCATGCCAACTCTAATGATGTTAAGGAATGAGGCAATCTTTCTATGGTACAGAAAAAGGGATTTAATAAGGAGCCACCAGAGGCAATATTGTTGCCAAAGAAAGGTTCCTACATGAGCAGAAATAAGCTACTACCCATGTGTAACTCAGCATCTACCTTGCTTGGTAATTTATCAGCTAGGTTAAGTCTCACCCCATGAAAGCCATATTTGCACCCATTAAAAGTCGTTTGCATATCTGGAATTTTCTACATTTGTGTGTTACTGCGTGCATATTTTGTTCTGACCGGGTCCAGACGACAACCTTCTCCCCAGTAGATGTCATTGTGATGTTTTTGGCACAAACTGCTTGGTGCTCCGCCTCCTTCTCTTCATAACTTTCACTCTGAGTGTTGATTCTCCGCCTGTTCCCACCAGGAGAACTCTGAGGGGTAAAGTCCACATTAGAGGTGCTGGTTGCAGCAGGTGATGAGCCGGTTTGGACCTCTTGGAAGAACTGCTGGATCTCCTCATGCAGGTTTGGATCGTGTCTTAGCAGAGATAAGACCTGAGAGGAGAAATCAGCACTTTATCAGGGCACTGAATGCAGCACAGCACTAGACTACACCACCACAAAAATAAACCTGTAATATTGCTTAACTTTTGCCTAAATAACTAACCGTTCTCAATATTATCCCATTAACATTTGAAGAAAACACAGAGGCCCAGGCAAGGGGTTAGAATGGGTAAAAATAATATGTACGCCATATTCCATGTGAGTCTGGATGTACAAAGGCTCATGTGGATCTGTGCGTACCACCACGCAAATGTTTGTCATTATGAAATGAGTATAAAAAGTACTGAAACTCTCCTTTATGAACTGAAACATGTAAACGGATTTAGAAAACAAACGTCATGCATCTGAGCTGATTTACATCCGATCAACAAAACATCACATTTAACTTAATTTTCCTGACTGTATTAATCCATAATAATACAGTTCCTAAATTTAATGTAAACTAATCAGTTTATATCAAGTTAACGTCATCAAACATTTACACACAACATGGCGTGCTCCTAATCTCACTGAGAATGCAGCACAGTGTCGGATGATCATTTTAAATTACATACAAAACTCTTACGTACGAGTTTCTACAGGAATGACGTCTGATTCAGTCCCAACGTGTTTGGGATCCAGCTCGATTGTGTGTCGTATCCGGTCCCGCAGAAACAGAGGTCAGGGTGTCTTAGTGCGCCTCCTTTTACTTTATTTTGAAATCAGCAGTCAGTACTACTTTATTTAATTTTATAGTAAACACCACAAGTCTGTGGCATTATAAATTAAGAATTAAAAGGCAAACTGCGGTTGCAGCAGAGTTTGTTCAGCTAAAAACGAGGCTGCAGTGAAAGCTAGCTTCATTGTGGCTGAAGAAATCGCCAAGGCTTCCAAGCCTTTCTCAGAGGGAGCGTTTTTGAAGCAGTGCATGCTGAAGGCCTATGAGCGGGTGTGTCCCGACCAGTTACAGACTTTTAAAAATGTCAGTTTTTAGGAAAAACCATCGCAGACCGAGTGAAGGAACTAGCATAAAATCCTAAAACACAGCTGTCCGAGGAGACACGCAGCTACACAGCTTTTTCATTTATCTGTTGATGAAAGCACAGATAACACAGCACAGCTATCAATTTTTATTAGAGGCGTAAAGTCGTACCTCTCTATCAACGAGGAGCTGTTGGGTGTTGCTGTAATGCATGGGACCACGAAGGGATATATGTTTTCTATGTAACTGTAATTGTCACTTGAATAAGTTATAATAAATGAGTTATTTAACATTAAGGAGTAGTTACATTTATTTTACATTACATTTAGTTACATTTAGTTACATTTATAAGTTACATCTGGCCCTTTGAAGACAGCCATTATGCTGATGTGGCCCTCGGTGAAAATGAGTTTGACACCCCTGCTGTAGACGCACGCAAAGCATGCTGGGAAGCTTCACCCACCTTTTTTCAACACGCATGCATCATATAGTTATAAAACGTATGCACTACCAATCTCAAAAGCAAACCCTTTGGACAAGAGGTGCGTCACAGCACTCCCTGAACAGAAGTAGATATTTAAAGTGGAAAGAGAAGCTGATATGTCCGAGATATGTTGACCAGAGCAAGCAGCAGACACATATGAACCGACTGCTGAAAGGGTCAGAATAATAGCCTACCTTTTCCGTGTCCTCGGATGAGGCAGTAGAGCTTCCTTGTAGCAAAGAAACCACCTGTTGGTAAAGGGGTGAGCTCTCTCCCAGACTCCGTCCCAGTCGCCGAAGAAACGTCCTACTTCGTTCAAACAGCTGCTGCTCCAACAGCTAACAAGATAGAAAAAATAAATACCTAAATCAACCCGTGAATCGTCACTGTTTATATATAGATGACAACACCTACCAATCCACATTTGCGAGCCTGTGTGCGGTTCAGGAAAGCAGCAAAGTCTTTGAGCAGCTGAGGCCATGGTCGTAGGACACAGCTCAGTCTGTCATACAACATCTCTGAGGCAACGGAAGGACCCAGAGCCGAGAACTCATCCAAGACCTGCAACAGCCGCTCAGAACAGCCTGGACTCACCTGCACAGTCTCACATACCTGCAAAGGACACACACACAAAATATACATTTTTAACTGCAGACCAAGTGCAAGTTAAATCAAATTAATTTTTATGCTATTTCCTTTTTGGTAATACATTTTTAAATAACTCATGTTTAAGTACTTTCCTTTCTAAAAAGCTGAAGCAAAAGCCTTCAAGAAGCCTGAAGTCCAGGTATGCTACCAGCTAAACAAAATCCACTGTCATTCACTATTTATTGAATTCATATCACTTACTCTCTGAAGATAATCCTGAGCAAACAAAATGTCCTCAGACTTTCTTTGATCATCATCTTCCTCATCGGTTTCCTCTTCTGACAGCCGCTCCTACAAACATTAAATTGTTAATCTACAGATTTTTTACACCACAGACGCAGCTAAAATAACATATACAACGTTTCACCTGAAGCTGGATGACAGAGCCTCTCGATTCGTTCGAAGACGTCCTTCCATCATCTTCTACTTTAGATGGAACCACGGTCACCTCGTGTTCACTTTCAGACTCTACCTCCTCCAAATCAGCTACACTGTCATCCTGAGCGGTGCAGGATGAAGATTCAGACAGAGCCAGAAGTACATCGCTCTCCTCCTCCACTTCCTCCTCTTCTTCCTTCACTTCTCCATCACTTTTCCTGATGACATCATCCACTCTCTCTTGAAGAGTGGCAGCGTCTCCAATAGGAGGAGCTGTGTCTTCATCGCTCCCATTCCGCATATCTTCTTCATTAAGGCTGGGTTTCTCTGCAGCAGGAGAAGCAAGCAGTCTTCTTTTACGCAGACTAGCGAGTGTCTTACAGTGGCTTCTGATTTGCTCAATGGTTTCCATAGAAACAGTGGAGGGGGGTTTAATATTAGCTGGGGGGTCAGCCCTGGACAGGATGAGGCGTTTGAGGACAACTCGCGGTGGACTGAGTAATCGTGGAGGCGTAACGGAGGGGGAGGAAGAGTTGACTTGATCATCAGAATTAGGAGGAGAGTCAGGTGGAGGAATGGGGAGGGGCTCCGGCAGCATGACAAACCCAATGCGCTTGAGGTCCAGGTTGTTTGGGAGGCGAGGTGGGTATTTTGTTCCAGGTGGGAAGCTGTAAGAGCCCATGGTGAAGCGCAGAAAGGCCAGGTGACCCTGACGGAGCTTAGCTCTCCTGCAGGTGGATGGGGCTTCGGATGGGCTGTTGAAGTGTTGGATTGTTGGGTGGATGACAGGAAGGCTCCGCTGGGAGGAAAAGCAAAATATTAGTTGTTTTTTCTGCAAGATAAAGCTCTTTCCATTGTACTAAACAGCTTATTGGTGCTTTAATGTGGTAGAAAAAAACCGTCAGTGTACCACAAGCCAGAGAGGCATGATACTTTCTTCTCTCTCCACAGGTGGACGATGCTCTGCAGGATCAACATGACGGCAGGCCACTGGCATCGGCCACAGCACCTGCTGATATCTGAAGGCCTACAGAGGGCAAACGGTCACATCCTCTGAGACAAGCTTTATCACAGTCCACTACTCATGTCTATGTGCGTTACCTTGATAATGTTGTCAGGGAACCCAGGTCTACAGCACTGCAGGATTCGTCGACGGACCTGGACCAGAGTTTTTCTCAACAAAAACTGAGACACGAGCTTCGGTGGGTCACATGATCCCTCCATGTTCCTCAGGCCAAGCACTAGTAAGCTAATGACACACATATATTCACATTGTTTTACACGTGCTTGTCTGACATGTTTTTTCTTTCAGGTAAAAATTCAACATAGCGTTACCAGTCTTCAGCTGCAGTAAAAGCTGTCATCCTGCGGGGGCAGTACAGAGCAGGGTCAAGGCTTGCACAAGGCAACAGTTCTGGATAAAGGAACACTGGACGAGTGGCAAAGATCCAGGCCAGCTCAGGAGGCATAACAGGGAAACTACGCACTGACAACACAGAGAGCAAATACCAAGATTACTTTCACAACTGCTACACTAAAATCTAAAGCATCGATGGGAAGCCAAAAACTACTGCCCATGACCATAGCTAGCTTTTAAACGTAGCTTTGGTACACTCACTATATCCTCTAGCATCAGGTGGATGGAGTTGTGGCTGGTAATTGATGGGAGTCTGTTGCAGCTCTTCCAGTAGCTCTAGCGCCCCCTGCAGGTTGGTCACCCTAAAGGCGCTGCAGAAACCAGGATAAACCGCAGACCTGATCAGCTCAGCCCTCTGAGCCAACATGTCCAACTCAAACTAATAGAAGAAAAAACACAACAAAGGAAGTTAGTGATTTAGCCTGAAAAAACAACCGTCAGCAGCATATTTCTATTCTGTATTTTAGTCACTGACTAGAAAATTCAGATAGATTTGTCTTATTATATCTGTTTATTTTAAATGAAATATTCTGACATTGCTGTGTGCTTTACCAAAAACTGTCTGGTGGTCTCAGCATCACTGTGCAGTTTGACAACAGGTGCAGTCAGCAGGTGAATCTGAGTCAGCAACTGGACGTGCTAAGAGCAACAGACACAGTCAGCAAGTTAAGCTTCATCTAGACAGGTTTCCAGTAAATAATCTGAATCTTTTACATTTATCTGTATAAATGTACCTGCTGTAGCTGTTGCTGTAGTCTACTCTTCTGCTGAGTGTTTAGCTTCAACGTGTAGGGCTCGGAGCATTGTGAATTTGTGTTGCAGTGGGTCTGCCGTCTCTTCCTCATCAAAGCCAGCTGCTGCCTCACAGTGCGGACCTCTGTAACTAGTCCATCTGCTTCATCGTCAACAGTCTCTCTAACGCAGAAACGAGAAGTCAGCCGGGTAGAAACGCATCAGTCTGTGGTTGTACGAGTCCCATTACACACATGTGATGCTGCTCTTCAAGCGCATGCGTCTGAACAGTGCTCGTTTCATGCAGTGGCTCCTCCTCTTCTTCATGGCCTTCATCGTCTACTTCTGGTCTTGCCAGGTCCTCTTTCAACTGTGATTGCGGACACAAATTTAAGCAGATTGGAAACTGGTTGCTACATTTCTACTACAGTTAGAATAAATGTATCAGAAAACATGTTTACATGTGCAAATAATCTAACGTGGAGAGATCAACAGGACATTTTACATGCTACAAACATGTTTTTGGTGTCTCCAATAGATCATTTTACCACATTTACAACGATCGATACTGAAGAACACACACAGAAGAAAGGATTTCCGTACCGTTTCAAACAGCTCCTCCATCAGCTCGTTCACCTCCTTCTCTGGAGGGAAAAAAAGGCAACATTGCAGAGAACATCAGTAAACAGCTGAGCTGAGGGGAAATCTAACAGATAACTCTCCGCTGTTAAATACTGATTAAATTAGTTTCATAATAAAGTCACATTAATGAGTTTATGCCCAGATGTTCCCAGATTCACTTTATTTGGCTCTTGATTTTTCAGTTTGCAGAACAGCAGAATAATATTTTAGCTAGAATATAAAGAGTGATTACAATACCACCACTTAATGTTATATACACTACCGGGTTAACATAGGGCTACCTTCCCAATGACCAAAAAATCCAGCTTGAACATGCAATCAGTTATAAATAACTTTATTCAACTAACTCATCAAGTAAAAGGGAGATTGTTTTAACTGATGAACTGTAACCAAACATTTGCTTATGTGTGTGTACTGACTAGTGATGCGGACGGCCTTATCATCACGGTAATCTTCCTGGTCGGGCTCGTCGTTGTCAGCCAAGAAGTTATATTCTGGATCATCTTCATCATCACACTCTTCTGGTAAAAAGATGAACAGATACTGTGACATAGTATTCCCAAAAAACTTTCTAAAATACTACAAATTACAATTAGACTGAAATTGGGAGCTTTTAATTTAAACTATGGGGACTTCCTGTTTTGTTTCCTTCAGAGGGAGGTGAAATTACCGCAGTGCGACAAACACCCACCTTCATTATCCACATCTGAGCTCATCAGGCCTCTCAGCCAATCAGTCCACTCCCTGTCCTCATGGGCCGAGCTGGAGTCATACATGTCTGGAGTGATGTCGGGAGCTCGGAGCGCTGCTTCCAGCTGGCCCAGCGGCACATCCCGGAGAGGACGTTTGGATCGAGTTCTGTACGCCATCACACCTGCCTCATCTTCTGACTCTGACAGAGGCTGGACAGATACATATTCATTACTCAATCATCTTCTTCTCTTTAAATTTAAGTTACAGAGATTTATTTTTAGCTCCGAAAGTGGTTTTAAAACCACGTTAGACTCCTGTGTTCTGTTGTGACGATACCTGGTAGGGCTCCATCCAATCAGCCAACTCCTCTTCAACAGCATGAAGCTTCTCCAGGAAGGTGCTGTCAGTCACAGTTTTAGTGGGCGGAGCTTTGGGGGGAGGAGGCGGTCCCATGGAGCCAGCCTTGAAACGCCTGGGCTTAACTCGAGAGGTCTGACAAGAGAGGAGAGATCAGGGCATTTATTTTGTGCTACAGTAACAAAACAAAAAGAAAGGAGGCGGAGTTTAAAACCCATTGGGTGTAAATTTCTAGATAATGACAGCAGGAAGAAAGGATGACCAGTGAAGCTGCTTTTACTTGTTGCTATAGTTCTGCTGACCTAAACACATACCGTAACATAAATCACTTTATGCTAAATGAAAGACTAAGGCTTACTCTGAATATTTCATCTAAATAATTCGCACGGCAACATTTTTTAATCGAATCAGTGTCAAGTCAACGGGAACGCTCACATCTGTGACAAAATTCATTTTTATTCTTCCAATCCGATTTCCTTCATTTTCGCATCTGACAGATGCATAAACGACCAATCAGCATCACCAGAGTCAGTCGCGAGCTGTCTGCCTCGTTGCTGCTACAACATTCAAACTTTGTATCACCATAGCAACCATGTCTAAGCATCTTGGTCCAGTCCAACAGGCACTCTGATAGGCATGCTTCTCGGCTTCTTCAAGCAGGGAGCTAGTTGCTGAAGCAGATTCTCAAAATTTCCCCCCAGACATCCTTAAGTAGGTCTCAAAGCAGCCGTAGTACAGCCCTGACCTCCTGGACTAAACAGTTAAAATCTCCAAGTTCTAATAGACTGATCATTTTCAGGCTCGTCATTAACAGCCTCGGTCCTGTTTTTTGTGTTATAGGCGCAATCCGTAGCCGTTACCTGCCAGGGGCTGCAGCTGTCTTCATCACCTCTATGTAGTCGACTCCCTCTAGGAGATGAAGCTGTGCTTTCCATGTCACTCTCATGGAAGGTCTGCAAACATGCCAATCAATTCATCCTTAGTTATAAGCAATAAGCTGTAATTCACTACGTTACAGCAGTGTCTCACATCTTCGGCTGTCTCATCCTCCTCATCTTCATCAGGACGATATTCTTCATCAGAAGAGTCTTCCTCATCCAGAGGGATGTCCACAAACTGAGGAGCCTGAACACAACCAGTTCGATGAGGTTTTAGTATTGATCAGCAAGCAAAGAGTCACTGCTGTACGTACCCTCCAGACCAGATGGATTATTATAGAAATAAATAGATAACTGCATTAAATATATACACAAATAACTTCAAACATACAGAATTACCTTGTTCAGATCACTACTTTTCTTGATGGGAGAAATATTCCATGTGGGAATCACCTGAAATGGGGTAAGAGAAACATCAGGAAGTCCATTTTCTGATGAGAATTATATTTAATCAATTTTCAAACACTCACCACTCCCTTCTCCACCACTTCTTTAAACTTGGATCGAGTCATTTTAGGCTCCTAAACAGGAGGAAAAAAAAAGCATAAAGATGTTTACATAAAACACTGGCTTCACTGAGTGTGCTGGATAGACATTGACGGGGACTTACAAAGGGGGGAACTGCCTCTGTCTCGTTAATGGCAGCTTTCATCATGGCAACCACATGCTCATTAGTGATCACCTCCTGTAACCCAGAGACAGTGTCATTCAATTCAACTTTATTTGTATGAAGCCACTTCCACACCCATTTGAGCTTACTCATAATCAAGACCCCAGTTAAGGAAAACCAACTATAGCATCAAATCTAGACTTCGATTCAATCCTCTCATCCTGAGCGTGCACAAGGCGACAGCGAAAAGGAAAAGAAAATCTCTTAACAGGCAGAATTTACATTGGTTCATCTTGCCATAGCACCTGTTAGGTGTTGCATTGATTTGACTGATTATAAAAAAAATTATAATAATTTGTATTCGTTTTGTGCAGCTGTTATGTACTAGACACTGAAATTGTTCTGAATTAAGCAATAATGTCTCATCTTGAGTAAGTTTTGCCTCTGATGGGGAGTAAACATGTTTTTTAATTAGTGCAATTTGTTTGAGAAGTGCAGCGTGAATGTAATCTTGATCCTGAATAATGTTACACGCCCAAACTAAACAGAGTCCCCATTCAGAGCGAGTCTGTGAATGCAGTCACAAACACTTGTTTGTTCTGCATAAGTACTGTTGCAAACTGCATCGGATTTTAAATATTATACGTTTTTTTCTGTTCAAATGTTCAATAAATATAACAATTATTTGGACTGAATAAAAAAAGCCACTGAGATATTCCTGAAGATAAAAAATGTACTCATCACTAACACTTGTGTGGACGTGTCTAGGTGCATGAACTCACGTGAATGATGTTCTTGACATTCACAGAGGTTAGGTTATGTTGTTTGGACTTTGTCTCTAGTGACTGGTCCAGCTGTCTGTCAATCTCCACTTCCACTCCTGTTTCGTCTTCTTCCTCCGTCTCTGAAGCTCTCTCCTTCACATCACTGTCCTCCTCATTCAGTGTCTTCTGTTTTTTCCTCTTCCTCGCTGGCTTACTCCTTTGTGCTCTAACCTCCAGCTGACTTTCCTCTAAGGCACACAGACATTTCAGTCATCAGACTAGTGAGTTATGAGGGCATTTTTCAGTTTAGGAAATGTTTTATCCAATCTTTTATCATTTCTAGATTTTTAAGCTTTTATATTTGGTTTAAGGACCCTCATGCTGCCATAAACAGATGCACGGGGTGCGTTTGTGTTACCCATGGTGATAACAAGGCTGGAATCTGTGACGTCTTCCTCCACCACCAGGTAGCTCTCATCTTCCTCCTCCTCCTCAGCTCTGGCTCCTGCAGAAGCTGGAAGTGGTGGTGGCAACAAAGCATCATGGTAGATGAGTTTGGATGGGGTCGCAGGGTGAGCAGCCCCCATGTTGTTGTTGGCATTTTGCAGTTTGGACGGTGTTAGTTTGAGGCGTTTGCGGACCGGGTTCATAGTGAAGAAACATGACCTCTGACCTCTATAAAAGGAGAACAAAAAGTAGATTTTTTTTAAAGGTAGTAGTATCCTTTTACAAAAAATGGGAGCTGATGCAGTTTTGGTGGTACTCTAACACTAGAGGTATACAAACGACCAATTTTAAGCATTTTAAATAACTAAAAAGTATTTTTTTTTATTTTAAAAGCAAACAAAAACACATTTTGACGCTGGGATACTCAAAGGGTTCACTTACTGTTTCTTCCAGCTGTACTGTGAAGCTCTAAAACTTTTCCTGTAAACATGAAATTATGGTTATGACATACGTTCGTGAAACAACGGCTCCAACAAACAATTTGTGAAATAATCAGATAAACATGAGCATGGTGTCAGCCGCGGTTAACTATAGACATTTAGCAGTTAGCTCCCATTAGCTGTTGACAGTAAACGCACGCCTGGTATGAGTCAAGCTAACACCCCCTTTATCGGCTAACATTTAAGGATAGTACAAACCCAAGACTGCGAACTCCCGGTGAGCCTTTCCGCAGAGAAAGATCCTATCGGCCGGGGTCAATCAGATATAATTCAACAGTCATGCTACTTTGCAACTAAAAACACTTGCCGCCACAACGATCAGACGGGTTTATGTCTAAAAACTAAATTTCCGGCGCCATATCATGATGTCAGTTCCATGTCGTGACGTCACTAGTTGCCGCCTGGCAGTTTGTATTGACGTTTCCATCCATGCAAAGTTTGTAGTCAGATCACACACTGCACGTCACCACTGGGAGCTGCAACAAGTAAATTTTTTTTTTATCTGCCAATACCTAAATGTGACATGAAAAATACTGTACACTACCAAAAACTATTTCCCAGAAAACTGAGTCTTTCAAAGATGAGAACACTTTTCATTAAGAATTTCAGGGGTAGCATCATATAAGAACTGTGACAAAGTAAGAACCATGCAATTTTAAAACTTTATTTAAAGACTTTATAAAAATACATTTTAAAAAAGGCAAACTGTTCGTTTGGGGCACACGGTCCCTTAACGAGTGGCACTACACCGACGCGAAGGACTCAAAGCCATCAAAGCAGCGGCAGGTTTCTTCAGCTCCTTCATCACCTGTAGACCGAGAGCTTTAACTGGTCGCAGGCTGACCCGGGACCTGTTTGGATCCGGGCGTGTCGGGGAAGTTTCCTGCGTGTCCTCTTGGTCAGCATCAGTGACCGTCACTTTCAGTGGTTTGTGCCGATGAAACAGGGACTCCCGCCTGCTCGTGGACGGCGTGGCCGCGAGCACTGCACGAAAACCGTATGGCGTGGTTACTTTTGGCACGTGCGACAGTGACATGGCAGCTCGCGTGGTCTCATCCGTGTCCGCGGTTTCCAATTCCGCACAGACAGCGTTGGCAGGCCGTTGTTTGATGCGCTGCTGGGGGCCCATGAACATCTGGGGGTCGGGTGAACCTTCCTCCGGTGAGTCATCGTGGTCGGAAAGCAGCCTGGCCCGCTCTGAGGAGTTCCGGCGAAAACACGGAGACAGCAGGGGACTGCGTGAAAGGACGAAGAAGCGCGGGATGCGGTCCGGAGTCAGAACCAGAGCCCGTAGAGTAGATTTCACAGCAGACATGTCGCCTGAATCCCTAAACAAAGTAAATATTCAGCTGCAGACGCAAAGACGATCATCCATATTAAATTCAAACAGATTTAGACCAATTCCCTACTCACCTGGCGTACCTGTGTATGATACTTAATCTGAGCCTTTAAGATGCTTGACACGTCCTTTTAATGAACTAAAATAAGAAGAAAGAGAACAAGTTTAATACTCCATAAGTCTTAAAAGAGTCCAACGTAAATTGGAGAATGATCAGCAACATACCACAATGAGCAGCGTTGGTCTGATGGAACTGGACCATAATGATCTAGTTTATAAGAGCAGCAACAGGTGACTCCAATCACACTGATCAGAGGCCTGTCAAACACCCAGGCTTTTAAATCACTGGACAAAACACCCATATTATAAGTAAAACAGTATAGAAAAGGCAATGATGGAACCCTTGATTGCGACTTGGCTCATTATAAACTAAACTCCCAATAAAAACAACCTTGAATAGACCCATTACAACACTCTTAGCATTCATTACATCCTTATTAACAGCTCAAATAAAGGATTAATTCTACTGGGAGACCAGGATAATGCACACATTTGTCAATTGCAAAACCTGGTTGACAGTAAACTAATCCTATGAACTGATGATGAGAAAGATGCCACCTAAAACTACGATGCAAAACTCATTTAAACTGACTTCCTTTATCAGTACAATTTGTTCCATTAAGGTGTGGACAGTATCAGCTTTGATTGACCCGCTCCATTTGACCTCATCACTTAAACATGAATTCATTTTCTTTATTTAATCTCACTGTAAAAGCAAAAAGGTGACTGTATTCCCATTTAGTCTTAAATCCTCTTGATTTTAGGGCTTGTGGCTTTCTGGAAATCTTGTCCAGACAAATTGTTTGCATAAAATCCTTCACAATAAAACCCATCTAAATAAAATTAACACAGAAACTAACTTGCTACGACACTTCTGTGGAAACTTTTGACTCAAAGCAGGAAGAATCCCGATTCACTTTCAAATATGTCATGTAAAATATATAAAGACTATAAAACACTTATTTTATGTTGAGCAAAGATC
>JBAMHV010000018.1:17788035-17806866 GCA_037177535.1 Pseudomugil gertrudae
CACATAGCTGATGGAGTGTGTGCACCACATAGCTGCATTCACATAGCTGATGGAGTGTGTGCACCACATAGCTGCATTCACATAGCTGATGGAGTGTGTGCACCACATTGCTGATGGAGTGTGTGCACCACATTGCTGATGGAGTGTGTGCACCACATTGCTGATGGAGTGTGTGCACCACATAGCTGCATCCACATATATGGACTGTGTGCACCACATAGCTGCATCCACATATATGGAGTGTGTGCACCACATAGCTGCATCCACATAGCTGATGGACTGTGTGCACCACATAGCTGCATCCACATAGCTGATAAGAGTGTGTGCAACACATAACTGATGGAGTGTGTGCAACACATAGCTGGGATGTATGTCTAGTCTCTGCAGAGCAACGCACAACAGAACGACCTGATGCAGACGCCGCATGAGTATAAACTGGCCTTTACAGCTAACTTGTTAGAGAGATCAGATCTATTTTTAGTGTTCAGTTAAAACCGTGCTTTGGGTCTTGGTAATGCTTATTTTGTTCCTCCTGAGGCCCCGAGAAGAAAATGACGTCATTTTGTTCTTGCCAATATGATTTAAAGACAGTTCTCAATACATCGGGCTGACAGAACTTGTTTCTCGTGGGCCTCTGAGGAGCACTGTATGATTGGTCGGACATTCAATGTGGGTGTGGTTCCCATGATAACGCACGAAGCTGACAGTTGCCGCTGTCGCATTTTTACTGACGCGATGCTGAACGGACAGCTCTAATAAAACAGCTGATTGAGGTGGCGAGCAAAAACGAAAACGTTTACAACACGTGGCATTTAAAGACTGTCGCGTGCACAACCTGCCCTTCCGCAGACAAATGATCCTAATAATTAAATAACAGGTTAATTGCACATTAAAAACACAGAAACCCCCCCTGACTAACTTTTTTCTGGTCCACTTCTGGTGGAGTGTGCAACAAGCTTTGTGTCCTACCTATATTCATGATGCTGTCTTTCTCTGTGTTGAAGAAAAGCCAGTCATAGAAGAGGGCCAGCTTGGCATTGGAGGCAGCCACATTTGACTATAGAGACACAAATTATTGATCAGTTACCAGCTTTAAATAACTGCAGCTGTTATTTTGTCCACAGACATGTACTCCTACCGTGCAAGTTGTAAGCAGCCAGCCAATGATAGCCCAACGTGGCAGGATATCAGAGCTCAGCACCTCATTTGATGGATGGACCACCCCGCATATATATCGAATTAGATCACACCGCAGTGATTGGCTCTCCGCTGTGGACAGGTACTGTCTTTGAAACCAGTCCTGATACCGCTTCTGCTGCCCAAAGCGGACCTGAACAAAAGTGGAGATGTGGTGACATTCTAGTCACATGTGGAGAAACAGACAACACCCAAGTCACAGGTAATAAAGTTAGGATAATAAAACAGGGATGGGTTATTACCCTAGAGGTCATGAACAGAAGTTTGGTCTCCATGTCCGGTGTGAGTCGACAGGCTAGAAATTTCCTAGAAGTCCGTGCTGTCAGGAGTTGAAGGATGCCTAAAGTATGGACACAACACAAGATCACACACATTAGAAAGTTAATAAGCACTAAATATGATCAAAGATCAGCATTCTAGGAAAGCTTTGAGTAATTTGAACAGCCTTCAAATAATCTACAGGTAAATATACGGGATTATGGGTTTTG
The DNA here is from genome assembly GCA_037177535.1 of Pseudomugil gertrudae. Taxonomy (NCBI): domain Eukaryota; kingdom Metazoa; phylum Chordata; class Actinopteri; order Atheriniformes; family Pseudomugilidae; genus Pseudomugil; species Pseudomugil gertrudae. The sequence continues at coordinate 17,789,721 of JBAMHV010000018.1, forward strand.
CAGTTTACCTGTGAACTGAGGACTTAGAACTTGTGGGTTGTGCAACAAGTCTCTCCAGAGCAGCTCCATCTCTGGGATACGAGCAACATTTTGCAGCAGACGAACCAGATCTCTGCCAATGATCAGGCACTCCATGAACTACAGACACACAGAGAGATGGAGTTAGCAGTGGAGCCCCTGACAGATAAATATACATTACAAACCTCAACACCCCCAACACAGTTTTTAACCTACCTTCTCTCTCAGCATGCCGATGCAGAAGTCAACTTCTTTCTGCCGTAGAGGCAACAGGTTTGGGGTTCCGTGGTCGACAATTAGACGAAGGTAGGTGTAGACCGACATTGCTATTAGCATGCCACTCTTCAACACCCACTCCCTTTAGAGAACAGAATACTCAGTAAAAACATTCACTGCAAAAATATACAAGCGCTGCAATGTATAAACTCTCTCTGAGGCTGTAGGTGGTCAAAAAATCAAGGTAACAGGTTGAACATTTACTGTGTAAAGCACACTAAAAATAGAAAAGATGCTTACTTTTGCTCAAGCAAGATGTCAAGTACGCTCTCAGCTAACCATAGGTTCTTTGCCGAAATATCTCCACCTACATACAGCAAGCAGCAACATTAAAATGGAGCTGAGGACATTGAAATGTTTGACACAAGGATGTGGTCAATGTGAGTCTGACCTGCAATTTGTTTAAGAAGCGTCATGATGACACCATCGGCTCCAATCACTCCGCTCTTCACCAGTTCTCTTACCAGCCACACAAGCTGCAGACACATCAACACCAGGTGATAATCCCAGCACCTCACACCTGTCTGTGCAGGCTCCATTGTACGTATTCACCTATATAGTTTATTCTGCAATTTTGTGCGGAAAATTGATTACCTGTGTTCTGGGGACGTCCTGCAATTTGAGGAACTTCTCCATCAGTATCTGATTGATCTTTACCAAAACTATGTTCATCCCATCTCTGTTAACCAGAGTCAGATCTCTGTAAGACTTTTAAAACATAACACATTGATATTACAGTGGTGTCATGATGCTGTCAAAGGTTCCTGAAGGTGCAGTGATAACTCACTCTCTGGGCCTGGGTTGGTTCTGTGAGGACCAGTGTGAACAGACCCAGACACACTTCCTCGTGCTGCTGCTGGCCTTTACACACCTGTGAGATAGGTACGCAGAATATTTTTATTATTGTAGTGTTGTAGTAAATGCAGAAACTGTAAATAAGAAAGATATTATTAAATAAAGTACTAAACCAACACTATTAAAGCTGAAAACTGAGACAAAAACAATCTAATTTTGGGAGGGAAGTCTGCACATTGAAAAATATTCCTTGAGTAATAGAATTGGGATCTGCGTAAACTGTAAACTTGCGGTGTAGTTGTGCAGTTTGTTTGCCACAAGCAACAGTATTTATCAGTTGAAGTGTAATGTTTTGCTCTATGTTCTCCTTACATTGGCAGTGAGTGCATCGTTAGCTTCTCTCTCCGACAGCCCGTTGGTCAATGCCTGGACAATTCCAACACACCGTTCCAATCTCTGCACACAAACACGATAACGTGCATGACTGACCACAAAAACGACATAGCAAAGAAAAAAAAAAAAACAAACAAAAAACAACCATAACTTAAAAAAAAACAAAAAAAACAAATTCAGTTCAACAACTTAAACAACCAAATAACACAACCACAAATTGAGTAAGAGCAAATATGAAGACAGGAAACTACAAACATACTAGAACAAAATTACAAAGTTATTAATAAACACAACATAGACAAATCCCAACATGGCAAACACAATGACAAACATAAACATAAGACAAAATAACTAATTAAACAGCACGAGTGGTTGATTAGCTCTATTATCTAGGCAATCCTAAAAAAAGTTGTTATCATATTAAATCTAGTTTTATTAAATGCAACAAACGTATTTAAACAGATCATCTGTCAGTATGTGTAATGCTGAAATGACACAGGGCGCATGCGCATCTGTCATAGGGTTCATCCATATGTTTACGTAGAACTAGCATGCTAGGCTAACAATTCATAAGATTTGGAACATCATATCAACAGTGCAGCGTCTCTGAGAACAAAAACGCCACGGGTAGATGCCATAACTACCTAACACCGAGTCTTATACCTCCAATAATGTTTCAACGCAATTCACGTCATTGCTCTTCAGATATACTGCTACTAGCCCTTTGCTAGCCATGCTAACTAGCCTATTAGCAGTCTGTACTTGGATAAAATGGTTCCATCATGTCTTTGTACCCGTTGAATGTCCAGTATTAAAATTTCACATATCTGCTACTAAAGCTCAACCCGGCCCCGGTTCATTCCGGAGATTATCTGCTATTCAGGTCTCAAAAACTGATCGCCTACCTCTTCCAATTCGTCTTTGGCGTCCAGCTGGGTGGACACTAGGAGCCGGCCCTGTGGCTTCGCTTTCGCCGGTGCAGGCTCCATCTGCTCCCGCCGCGCCTCGCCGGGCCCCGCGGAGCTGTGAAGTGCGGGGACTGCCGTTGCAGGGGTGTTATGGGTGTGTGTGTGGCGATATAATGAATAGTTCTGGCCTGCAGGAAGGGTCGGAAACTTGCTGGGAGTCGTTTCGGTCTATAAATATGTGTTTTTAAAACTTATTTAGGGACAGCTAGATCTGTGAATCCTGCTCTGTGACACCGTCCTACCACAGTAACATAACGGACATCCGCACCGATCTAGCGAAGGGACGGGGTGGTAACCGCACGTCTAAAGGACCAATGAAAACACTCACAGATTTGAGTGACAGTACCAGGAGCCAATAAGGTTAGAGGGAATCGGAAACCTATCCCTGGCATGCTGTCCAACTGACCACCTGCATGGACACGACTTCACCTTGTTTACAAGGAACTTGCACATCAACTTGGACTAACAACCATCCAGATTTCCACATTTCTATCTATTAATTGTCTCATAATAGCTGCTGTAACTGTACGAATGGAGATGTTCCTGCTATTCTATATATTAAATTTATAATAGCCTACTTATGATCTCTGTACTTCAAACATACTTTAAGAAGAGATAAGAAAACAAGACAAGTAGCCTAAATGTCGTTACCCTGCCTAATTATAATCAGAATTACTTGTAAGCCCAGTTATTAATATTTAGTTAATATGGAATGAGCTGTAGCAAATATGGTTTTTAAACAGAATATTGTGTTATATCATCCTGAATTTGGCATCTTCTTGATTGTTTGTGATACATACTTTGAGACATACACATTTGACATACTTTGCTTAGTGAAACATTTTGAATTTAAACAGCTTGAATAATGAGGTATCTCTAGGTATTAAGGAAACAAACGTACAGAAGAAACAACACATTTTATTTATGTATTTACACAACTTTCTCTGAAGAATATTTATTTTACAGTAAAACATTCGCCTGTCAGTCTCTATGTCTGTATGGTTTATTTGTAATAAAACCAGTCCATTTTAATCAGTTACAGAACTGTAACTTTCAGTGATGCCACCTGTAAATAACTGAAGAGCAGGTCAGGCTTAAAACAAGCATCTGTTTTTCCATTCACATCTTATCCACCAGTTGAAGTTGACTCCACAACATTCCTCTGTCAGTCTCTGTTGTTTCTTTATCCATGTTCTCTCCTAGCAGCCAGTATGTCCTCATACAACCCTTCCCCTTCACCTCGATCTCTCCTCTGAGTTGTAGCTGGAAGCAAGTGAACTCCTGCAGGACCTGACGAGTTGCTTCAGACACATGAATCTTCAAGGCTGAGGAGACATAAGAGTGTCACACAAGCAACACGAGGAACATTTGGTATTAGAGCACACATGCCTCCCCAGAAAAGTAAGTTTTTTACTTTTTATTTAATTAAAAAAAAGCCTGTAATGGAAGCATCGTGTATGAAAAAGCAGCTGCTGTTTCCAGATTTGACACAGGAAGCTGATCAGTTTAAAAGTTCCTGCAGGAGCGCAAAGCTTACCCTCTCCTGTTGATTCCATGCGTGACGCAGTGTTGACTGTATCTCCAAACAAACAGTACCTGGGCATCTTCAAACCGACCACACCAGTGCACACCGGACCTGAACAACATCAACAACAGTGTCGGTTTGTTAGTTGACATTATTGTGTGGTAAGCGGTATTATTGGAGTGTGCCGGTGCTGTGTTGTACCACTATGGATGCCAATGCGGAGCCTCAGTTGCTGGTTAGGTCGATGTCGAATTTTAAAACTCTTAACGGCATCCAGCAGGGCGAGAGACATCCGGGCGATCTCCCGACCGTGGAGTTTACCATTCCTGACTGGCAGACCTGAGACCACCATGTAGGCATCTCCAATGGTCTCCACCTGAGAAGCGGGCACATGCAGACCTTAAAACTGATCGGATTCATGCAGGCTCCCCACAGATAAAACATGTTTTTTTAAGTATTTCAGAAAGCTTTTACCTTGTAAACATCAAAATTGTCAATGATGGCATCAAAGCAGGTGTAGAGATCATTTAATAAAGTCACAACCTGGACAAGAACAACTCAGTTCAGTATTTGCTCTTTACTGAAAAACCATGTTTGTGTTTTGCAAAGTTGAACAAAATTGACTACACACATTGTTAACAATATGGAAAAGTCATAATCTGTGCAGCAATGATGGCTCATACCACTAGATGCAGGTTGTGGTCTATGCGAGTTGAATTGTTTGCCATGAGGTGAGGTTTTACCAACCTGCAACGGTGTGCTCTCAGCAGAAAGAGCAGTAAAGCCGACAATGTCACTGAAGTAGATGGTAACGGAGTCAAAAGCTTCAGCTTGGACTGTTTCACCTCTTTTAAGCTGGTCGGCTACAGAACTGACAGAAACAGAGCCATGACAACTCTGCAAACCAAATTACTGTGGAATAATATGTGTGTTATAACACTGGTGCAGCACGAGCAGTGTGTAAATGATTTCAACATAGTTACTGCGGCAGTATCTGGTACAGCAGGGCCTCCGCCTTGCGTTTCTCCTCGTTATAAGCTTGAGTTCTTTCTTCCACCAGCTCCTCCAGGTTGTTGGCATACTGCTCCATACGGGACAGAAGGTTGTCCAAGATGTTGGGCCCATAACCTCTAAACACAGAAGGACAGGAGTATGAAACGTGGATGGAATAGAGACATGAAGCTTTTATCGTGAATGCTTGCTGAATGATGAACCTCTAACAGATACTTGATTTGCTAAGAAAACTAATTTAAACTATATAAACTTTATGCAATTGGTGATGGATAAAAAATATAATAGAAATGAAATCCTTGTTTCTTTTGTTTAAGAGAAAAACACTTTACAGAAGGCCTAAAGAGGCGCTTAAGAAAATACATTTGGGCCTATTGAGGATCTTTGTGTACAGATTTTTCCACCTGTGCTGCTTCCTCAGCAGGATCTTAATGGTGTTGAAGTCAGGTCGTTCACTCGGTTCTTCGCTCCAGCAGTGCTGCATCAGGGCCCCGAGCTCCTCGCTGTGACTGTGGAAGCAGAGGGAGGGACGGAGGTGTGGAACGCCACCCCGAATCACTGCTCGGATGATTTCTGGGGCATTGGGCGTAAGAAGATTGTATTAAAACTTGTGTAAGCACTACAAAAAGTCAGAAATAGCATATTGTCTGGTTGTTTTTTTCAATATCTTATTTTATATGGACCTTTTTGTGAGTCTAAAATAAAGATTAAAAACAAACATATGGTATTTACAAGTGACTTTGTATGGTTAAGCAGGGGTTTTGGAGCTATTTAGCATCTAGCTCACTGTACTTAAAAAGGCCTGATAAGATGCAATTTCACCCGTACAGCCTGAGTATGAATGCTTGAATTGAGATACGTTGACTGATTTTTAATCAAACACAGCAAACACATGATCCAGGTTAAAAAGTCTGATGTGATGTAGGAAAGCTTTGACCAAAAACAAACCCATTAAAGCCAAACGTATCATATTTGATACATACTCTCAGAGACATTTCGCATCAGAAACTTTACTCAAAACCGCGTTGTTCACCATATTATTGTGTGTCAGTGAGCTCTTGCTTCATCAATAGTAATTTCACTGTCATCCCTACAAGTTGCATGATTTCAACATCCTATAATCTGATTGTTCTGTGTCTAATTTGATAATTTCATGTGTAAATAATGGTGACTACAGCATACTAATCTGTATGATTATTTTTATCTTTCTGATAAGCATGTTTGCTTTTTTCCTTCTTGTTAATGTTTTGAATCTTTTCTTTGAGGCTGTTTGAGTTTCACTTGAACATCTTATTAATATACTGCACATTGCCTCTACATCCTTTGATCACTCATTACATCTGACTGCAGGAGGACTGCTTGCCTTTACAACATTGTGTATATTGATCAAGGTAAATGCCATGTCCCTGTTTGCTCTGTGAGTCTGAGGTAATGATTTGCTCTGTTGGAGCTGCAGCATGGCTCATGCAGATTGAGAAAATATCAAAATGCTGACAGCGGGACTTATTTAGTGCTGACCGAAGCCACAGATCAGGTTATTCAGTGTAAAGCGATACAACTCTTTATTGTTATGCTGCACACTTAGTTCCTTTCTTCTCTGCAGAAATGTAATTTTATCTACTAATGAGGTGGCATTTCATTTGTTATTTGTTATCTTTATGCATGAACATTTGATTCATGACTCCTGAAATTCTCACAATGTCCACTAGAGGGAAACAGTTACCCACCTATGAGTGTGATGTAGATATTTGTGAACATTTAATTCTTATTGTTTGTATCTCTCTGATATTGACTCCACATTATTCTTGATTATCTTCGTCAGATAACTGAAGGGAAGCATTTCCCTTCAGAGGCAATGGGAGATGTTCTGTCACATGCTAAATGCTTTTATGGGGAGCGAAATAGACTCAAAAACAAAGGGACTGATTAAAGGCTACAAAAAGTTTAAACTAATCCTTTAAAACCGATAAGCCTGATGAATAAAGTGAATCAGGTGCACATATCTTAAAGGTGAATATCAACAGGGAAGGAGTGTGAAATTAGCATTATCTACAGAGGTGTTGGAGCTACGATAATGTCAAATCTCCTCTGTTGTTAAGTGAAAAATTTGGCTTCAGAAGCTCCGATTAAATGTGAAATATGTAGTGTTGGCTGATGCCTCCTGAAAGAATCACAGATATGGTAATGTGTTTGCTGACAGGGTTGTGTTATCCGGCTGCTTCACAGGAATGTAAACAAACCAACACTGTCATCATACTTGTGTTTCAGTGCAGATAGACTGTCGATAAGAGACATCACGTTCATGTTCCGTCATCCTCACTGACCTTTAGGAGTGAGGGAGGACGCGTCGAGGTAGAAGACTCCTCTGAGCAGAGCAACTTCTTGCAATATTACACCAAAGCTATAGACGTCTCCCTTCTGGGTCCCACAGAGAGGAGGACATTCTGTCCTCAGCAGCTCTGGAGCTGTCCACAGCTTACCTGCCGGGTAATTTGTAATGAGAAATTAACAGTAACAGTAAACTGTCTTGTGAATATGGCAGTTCATTATCAGAAAGAGTCTCATACATGCATAGTAAGCATGTGTATCCTCAGGGGAAGGGCTGGTACGGAGAGACTGCAGTCCGTAATCTGTGATCTTCAGGACGAAGCGGCTGTCCACCACACAGTTGGACGACTTCAGGTTACCGTGGGAGATGATGACACTGTTGTGGAGGAATGCCATACCCTGAAAAACAAACACAAATATACTAACAAGATCCATTAGAATAGTGAACAATGTAAATGAACCAGGAATTTAAAATAGATTAAATAACGATCTGGACGGTAACAGCCGTTTTTTTTCTGCATAATTCCAGCAACATTAAATTCACTGTTGTTTGTTTGCCACCATGATTGGTTCTCTTAGTGGTTTTATTGCTGGGTGATCAGATGCAGTCAGTATAACTAAAATAACAACAGACACAACATGATTAAAAAAAAAACAACCTACCATGAAACAACCGTATGAATGACAGAGCCGCCACTCACACGGTTTGATTGATAAGTGATGTTTACACTGTCTCTAGCCTGGGAGACAGGTCATTACCTTGACAATATCAGTGATGAGGGAGTATCTGAACATCCAGTCCAAAGTGATGCTGTCGCTCTCCATCAGGTCCTGGAGGATAAGCACACACATGTTGGTCTAACTCTATGAGGGCACATCCCCACTGATATGCAGCCTTTTATTTGTTTGTTTCTTTATTATTTGTGTTACTTTTTAGAATAAGGAGAGTGCACATTAATAAAAAAAGTGTACATGTGTCAGATTTGATCAACTGGCTAATTTATTTCGTTCCTTGGCTGATTGATGTCACAACAATAATTTGTGTTGAAACAACATAAATATTACATACTGTAAATTTTATCCTCGTTATTGCACAATATCTATTATAAAATGCATTATACCATTAAGCAATAAAGATTGTAGCGTGTTGCTTATACGGTTGCACGTGATCACACACCTGATTGCACTCTAAATTGTTTTTCCGGCGTCACTTTTAAACTTTCTCTGACTGAAAGGCCTTAAAACTCAACCTAAATCCGATTCCACCTTAAAACTTCAGGCCAAGACACTTCTGCCCTGTAGGGATGTTTCTGAAATATGAGAACATTTCTGCTAAATCAGTATTTGTCTGCTCTGTTAGAACAGTTTTGTTCTGAGAAGACGTTTGTGTAAAACATTTTCTGCACCGTTAGGACACAACAAGGAGACGTCTCCGCTCTGACAGTTCTTCCTCCTCTCGGGGCAGAAAATAACTCACACGGCTCTTAAATCCAGCGGTCATCTGGCATCAACCCTACACAGCCCACATCAGCCCACTGCAGGCTGACACATCTTCTCATGTTGCTAGGTTACCCTGCCAGGAGGTTGCTAGGTTACAGCACTGACAGATAACTATGCCTAAAAAAATTGAAAAACATCTGATGTATGAAGAATTATTGGAGGGGATCTGAATAAAAACTGAAGCTGGTGGTTAGTTTACGCTGTATTTTTTTAGCCATATGGATAAAAACAGTTTTAAAGGATTATGGAGGCATATTAGAGGTATTGATTTTTAATCAATAGAGGTGTACTCAAAATCAACAGAAGATTATTGAAGAGTAAGAACATAGATAATAAATAGTTTTTAGTGTTGGTAAAGGTGAACCTATGACAGAGACTGATGTAGAAAATCCTTTTAAATGGTAGTATTGTTTTTTAAAAGCATTGTATTTAAGTTTGATGGAGACATTAGGTTCTTTTCATGTTTTAGACAGCAGCAGTATGAATTGATACTGATTGATAGCAAATAGAAGAGCGCTAACAGCTGATACTCGGTACACTGAGTTCCTCGGGCCAGAGTTGCATGTGATGTACCTGAAGGCTTCCCCTGGGACAATACTCTGTGATGATACACATGTTTGGTGGGTCAATGCAGGCACCAATGAAGCGAGTCAGGTGTTCATTATGAACATCTCGCATCTGCAAAAACACAGAGGCTGCAGTTTGAAATCATGCCAACACCCCCAGCAGGTAAGATTATGGGCTGAGGGAGGGGATACAAAACGATTGTGAATGATTGTGATAGTTCTTACATGTTTCAGTTCAAACAGGACCTTCCTCGTCAGTTCAATTCGTTTCTTGTTGATATACTTGATCGCTGCAAGATTTCCCTAAATAACGACAGAATTAGAAAGGTCATTTCTTCCCTCATAGCATCGCTTTGTCTCTTCAGGAAACATCAGGCGGCGTAAGTCTGTCACAGACCTTGTAATACCCAGTTTTGGTGTAGATCTGAAGGTTTCCCTCCATGGTCATCAGAGAGCCATAGTTGGATCCTTTCTGTTGAGAAGCAAAACAGACTTCAATGGACACAATATTTCCATTTTAGTTTCGGCTACTTTGACAGATTTTTTTTTTTATTTAAATGTTTAATGTTTTACAAAGCAGAAGCATAATTCCACTGCATTTAGCATACATCCAACTAAAAAATCCACAAAATCCAAATAAAAACGGGTGAAAAAAGACAATTTTGTGGCTCTTACATGTAGTGTGGCTGTTATATTAATGCAAACAATACTACATTTTAACTAGGCAACCTTTTATTCCCAAATTAAATGAAGATAAAACATTTATTATGTTTTATAGTTTAAAAGAAACCAGGTTCAGTAAAAGCAGACCTAAGACAAGATATCCAACTAAAGGCGCTTTTCCATTAGTGCCTACTCTACTCTACTCTACTCTACTCTACTCTACTCTACTCTACTCTACTCTACTCTACTCTACTGCTTTTCCATTACAAGTTGCAATCCTCTAATATAGGAGGGGTCCTCCCTCGCAATGAGATTCTAGATGCTTTGCGTGGGGTCAGCAGAACACCACAAGAGAAGACAGACATGAAGATAGAAGACTACACGGTAACTTTTTACCTGGGGTTCGGATTATGGTTATTCATGGGAAAGAGACTCATGGAAGAAATCAAGAGACGTCGTCGGAGGGCAAGACAAAACACCCTGGATCACATCAGACCAATAAATGGATGCCAACCTGTGAACGTCGCGCTTTCCGCATGACTCGACATGCTTGGAACCTCAACGAAGTAGGTACGGTAAAAGTATCTACACGGTTCGACAAATCCTAATAGACATGTTCTGTTTCCGGGTGGAGTCGTGTAAAGTCGGATAGAGTAGGTACTAGTACTAGAAAATAAGATGAAATAAGATGTGAAGCGCCCTGAGATGACACCATCATGAAGTGGCGCTATACAAATAAAGTTGAATTGAATTGAATTGAATAGTGGAAAAGTTTTCCTGTTAAAATGGCCCTTTTGGTCATTTTAAAACACATAAATAAGACTAATAAAGGGTATCATACAAGCCACGTTTGCTCTTACAGCATTATTGAGGCAATGATTTAACAAACCAGAGAGGCAGTTTGATGATACTGCAACACTTTCAAATACTGGTGTTTCTACGATGCGAGGCTGAAACTTGTTTCATTACTAAAACAAAACACTACTCACTTTCTGGTTGAGTTTACACGTTAACAACACGTTGGCATGGTTACCAAATAATCATGGCTTGAGATAAATTCTTTTTATGAAACACTGTCATCGTTAAAGACACCATTTTTATTCTACACGTGCAGTTGCACTCCTGACCACTAGAGACCGCCACACAATTTCACGCCAGAAGGAAAATAGGATGTGTGGGTACATTTTAGTGAAAACATTTCAGCTAACATCCCCATAGAAACAATCATACAATGTATTCTCTTATTAATAATTGTTAAAATATCCATTCATTTTAATGTATATTTTTCCCTTTAGTCATACTTTAATTTTACTGCCTTATAAAGTTGTTAGCAGACTTCAAGTCCAATAAGCATCTATGTGCCACAAACAAATGTATAAGCAATAGATCATGCAAACATACACTGAGACTTTGTCTTGAGGGAGAATACGTTTGTTACCAAAGACAGGGTGAGCCTGCTGCATGTTCTCTTCAGGACTTTTTCCAAGTTGCTCATCTGGATGTCGTCCCAGGAAACTCTCCATAGCTGAGCTGCCAGCTCACTCTCTAGCTTCAACTTCCTATTTAACAAACAGGAGGACAGGTGTGTGTGTGTGTGTGTTGGTAGAGTCGGTGTATAGGTGTGTTAAAAAATAAATGAGTAGGAAGAAAACAATGAGAGTGAAAAACAAGGAAGTGTTAAGCGAGTTTATCAGCGAGACAAAAACAGAAACAGTGGATATTAAAGAGTGCGTGCTGAACAACTTCTGTGCATCGACGTGCAGAGAAGACGGAGCTGAATGAAAGAGATGCAGTAATGGCCTCTCTTATCAGCGTTCAGTGATTCGCTTGTCAAAAACATCTTGAAAATCCTTTTAAACCTGAATAATATTCATTAAATCGACTTTTTTAATCATTATACATGTATTTGCTTTCAAAAGAACTCACAAACATCCTAAATTTTTGCTACACAAATTATTTTTATTCACACTTGATAATAAAAAAGGACAAGATTGAGATATTCAAATGGAGAATTTCATATTACTTTGCCTCTAGCAAAAGGATTTAATCGTAGAAAAAGTTACAACGCACAGATTAATAAACAGTAATGAGCATAAAATTCATACTCTGTTATACTAATAAACTAATAACAAGGGCATACAGCTACTACGATAATGATCTTCATCAAGTCGTGTGCAAACGTGAATTTCATGCAGATGCAGTGTGGTTTGTGACTAAGCTTGGTGTGCAAAGCTTCTAGAAAAGGTCAGACATTTCTGTTTGTGCGTGTGAGAAAAATGTCAGATTTTTCTTTTGTTTTTGGGTATTAAATTGTGATTCTCCATCCACTCATTCTGGGCCTCGCTGTGATCTCTCTATTATTACAGAAAGAAAGCATGGAGGAGAAATGTGTAGACACAAGGAAGGGAAGGAAGACAGGAGAGAAAAATAAAAATAAAATGGAGAAAGAGAGAAAGAGAGGGAGAGAGAGGTGCTGTGAGAGCCTGAACCACCAGGAATCAGGGTGTGCTCTTGTGCATCTATCTTTGTGAGGGCCGATTTAGGTTTAAGACTTCCCGATGTGGACATTAACGTGGGGTGAGGACAGTTTGGACCCCTCATATTACTACAGATCCTCAAAGGGTTGCGAGTGTGAACATTCTGTATGCGTGTCTCACCTGTAGATAAAGATGGTGATGGTAACAATGATGACAAAGACAAAGCACATCACCATGGCAATCATCTGATGCATAGTAACTGTACCTGTGTGGGCGAGAAGGGAAAAAAAAAAGTTTTAAACCAGAATTTGCAGGCACTGTTCATTTTAAACGTGTGTATAGCATATCAGACATTTTCCCTTTGCAAGAAAAATAATATTGTAATAATGCAAGATCATCAAGTGTGACTTGTCATGGTTTACTTAATTTAACTTAACCTTTATGGTACCAAATGTTATTTAATTGCCTTTAACTCAGTGCCAGAGAGGTTCCTTTCATCCTTTAGTGCTTTATGAGGATATAGTGAGAAAAGGAATGTGCATACATTTAACATAATATATGGGATCAGGTTATGGATGGGAAATATCCCATGCATGACATGGAAATGCTCATGTGTCCATGAAAATATTGAGTAAATGTGTCCATAAATTTACCACAGGTGTGACGTCTGCAGTTGTTTTTTAGTCTGAAAGCATGCCTCTATTATCTGTCATGATCTGTGTGTCTCAGTAGCTTGTATGTGTGTATGCAGGTGCATTTATTGCTGTTTGTATATGTGTAATTTGTGTCTGCAACTGGAGCTGTTTTAAAGAGTTCACAGTGTTTGTTTATGAAGATTCATAGTCTGTATTTGTGCATCTGTATGCCTCTTGTGCAAAAATGTATCTGTGCAAGGTACCGGTAAGTATGTGTCTATAGAAATGTGTCATTTTATGTGTATTTAGGTTTTAAGGTCTTTAACCTTTAGGTGTGTTTGGCATCGTGTTTGGGGTCAGTAAATGCGTCATACATGTATGTGGTCTCTTAGTGTGTTTGTGTAGTTGTAGCGTTAGCTGGTCTGTTGGTTGTGTTTGCAGTTGCATCTCGAGCTACATCGTGATATGTCGGTGGACAGCACTCGTACGTGTGCGGCATGATGGACTGTCGTTCTTGAAGCCGCACTTGGGCACATCCGGAGGTGGCGAGCTTCCGGGCCACTGGAAGTTCAGACCTTTCTGCATGACCAGCTGCTTTAAACTGCTGTTGTAGACACACACCACCTGAAAGCACACACAGCAGCAAACACTTGAAGGTACTATCAGTTTGTGCTTTATGTGTCAGTTCGAGTGGTTGTTCACTCCTAGCCAACATGCAACTGAAAACGTTCAACCCGTTACGTACGTACGAGGCTTAAGCTCATCTCTCAGCTGTTGTATCATAGTGATGACATCATGAGGCAAAGATTTTTACCTGAAACTCTCCAGACTCCACATCTGTCATGTCCCATACAGAAAAGTCCATCTCTCTGTCTCCGTACTCGTCCATCTCCACCATTCCCATCACCCCTGCAGAAACAAAGTGTGTTGCCACGATTTGAATTGTTGTCAAAGGTAAACACAATGTTGTTTCTCCACCTATTTTTATCTGTATTCAGAGGATGAAGGCCTCTTTGGCTTTCAAAAATTAACAAAATAACATTACAGAGTGAATGAATGTTATTTTTGGCTTTGTTGATTTAAGTTAAACTTACTGACAAAAACCAGGACTGCAAGTAAAAATATGGGGAAGGCGGGGGTGGGGTTCGGGTGAGTGTTTCTGTGTGTCACATTTCAGTTATGAAGGTGGGAACAAAATACAGCTTGCACAAACATTCAAAGCTCCAGGTTTTGATTTTGATGAGATGTAGGCTTCCATGTCAGTGTTTGGCACATCGTAAGACTGAATATTGTCTTAAACCTTTCATGAGCTTAATGGCACATATGAATATTTCTCTATTTGATCATTTTTTATGCCCTGAGCTGATATTTGCACCTAAAACCCCAAATAACATGGCACTTTTTTTTATCTGAAACTGGGTAGTGGTTTGTTTACAACATATAGCTTTCCTGCTGAAGAAGATGGTAATCAGGTTAAATAAACAAATTAAGAAGCAACATTTGCTTTATGACTGTCTTGTGCAGCGATTTTATTTCTATGAACATAAACACAGCTTTACTTTTTCTTTTTAACATTATTTTCTGATCCAGCCAGTCTGGGAGCCAATTAAACCACACAAATATCTTCCTTCCTGCATGTGGAGAAAAGCTGCGAGCCTGATAAGCTGCAGCAGAGAAAGTCTAAATAAGGACTCCGTCAGTTGCAGCGCCAGGCTTTCTCCCTAAAAATAATCAAAAATGATCAATACTGAGCTTTGTATCACAGCACAGTTTGTTTAAAAAAACAATCAATGGGATTTACTATTGTTCTCCACAAAAACACAAGAATAAATCATGGTTTGTTTTGTGAATAGAAGAAGTTTTAACTAGCAAACATTAGATTTTTACATTTATTGTTCTTTCATTCATCACCTGCAAAACCCAAATCAATTGGCACAGTAACGACAGTCATGCATTTATGAATATTGCAGCCTGATTGTTGCCTAAACCTCACCACCACCTCGCTGTTCAATGAGGCAGAATACACAGATGAGGTTCCATCAGTGGTTTTGTGGGAGCTGCAGCAATTCTAGATAAACTTAAGTTACTGAGCCTCAATTAGCTTTTGAGAATCAGGGCTTTTCTGTTCTTTGTTCTGTAGGCATGCCAACTGCAGCCTTAGCTGCAAATAATTTCCTGGAAACCTTGTTCGACTTGTTGCTTCTTTGCAAGGTGGTAAAAGATTACCTGATTAGAAAAGTTAGGTTTGATTTGTTGTATACAGTGAATAATGCTTCAGAGTGCATATTCACATGATAGTTGCTACCACTGATGCTGTGGGTAATGGCTACCTCTTCAGTAGCTCTTTTGGCTATTTTGACTTTTTTTTGTACCTTTTTTATTTAAACTTCCAGCTCTTCTTGTGAAGAGAGAGTGTTTATGTGGTTCATTCATGTATATATTTAGTGAGTGTTCAGATCTGCGCAAGTATTTCATGAATTACGGTACTGACACTCTCACTACCTATGTGTTACAAATATGTGGCAACCCCTCTGACGGTTGTAGTGTGGGACTCCTGCGTTCTACCGTAATAAGACCTATATGGGTGAAAAGGTCCATTTTTCTGCTTTCTGGTGGCTTTTGAACTGTTAAAATAAGTTAAACGGTTCGGACGTTATGATCATATGAAATTGGCGTGTCACATCCTGTCTGCGCCAAAAGGTCTGTCCTAAGAGGGCTAAAATAAAATATTTGTGGGCTTTTAGGTTTTTGAAGGCTTTCATTTGACTTGCAGCATGAGTTAATCCACCCCCAGTGAATTCTACAATTTATATGAAAACTCTCGGTCATATCCTGTACATATTGTTGTTTGCATATTGTTTGCCATACTGCATTCGTGCTAGTCTGTTACGCTAAACGTGTTTTGAAGCCAAGCCAAACACTTCCTGCCCTGAATTTTGCCCGTTGTTCAGGTTGCGTGAGTGGAACGCATGCAATAGATAATAAATACATTTACTGCATTTATTTTAGAGCATCCTCTACTGGAACACAAGCTGAATACTTTAAACATTAGTTGTTGCATTTTTGGTCTCGTGGAGCATATGTTGCCACTTCAAACAGCATCAATCTTCTCCTTTCTGACGCACATGCCCAGAGATTGATGGCTGCTGACTGAGTTTCAGTGTATGTTGTTGGATAAAAGCAGTTCAATCTAATAAAGAGCAGGCAGAGCACCCTGTTTATCAGCACCATCACCACACTGAAATACACACTCAGACAACAAGGGTGTGTTTTTGTGCTTCAGAGTCAAATCCTTGATTTAATTATATTGCAGTTGAGGTTTAAATTTGGTTCCTGTTTATGGGATATAGTTAAGTATCTGTTTCTGACGCATGCATAGTAAATACTGGTATATGTTTACAATATAATGCTGTGCTCTTTACTAGTGTATGCATTTGAAAAATGTATGTACCTAAATAAAAACAGAACCTGTTGCTCCAGTTTACAGTTTGGGCAGGTCTGATTATTTTTTACCTCTGGTCTGTTTTACTAAAGTAAAACTAGAGCAACAATTAGTAATCAAAGAGTAATTAGTAAATCCAAAGTTGACAAAATCAGAAATTCAAATAAAGCAGATTTTTATTCTAAAAAATGTTTTAAATACATTCAGATTATCTGACTAAGTGTAATTGTTTTTTTTTTCTGGTTTTAGTTTGATTTAATGCTGCCACCTCTGTTCTGTCCTCTCCACCCCAAACCATCATAAACTTACCCTGTCCCAATACCCACACTACACCCTACGGCCTAATACCCACACTACACCCTACGGCCTAATACCCACACTACACCCATACGGCCTAATACCCACACTACACCCTATGGCCTAATACCCACACTACACCCTATGGTCTAATAGCCACACTACACCCTACGGCAGGGGTGTCAAAGATACGGCCCGCGGGCCGGAACCGGCCCGCAAGGAGATTGGATCAGGCCCGCCGGATAATTTAAA
>JBAMHV010000018.1:17811556-17825844 GCA_037177535.1 Pseudomugil gertrudae
AATCACTGTGATAAGTAAAAAATCACTGCGATAAGTCAAAAATCACTGCGATAACAAGTCAGAAATCACTGCGATAAGTCAAAAATCACTGCGATAAGTCAAAAAGCACTGTGATAAGTAAAAAAATCAGTGCGATAAGTCAAAAATCACTGCGATAACAAGTCAGAAATCACTGCGATAAGTCAGAAATCACTGCAGTTAACAAGTCAGAAATCACTGTGATAACAAGTCAGAAAAAAGTTCAATACCAAGTCAGAAATCACTGCAATAAGTCAGAAATCATCGCAGACAGAAATCACTCTAAAATCATAAAAAACTGTCAAAAATGCTTTTCACAATCCAAAACCAATCACGATCAATCATATATCATTGTGGAACCAAACTATAACTTGTGCACAACCAAGAAAGAAATCAACTTGGAAAGAAACACCAGTCAGTTTTTTTCCTTTTTTTAAACAAATGATTAAATGTTCAGATTTACACAAACAGACAAGAGGACACAAATATGATACAAACAAGCTATAGGTAAATAATTATAGGTAGCCATTATTCAAGAGGCAGAAGGAGAAATGTAATAAAAGTTATACCAACCACACACACACACACACACACACACACACACACACACATATGGCCTGTTATCTGTCTTTGTACTGTCAACAGCCAAATTAGGCAAAAATTCTCTCTTTGTTTTCACTCTCACAAACATTTTCCTGAAGCCGGAGTTTTGACAAATGATGGACTGTTTCCTGACTGTGAATACAATATATGAATATGTGAATACTTCGTTTCCAGAGTCCTGGACCCAGATCTACCTAACAAGACATATTAAGATCAACAACTGGTCCTCTAAAATACACCACAAAGTATACCTCTAATTCCCATATCCTAACATCCACAGTAACTTATCCAAACAGCATTTGTGACCAGAAGCTGTTCCTTTAAATTTCTTGTGGTGTGGCTTTCCTGTCCTGGTTGGTGGTTTGAGTCTCAGACATCCTGTTCCCAGTGTTGCTGCCAGCTGGTACACATTTACACTGCAGGGCTATGCTAACACGCTAAGTCCCTGCTGACATACATCACAGCCGTGAGAATGTGAGTGTGTGTCAAGACTCTGATTCCCATGGTGACCTCACAGAGCTCCAGGGCTCTGGATAGGTCGTCAGGGCTCATTTGTTAATCGACAGAGTGATTGATGGCTGGGGGAGAGACGCTGGTTTCTGTCAAGAAACACTGAACCAGCTTCATGCTTTTAGTCTGCAATTCTATTGCACAAGCATGACTGGTGTGTACTGCCACTGTGATACTGGTAAAACTGGGAAAAATCGCTGCACAGAACTGTGCATACATTTTGAGCCACTTCAGAAAACGTGAAAATAGGAGCAGGGACATATTGAAATATATAAACATGTATGACATATAATGCAAAAACTATTCAAATGTCTGGTTCTGATAAGCTTGAAAGTCAGTGTAAGATCGGATTACACATGAACACCCCTTAGGCAAGCTTTTCTTCATATTATTGATTTTACTTTTATTGATATTATCGGGCCTGTGATAGGCTGGCGACCTGTCCAGGGTGTACCCCGCCTCTTGCACGTTGTGAGCTGGGATTGACCCCGCGACCCTATTCAGGGAAAAGCGGTAGAAAATGGATGGATGATCGGTTAGATTCAGGTTTGTATCGATATTTGCTCGATATGAGAAATGCAAATGAGAAGATCCACTCTGTCACAGCAAGGCTGCAGACTCGGCACCTATATAATGTATTTTATTTTTGTTCTTTTGTATTGTAGATTTTGTCCTTTGTTTATGTATAAGATGCTGGAAACTGAATTTCCCAGAGGAAGTCATCCCAAACGGATCAATAAAGTTATGTCTTATCTTATTTTATTAAGATGTTGGCCTTGCAGGGAGACTGAACCTAAAAGTTCCACTCTAGTAGGACAAGACTCTGAACCTTAAAGGGAAAGTTCAAACTATTTCAGATTATTTGACAAACAGCATGGCCCCTCTGAGTTAAAAGGCAACAGAATTAGTAAGGATTAACAAAGGATCATAATCTCCTCCTGTGCTTATTCATCAAGTCAAAAGACACGGTCGCCTGCTTCACAGGAGGCTGACTGACCTGAGTAGAAGCTCAGTCATTACAAACTGGTTGAAGTTATAATTGGTGCAAACGCTCACCTAGAGGTTTCCAATGTGGAAATATTTACAGTAGGTCTAACTTCAGCAGTTTTTACAAACTATTCTCCAGGTTTGTTGCAGAACATTTAAAAGCTTCTCTTGGATGTTTGCTGCCTTCAGATCTGCTCTATGTTAGGAGGATCCCACATTGCTTTGATCATGTTGAGGTCCAGGCTCTGAGGAAGTTTTGTGACCCCATAAAACTTGCTGCCACTGGTTTTAAGTCCAGTTCTTGTGACATTTTGTGTACATCTGCCTTTCTTCCTTGTTTCTTTTCCTTAAAATGGCATCCAGGCACTACCTCTTCCCTGAGATGAGGCTTAAAAGTCGTAAAAGATACATCTTGTTGCGTTTTTCCCATTTTACTAAACATCACTTTCATAAGCAAGTTATTAGCAGGGGGTAGTTTTTGTTTTCCTTTTGCCCTCCACTTTTTCCAATCCTAAGCACTGCGGGGGGTATCTCAAGCTTTGAAGCTGGTAACAAACAGACAGATCAATGTTGACCTCTTGGCACAGCTAATAAGTTATTTACTAAGTTATGTCTAGACACATTGATTCAACTCTTCAGTCAGGTTCCTTTATTCTGCTCGAGCAGTTAATAAGTCAGTCAAAGCGTGATATAAATAAAAGCAACAAAAATCCCACATTCCTCTAAAAACAGTCACTTACAAAGACGGTACTAAGAAAAAGAGTAAAAAGTTACCAATCTCCCTGGAAAAACTTTAAAAGATAACAGGAAAGTGAAGCGAATAAGTGTGCCTGAAACATCTGTGCTGACCTGGAAAGGTCCTGTTCCACATCCGCCGGGTCACCAAATCTCCGTTGGGTCTTTGCACTTGTCCCGTTCCTGGTTTCTGCAGGCTCAGAGTTTCATTGAGAGCCTGAGAGTACAGCATCACTCCGTCATAGAACCCACCTGCTATTAGGTTGTACTGAGACACACACACACACACACTCTTTAGTTGATCACCATTAGAATTAACACACTGTTTCATACATTTCTATCAATATCTGTACCAGTGAATCTTTGATGGTGATGTTGAACACTCTCTTTGCATCACTCTTTAAATTTTCCACAAACTGGAGATATTCTGGATTGCGAGGCTCAAGGTAGGTCAACACCTTCACACTCTGACAACAAACAGAACGACACGAGTCATAAAACAGTTGTTAAATTCAGTGTTTCTGTAACAACTGCAGCACATAAGCAGCCTGATCGTGGGCTTAATCTCTTACTCTGAAAGCGAGGCGGGCTATGTGGTCCTCCTGGTCTCCTCTGAACCAAGGCCTCTTTGGTCGTCCCCCCTCTAAACCCTCAGCAAAAAGATCAATGAAGAAGAAGACGTAGTCATCCAGCTTGTCGCCCTCCTTCCAGAACTGGACCATCAGGTTCCTGAAGACGTCCCAGGGACAGCACAGGTACACCACTGAAGAAGAAAAGAAGTGAGTTTATAAATTAAATGAAGAAAAAGATTATTTTTATTTTAAAAGTAAAAATGGGAAAACTCAGTTTCTGTTTTCCATCTGCTTTTCCAGCTTGTGATGCAGTTTGGTTACTGACTCTTAATGGTTTCAGATGCTGTTCTGGTCTCAGCCCAGCAAAATGTTAACACAGACATGAAACTACTCGAACCCTCGGAGTGAAAGCAAAATGCATCGTTTAGCATTTTGAAAGTACGTTTCACATTTTCTGAGCCTTTCTCTGCACTTTGCAGTCTTTTAGGCAAGGCAAGTTTATTTATATAGCACCTTTCATGCACAGGACAGCTCAAAGTGCTTTACATTGAAGCATACATTTTAGCTGTCCCAACAGGAATTTATTCCATGTGTCGGTGACATTGTTTCAGGAATTTACTTTCTGTCTCTCTGAAGTTGATTTTTAGCTCTTCCTGTTTGTCTTGCGCTTCAGTCGTTTTGACATTTTGTGTTTCCTGTTACAGCCATGGCTAAAAACTACACCAAAAAGGAGAGCACAAGAGAAATCCTTAGAAAAAAAGAAAAGTGTGAAAGTCAGTGTCAGCAGCATAAGCCATGAATGGATGTAAACTCAAACAACATGCAGAAGCCATGAGATGTTAGGAGTTGTCTCGGTCATCTCAGGGAGACACCGACCACTAGCTGTTAAAAGATTGGCTGGAGCACACCGGTCACTACAGAGGACACCAAACAGCAGGGCCATCACACTCCTTTTAGCTGTTTTGTTTCTGTTTATTAGTTATTTGTCTCTTTGTGTAAGAAACTTTTTATGTCTATTAAATTTGTATGGTCTCAAAGCAATTCTTTTGACTTCCTTGATGAGAAATTTGGGTTTTTTTCATCCATTTTTTAGTCAGATTTTGTGTCTGAAACCATTTTGTTGAGATTCTTCAGTGTCTTTTTTTGTTATTCTGTATCTAACTCAAGCTTTTGTGAGTCTTAAGTTATTTCCAGTCTATTTGGCTCAGATTAATTATTACTTTGGGCCTCATCCAAACCCTTTTGGTTTCATTAAGTGCCGACTTGTATTTATCAATGAGGTGCAGTGCTAAAATTACATTCAGTTAACCCCTTAAAGCCCTCATCAGTACCACTGGATGGGGATTGAGCGTGCTACTGGACCACTAGTGACCGGCTGGAAATGAAGAGGATGAGGTAATAAGCACAATTCCCTGCAGCCTGTGCCATTCTTCACCAGAGAAAAGAGAAGCACATCTTTCATTCTGCATGTGATTGTTGCATGGAAGCGTATGCATAAATGTTGCACAACAGCAGCTGGAGTAGAGCACCAGAATGAACACATTTTCTATTTATCCAGATTCCATTTAGTGGCGTAAGATGAAGTTATCTGAACTGTAGTTCTTAATCTGTTGGAGGAACACTAAGATGAGCTGGTATTTCTTAGAACTCATACCTGCAGTGCTGCAACTTTTTGCTTAACTCTGGGTTTTGTTGATCCCATTTTATTTGTTAGTCGTTTTATTTCAATCAACACAACAGAAGAGTATCATTATTTACATGTTTACCTGCATTATCCCAGGGTGCAAAGGAGCATGTTTACAGTTATCACATGGGTGGAGATCTGCTTTTTGTTGCACAATCCTGTATTTTGCACATAGATATATTTGCATATTAAATGCTAGAAAATAGTCCCTGACAAACATCGTATTCCTTTGTCCGTTACCACTGTGCATGTCAGCTATGTTGTCCTGCATTACACTACTGTATTGTTTGCTGTTGTCCAAAGTCTCTCACTTTATCTTGTTGTGCAGTCTGTGTTGTGTTGTCTGCACTGTTTAGTTCTGTGCCACACTACAGCGGTCCCAGAGGAACATTAATGTGTTTCAGTGTGCTGTGTATATAGTTGAAATGACAATAAAACCTACTTGACTTGACTTGAAAAGGTTTCCCTTATAATTGTCCCTGGTGAGGCTTTAATGATTCACTCTTAACATAGTGCGGCCTGACTCTGAACCTTATGACAGTCATAGAGATAAACGGTATTTTATGATCCGAGCTGGAGTATGGGATGTATATTTTAACTCAACAGGTAATTGGGGTCATCCACAAATCACAGGATATGCTTTGGTCATTTATAAACTGGCTCCTGATAAACAGGAACGCTCATTTCTGTTTCTCTGGGTCACTACAAAAATTTTGTTTCTTTAAAGATTGATTGCATGAAAATGATCGGATACTTTAATAGTTTTATTTTCAAACCTTCCGTGTGTGTGTTCACACTGTCATCATGTCTTTATGTTGGCTGGACTGGGACTGAGGAAAATATGTGAAACGTCTTTCCGATGGCTTCAGAGCCCAGCATGAGCACATCAAACCACACAACCAGGTCTGGTTCAGTCTAACACGGATCATGACCTCAGCACTCAGCTCGTTGGTCTCCATGGCGATTATCGGAGATGTTACTGTAACAAGCTCAGTGGTCAGACAGGAGATGCTCATTATGAGCTACAGATCAGTGAAAGTGTGAACTCCACTTGCAACCGCTGGCTTGATTTAGCATATGAAATGCAAGGAACGTGTGGGCTCCTTTAAACAATGCTAAATGTTATTTTAATGCTTTGAAGCATCATAAACTGGTAATGTCCTCTTGTTGTTTTGTCTATAAAACTCATCATGTTGAGTTCAGACATTTTTTTCTTTAAAAAAAATACAAAAATGAATAAAAACAATTAGTTTTTTTTTAAAAAATCCTCCCAATCCTAAAATATTCCAGCCCATTCCACCGTTTTTCTCTGTTTTAAAGCAGAGTGAAAATAACAACCTCCCAGAGAAATGTCACTCAAATGTCCTGCAGGAAAATAAAAATGCCCCCACGTCACCCTTCTTTATCTGTACACAGTCCCAGAGGTGGATTTAGTAAGTGGACAGATAGTTTCACATGTGAAAACCAGAAACTCACATGTTGGTTTTTCTGCTGTTTTTAATAAAACAAGGGTGGAAAAAAAAGACACGGTCAGCTGATACGCTGAGACTCGTTTCCATAACTTCTGAGGACATTAGATGAAGATTGACTCTCATCTTAACTTTTATTTGCCTAATCTTTTTACTACCTTAACCTGAATCTAAACCGAACGTTTACGACATGTGTAACTGAAGCCACTTCCCCATGATACGACTTGTGCATACAGATTTGCATCCCCACAACATGAATTATACCTGTTGCACACACAGAGGTAATTACTTTGAGGACATCCAACATCGCCGTGGGCAACAGCTGGTGTCAGTTAGAGGACATCAAGACTGGTGAGTGTGTTTGTGATGATGTCATGCCACACATCGCTGCTGCGAGCCAGCTTTGTCTGACGTTAAACGTTTTCATAACAGCTTATTGAAATGAATGATTTTCAGATGTTAAACACAAAAAAAGGAAGCAAAGCTGTCAGATTAATGTTATGCAATAAAAGGTGACACATTCCTTCTCAACTGCTGTAAAGCATTAAGTTATAGCCATACACATATGTACAATACCAATGTATAGTACACATTATGTATCCTGAAGGTCCAGCACTGGTTTAATGAAACCCAACAGTGGTTTGTATGGGATAATCAGACTTTTTAGCATACCGTAGTTATACATGTTACCTTAATGTGGGTAGCTCCTCTACAACATGCTGGAAGTGACATGTTTTACTTTAAATGTACTTGAAAGTCAAACAGGGGGGATTAAACAACACGTTTTCTTCTCCTTACATAATGAAGTACTTATTATTTACAGGTGTACAAAAAACACACATACAGTTTTTATACCTGTGAGGACCATCTCGGGCATGACATCAGACTCGGTTAGATCAGGTTTTAACCAAAACCATCATGCAGAGGTCCCACTAAAATGGCCTCACAATGCAGGAATGCACTTATAATGCAGGAATGTCGTCACTCCAGAGGCCCTGAACTTTAAATTAGTCCTCATAAACGTGGATCTTCGACAGAAAGCAAGCTTGAACTAAGATGCACATAAAAAGCCCAGGTCAGTCATTAACCAGTGTACCAAGAAAAATCAAATAATAATTAACCATCATTTAACAATGAGAACATCAAGGCAGGGAGGGAACCAAAGAAGGGAGGATGAGGAAAGAAAGAAAAGGAGGGCACAGAGGTAAAAAAAAAAAAAATCTAAACAGAGAAGTGAAAGGAGTTGAAGAGATAAACCTTAACAGGTCATGCATATGGATAGAACTGCTGATTAGAGGGGAAAGAAAGTAGAAGAACAAAATAAGGGTATAAGAAATAGAAAATAAAAGCAGGCGTTGAAGCTTATCTCTCTAGGAAAGGTAGAAAGAAAGAATATAGAGGTGAGAAAAGCAAATGAATAAAATGAAGCTGCTGACATGTTTAAGCTCAGAAATTATGGAGAAACAAACAGGAACATAATAGAAAAAAAGCCAGTCAAGTGTAAAAGCAGCTGTAGTTTTATCCTCGCAACCATCACGGATCTCCCAGGCAACAGCTCACCGAAAACAGGGGAACGAAGACCTTATGATCAAAATTAAAGACAATAAACAGCTGAAGCGTCAGACTTCAGCTGTTTCCAGGACAGAAAATTAGATAAGAGGCAGAGGATAGAGGTAGAGACAAGAAAAAGAAGGTAGTGGGCAAATTAAAGAAGTAAAAGAGCTGACCTCTTCCATTCTCACGAATCTTTTGGACCAGCTCCTTGTAGTTGATGTCAGTCTTTAAGGTTTGGTCATAGACGGTGATATTGTGGGCTTTCAGTAGATCATACAAGCCCTCCACGGTGAAGTAGCACGAGTTGTCGTCGTTGGCGTCTTTGCTGTCACTGAAGATGAGCATAACGTGCTGCTGCCAGCCGAACATCTCCTGGATCCTCATACCAAACTCACCAAGCTTCTTATGGGTGGGCCCCGTGTTGGTGACCGCCGCATAGATTTTGAAACCGATAGCACGGGCCCCGGCCGTCACCATGGGAACATGCCAGTGGGTGGTGAATCGAGCAACTGGCGAGGAAGAGTAGTCGCAGCCGGGTCCGATGAAGGCCCAGGGGTCATGGGACAGTTTCAGGTCAACAGCAACCAGCGGCGCCATGGAGTCCGAACAAAAACCCTCCCGGTTCTCAGAGTTACCGTGCACCACACCGAGTTTCAGACCCGGCAGCATCCGGGGGTCTGAATTCACCCGCTGGATGGCTTGGTGAAGCGCTGACGCCACTCGAGGCCATGCCCAAGGATAGTCAGTGTTAGTTTGGGGCAAGATGGCCGCCAAAGTGACCTCCTGAAGATCGCCAGTGGTGTTGTCTGCATGGTGCAAGGACTCAGATGATTGGACGAGAAGCAGGAAGATGAAAAGCAAAGAACAGGGCCGAGACGCCATTGTGATGAGAAGGGTAATAGCCTGCCAGACGTTCTGCAGGGAAAAATAAAATACGTCATCAATTAAATGCTCCGTCTTGTGTATCACACACTTTGTCATGTAGATAAAATGTTAGTTGTTTGTGCTGTGTGTACAACATAATGCCTAAAAAGGCAGACAAACGCAGCACAGCATGAATAAATACCTTAATTTGTGGATAAATCTTTGTTTTCTCTAAACAAAACAAAGCTCTAAAGTAAAGAAACAACCTGTCAGTCAAACTCAAAGGGTAAGACAACTCATTTCATTTCAACTTTAAAACCTTTATTGTTAATTAAAGCATCTGTCCTGTGGTTAAAACACATTGTTCTCTGAATAAAACATTAAACACAGCCAGACCTCAGTCTGCCATCGCTTACAAAAAATCCATTATAACATCTTAATATAACAATGCACACACTGAATAAAAACAACCAGTTACCTGAGTACAATGACTTGTTTTCTAGATAAAAGCAGCTTGTCCTCAAGACAAAAAAAAAAAGCTAATAGATACCGTTTAGGAAGTGGTGGAGAAAATTATGGGAACTCCTTAGTGTTTCCATGTGGGATCCATAAACTGTTACCCATTAGCTCCATGTGGGCCACATGTGTATCTGAGGGTTCGCAGAAATGGAACTTAAGTCCATAACTGAGCTGTTAGCAAATAATTGCTGGTTAAACACTGGTTTCACTATGTTTACTGTCTAAGTAATGAGTAAACGCTTTAAAATGCACCAAGATGTGCAGCCCGATGAAGATCTAATGTGCTGCTCCGTGAATCATGAACCATTCAGTCAGTCTGTCAGCGTCTTCTATGTAAAGATAAAATAAGTGATAAATAAAGCGGTCAGATGAGGACGAAAGGTTGAAAAAAGACTTTGAAAACATGAACTATGAACTATGCAGAGTTGCATTTTATTTCTGACTCATTGAAGCTGAAAAGAAATTGATCAAATGATAAAAGCCAGAAATCTGAACAGATCAATAACGGATCATTATTTCTGTGTGAAATCTGACTTAAATGCTACAGCTGCTCTGTTTTGGAGAAGAAATCTCAATTATTATCAAGTTTCAGCATCATTTTCTTTCTTTATTTTTGTTTTTTACCCTTTTTCTTTATGTTGTGGTCATGCTGAATGTAAACCTAAATCTTAAGCAGTGACAGGAGACACACCGAGCCCCTGAATGTGTGTGCGTTTGGGTGTTCCGGTGTGCGCCATTGTTCTTGTGGAGCCTTCGGTCTTATATAAGTGTTGCGAAACAGCAGCAGACGCTCAAGCATTTGTAGCAGATCAAACAGGATACAAACATATGGAGCATATTTTTTTCATCCATCCACAAACAGCATCAGGCTCTGATGAAGCAGATGTTGACACATCACACTGTATTATTCAGAAAATCCTGCATTGTGAACTGAGAGATGTTCACAGATGTTCTGTCAGAGGTTCATCCAGTTTATCTGTGACAGCAGATTTTTGGTATAAAACATCATCTCTGATTTCATGAATGCAAAAGCTCAGCTTCCTTTCATCCATCTGAAACATGCTGAACATCAGAAAGTAAATATTCCTCTTTGTTTGAAATCTCTTCCATATTAATACTGTTTATATTCATGCTTTCTTGATTATTTTCTATAAAAAGTTGAAAAAATAATCAAAATAATCCAGTTTATTCTGTTTTTATTAATATCACTATGATTATTTAAAATGTTATGCAAAGTTGCATGTTATTTTTCTCTTTTAGGACAAAAAAAGAGCTTTTAAGTTAAAAAAAAAACGTTATCTGCGCATGTTCATTGATTTAACATGTAAAATAAAGGATAACTTATTTTTTAACTTTATAACATTGTTTCATTATTAACTAAATAATAAAACATCTTTATTTTTACTCATAAAATAGGATTCTCCGCTGTTTTGCATCGGGCGCAGTGTTTAACTTGACTGCACATTTTCTGCGCCAGGTCTCTGAGACTCAGCTCCGGTCCGGTCCGAACGCTCCGGTACCGGGAGTCGTATCTCAGAGGAAAGATTCGGTTCTTTTACCTGCTCGGCTTCTCAGAGTCCCACTTCCTGCAGCTCCATGTCCGCAGCGGACACAACAAGAAGACGATGTTTCCACAGCTTGAAGCTTGACCCAGCTGAAGGAGAAGCTGCGGTGCCGGTGGGTCCGTTTCACCGGTGACTCGCCGCAGGACTGAGTCCCGCTCCTGCCTCCAGGTTTCCGGTTCGATACAAACGGAAAATCCTCCCGGCGATGTTGCAGCGCCCCAGCAGCCACGCGCACACACACGCACACATTTTTGGAGGGGGATGTAGAGGGCACGAGGGCAGGCATGATAACGCTGATTAAGCATGTGCGCGTGCGTGTCTCTGTCCCACCCGTGGGTCTGCAGAGGGAATATTCAGTTACACAGAGGAGGCCAGGGGTGGCTTCGCGCGCATGTGAGTGCGTATTTGTCTCTGGCGCGAGCTCTGCTCACCTTGATTCGCTGCGAGTGCTCATTGTAGTGCTTTTTAGTCTCATTTCTCAGGCTCCAATAGAGTTTTGGGGGACTTGAGCAAAACTGCAACCCTAACTCTACTCCCCAAAACAATGCCGGAAAAAAAAATCTAATTTTGTGATGCTCGAATATTTTTGGCAGCCCTATCACAGCACCTAATCAATATTATCACCTTTTAAATGTCTTTCTGCAGAATTCACACCTGCATTTCTGAACCCAGGCCCCTCATATTTTTGCGACAGTGCCCCCTACTGGAGGATTGTAAAGCCGCATCTGCATTTCCTCTCACCCCAGATGCAGCCACCGTTTCCAGAAACAAACTGCAATTCCTAAATCTGTGTCCAGCCAAATATCTCTTTATTAAAACGTACAACTCTGAAACTTTGTTAAAAGTTCTCATCCTAAAAGTTGCATTGCAGTAAAATAAAGATATGAACATTTAATTCCTCATGAGGCATCGATCAAAAGGATTTTACTATGGTTTAAAATGCTTCCCTTAAACAATAATAGACAGAAAAATATACTGTACATTTACAATACCAGTCAAAAGTTTAGACACACCTTTCCAGCTAAGGGGGAATTGCTCTTATCCTTGCAACTATATATACAGGACATGTCTGCATGCTGATACTTGTCCTCATTTTGTTGTGGGAATTTGACACAGTTTGAAATGTCTTATTGACTCTTCACAAGTCAAGTAAAGAAAGAAACAAAGAGAAGAAGAATAAAGAAAACACTCCTTAATGTGTAAATATAACACCTACAGTGATCAGAAAGCTTTAATTACATTGCTTATTCTTAATTCTTTATTCTTAACGATGCTGTTTACTTACCCACGCCCCCGGAAGCCATGTCATATTGTGGTTAGTGTTATTTATTGTTGCAATGTGTTCAGGGCGGATACAGATTTATTTTAAGGTTAGGGGACATAGGGCGTAGAACAGATATTTGGGGGAGTAGACAATATGTTACAGTAAAAATTAAAACAGCTACGACTTTTACCTAATATTTTTAATGTTTTTATTAGATCTTTAACCAAACAGGAGTGGTGTATATAATCATTGTGAGCTGTTAATATTAAAATTATAATTGACATGTAATTCATGTCATGCTCATCAACTGAAGCATCTGCCTGTTGGATAATCTTTAAACAACTTGTTCTCACTAAAGAGTCATACTCAAAATGAGCACTACCCAATACACCAGAGTGAAACAATAACAAGCTTTACCCTGCAATAAAACAATCTTAAATATTCTGACTAACAAGAAATAATTTCATACATTCATTCATGTTCTGTACCGCTTAATCTAATTAAGGGTCACATGGGGCTGAAGCCTATCACAGAGATTAACATTAACATTACTTTTAATATGAACTCAAACTTTTTATTACTTACTGTGGGCATAAAACAGAACAGTTTACCCTCCAAGGACAATTCAAGTCTGTTTGTGTCTCCTGGGGCAACATAGCATAGAATATTTAGCCCTGCTGTCTTTTATTTATCTGACTATTGTTTATTATATTATTTATATTAATATTATATTATTTTTATTAATGATTGCTGCTGCATATCGTAAGCAAAAAAGTAATAAACCCTGGTGGACATTTGTGACACAGTCATCAGAGTATAAAGTGTATAGCTGATTTGATAGATTTCTATTTGTACAAATTAACTCAAAGTGACACTTTTAAAAAACTTTTTTAACGTTAAAGAATTTTGTTTAAGACTATGGCCTACTTTTCAGGTCTGGGGGGGAAAACGTAACATTTATTCCAACTCATTTAAATCTTTTCCATTTACATCAAAACAGACCGTTTCTGTTTTTGTACTTTGAATTTTACACATTAAGGAATTTACAAAAAAAAATATCTACAGCTCATGAAATAATAAATAATTAATAGTTTATCTTGTGCAGAACACATCTCACATGTGTGGGTGTAGTTACAGGTTTCATACAAAGACTAAAACTGCATATTGCCATTCGCGATCAGTCATTTAATGATTAAACAATCTGTTACTAACTTTCATTTCCAATTTGTCTGAGCTTGTAGCTGATCACTGGCTTGTCTAAAATCTCGGTTTCAATAAAGTTTCAAAAGTGCACACACTGACACAGAAACAGTGAGGTTTATCAGAGAAACAACACAAATAGTGTTAACAAAAGCCGTGACATCACTATGTATGTTGTTGTTGATAAAGGTAATATATAACACACACACACATCCCACTGAGTGAGTGTGTGTTTTAACAGGATACACCCGGTGGACCAGGAAGCATGTTAGTAACACACACACACAAACTCTCCCTCCTTGTACCTCTTCCTGGAAATGATCACCACCCACCCACACACACAAACACACACATGAACACACACACACACTTGTTGCCCTCCTCCTGTCCCCTCCTGTTAATGAAAACACTCATTTGTACATGAATGTTTTTCTTGTGTAATGGTAAATGTTGCAGATGAAAGCACCATGGAGTCCAGCTGAGCACCATGGGGGCAAAACACAGAGGGTCCAAGGAAATTATTCAGCTTTGTTTTACGTAAAAATGTCAACAAATGGACAACAAGTTGTTTTACATTTTTACAAACAGATCAATGCACTCATAGACTTCACAGCTCTTTCTGTAAATGTACTAACTAGTAGGTGGAGTTCAGAGTTAAAGGAGATATATGATGCTTTTAAATCCTTCCTTTTAACATGTAAATCATTCATTTATTGTCTGTATAAAGTAGAACTGCAATGCTTT
>JBAMHV010000018.1:17826180-17839911 GCA_037177535.1 Pseudomugil gertrudae
ATAGCAGCGATACACTAATCTCCCAGCAGAGAAACATTTTATTGGTAAGTTTACTATAAATGTCAACGTATCAGATTCATGAAATTAGTTACTCATAAGTCCACGACCATATTTGGCAGACCCACAGCAAATACTGTGACGTAATAGATTGGAAAAAAAAACGTAATAGAGAATAGAGAAAATTAAACAAACTGAAAAATGACCATAAAGAATATAAAGATGTATGCGCATCAGAGGCTAAGAGGCATCTCAATAGTAATGTTGAAAAATATTAGTTACATGACTTTAGTCTTTCAGAGGCCTGTGAAAAAGAAGACCTGGGTGTTCCTCCTGAAGCCTGAACACGCGTTAAAGGTTCCAGGAGAGGTCATGGAACAGACAACATATTGTACTTAAGTTTTAGATTGGGTTAATGGTTTTAAACTTGGTTTATTTTGTGTATTTATAGTAGTATTCTTAGTGGTAGCTTTCATTTTTAGATTCCAATTATGTGGGAAATGGTCCAGTCCAATCAGCAGCTGAGGAGATAAATTTAGCTCATTTGGAGAGCTGCTGGTGGAGGCTGAGCGTAAAGTCTGGTCTAAAGCCACTGGACATCATTTAAATCGCCAATTAAAAATATTTGTACTGGAGTTTTTGGTGTTTTTTTATTGTTTTCCAGCCATCTCGCTGATCTTAATAAAGAAGGGAGGGCATGGAAATAGATTTAAACTATAACCATGTGAAATAATCTGCCACTGGAGAAAGAAATTATTAGTTGATTTACCAAATAAAAAAATCTAAGCTTTAGACAAGCTTGGTGGTGAAACACTCATTCCTTAATTAAGTAAAACAAGCAAACAAACATGAACAAACAAATTTATAACAAGCCTGCCGATCCCGCTGTGTGTTGTTCCTTTCTCACTCTGAGAACACAGATCTATGATTCTACGAAGAACCACATTAAAAAACTTTTTGATTCATTTGTGGGCTACGTTCAGGTGCCAGATCAGGTGATCCCCCCTGGTGAAGTTCTTCCTGCATGGTCCACTGGAGTGTGGTCACTTCCCAGTAGGTCTTCCACTGTCTCTCCAAAGACTTGCTCTGAAATTCAGGTTGCAGTACCTCCATTGTATTGGTTTTGAAAATTCTCATTTATTTATGAAGCGCTTTTCATGCTACGAGGCAACAGAAACAAGCATTTAACGATATACTGGAATCTCACACATCAACAGGCAAAGTCCCTGATGTCATGGGTGCCCTTTCTCACCTGTATGCATCCGTTTGGGGCTCTCCTTCCCCCTGTTGGAGCTCCATTTCCTCCCACACAGATGCTCCCTATCTCTTTGTGTAAGCTCCATAAGGCTCTTGAAAGTCACCGCAGATCCCACACTGGCTCTCAGGCTCCTTGCAGTGACCTTCAACATGCCGCAGCAGAGTTCCCTGAATAAGGAAGGAAGCCTCGCATATTCTGCAGCTAAGTAGGTTTCTGGAAGGGGACTTTCTGTCTCCAAAGGCTGAAAGACATCTGATCCTGGTCCTGCATTGTGACTCTCCCAATATTATCCTTCAAAATTGTCTTTAAGCTGAACTCTCGACCACAGCTGTTGCAGATCAGCAGATTTTGGTCTGGTTAACAGAGCTACCTTTGAGATCCAGAGGTCGGCCTTCTTCAATAAACCTCTTCTTCGACTCAACTTGAGTTTGGTGTTGCTCCGTTCAGGACCCGAGGCTTCATCTGGTTTGATTTGCAGAAGGTCACTCGGCTCTATCGCTTGCTGCTTCTGCTTAGGTGGTGAAATTATTAACAGCATCTAGTAAAAACGTAAATATGGCAACTCATTTAGATACAAATATACTAATAAATCCAATGTTTTTACTTCTGACCATTTAACAAGATCTAAACGTCAAGCTTCAGGGTGCATTCACACCAGGAGAGTCCAGAGGGCCCGGTTTGATTGGATGTGTAATTCTGATAAATTCACACTTAGACAGCCCAAACCACCTGGACAATGTCATATAGTGAAAACAACGGCTCCAGAGGGGTTCATATTCACTGAAACAATTGATGGGCTACAAAGAAAAAGATTGTTACCACCAAGACAACTAGCATTTGTTGCAGCCCTTATCGGGTTGTACTGCCTTACTCTTCTTTGTTTGTCTTGTCCTCTTCTTTCAGTAATTCTTGACGCAGTGACAAAGGTCACTGGTCAAGATGGTAATACATTATCTAAAACCTGTGGTTTATCTGACTTGTGCAGTGTGAAATCATGCTTAGACGAAAAGAAAGTTACCTGCCCCAATCACACCAAGTCCAGCGGGCGAGTGTGAGAATGGACCCTAACCTCTGCCAGTCCGGATAACATTGATCTTGTGGAACAACCTTCTACTGGGAACTGATCCATCATTGTGGGATCTTCATTCAGCTTCTATTTGACTTCTCAGTCAGCGTTAGCTTAGCGTCTCCATCTTCATCTGCTGTGAAAGCCCATTCCTTCACCTGAAGCACTCTGTCTGTGATGATAACCTGGCGCACACAGCTGGATTTAAGATTTATCACACAACATAGGCTGTATGGCACATCTGCTAAAACATGACATTAAGAAGTGAGAGGGGACTGTATGGCTCAGTTTAGAAACAAATGTAACATTTTCCATTAAAGCTGCATATCAGGAACACGATACCGCTCAATGTCAAGGAACTACAATATATTTGCATATAAAATATATTTTTATAGTGTTTGTTTTCTGCAACTGTTTGTTGCAGTTCACAGAAACAACATTCAGCATTTTATTCAGTTTATTACTGAAAAAAGGACAATAACAAAAGGTGTTTTCTTGTCAGGCTTCAGTCCAATCTGCTTTTGACAACCAGCAGTCCCCATCTGCTGGTAATTAGAGATAATGCAACAGTCCCCACAGTGGTGCTGTGCAGCCAGACTCTTGTGTTGTCTCCATAGGTTTAACTTTTAGATCCATCTTCAATTTACTTTTTTACTAAAAATAAGACAATGCATGATGTGCCAACAGTGTATATCAGAAATAATGTAAAACCAACCTTTCTGTTAAACTCAGCCTGTTCCAGAAAGCAAGATGTTTAAACACTTTGTATGTTAACCCAGTGTTGAGGTGAAACTGGGGTTTCTGCTCCAGAAAGTAAAGTAAGTACTAACCTGAGTATGTGAACATGGTAACTAACTTAGTGAAGTAAACCTTCTTGCAGGGAGGTTCGCTCTACTTGTCGTCTCTCACCTGAAGAACACTCAGACATGAGATACAGTGCTATTCCATATATTTAGAAGCTGAGTTGATAGAGTAATTTGCATATCTGATCAACTGCAGTCACACAAATTACCACTTGTCTCAATGCAAAATGTGTTGACCCAAAACAATGTGATGCAAAGATCAACAGAGAGAAAGTAAGAAACAGCCCCAGAAACTCAAACTAAAACACGAGGACAGACCTAAATGTGAGCAACCCCCGGTTTTCCCCGCTGATCAGACCCGATTCTTCACATCACCAGGTCTTCAGAAGATATCTCCATCCCAGTCTGGCCCCAGTGACCACCATCGGTAAAGAAACACAGAGCTACCCCTCCTCCACCTTGTCTTCGACCACAGCAGA
Source organism: Pseudomugil gertrudae (assembly GCA_037177535.1). Taxonomy (NCBI): domain Eukaryota; kingdom Metazoa; phylum Chordata; class Actinopteri; order Atheriniformes; family Pseudomugilidae; genus Pseudomugil; species Pseudomugil gertrudae. Next base: position 17,829,784 of record JBAMHV010000018.1, read on the forward strand.
GCACAGGAGGATGTGCAGGATGCTCACAAAGCAGCAGCACTGTCCAAAACAAAGATAGCATGCCATGATGTGTTCACAGTCCCTGCTGTAGTAGGTCTACTACTGGCAGCTGTTCTCAGAACAAGCTGGGACCCAGTAGGATTCCTGTATTAGTTCCTGTTCACCAGTTTAAACTCCATAAAGCTTTACTTAATACTGGATCTCTGTCCAACAAGTCACTGTTAGTTAATGTTTTCATCATTCTGGACCTGGTTATTTCTAAAGGTGTTGATATTTCCTGTGTTCCAGTCACTGATTGGCCTTGTCTGAATATTTCTGTGTCCTGTTTGACTTACTGGTTACTCAAAATGTCCAAACAAGCTGCTTCTCAGTGAGGAAGACGTGCATTAATGAGAGAACAAATGCAGAGTTTATCAAAGCTATAGCAGTGTTACCAATGACTGAAATCTGAAATGGATGCTGTTGCACCGAAGAGAATCAAGAGCACCTTAAGCAAACAGAAGACACCATGGAGAAATACCAGTATGGTTGCTAATCTAAAAAGAGAATGTAGAGAAGCTGATTGTAAGTGGAGGAAAACAAAGCTTCACATCTATTATGAGCTGTACAAACAAAGCCTGTGAAGAAACAATGAGCTGTGTGAGACCAGAGTCTCAAATCTGTCTCCAACCTCTCTTTATATCCAAGATAAGTGAGAAAGCTGTATTTAACCAGCTTAATAACATCCTAAATATAAGTGGAAATCTTGATAAATACCAATCCGGCTTTCCTGTCACAGCACTGAAACAGCTCTGCTTAAAGTCCTACATGCATATAGCATTTATTTGGATGTCTTAGTTCATTTCTAGGCAAACATTAGAGCAATTGTAAGAGTTCCCTTAGGAAAGGTGAGCCTCTCTATCGACCTGACACATCTGCTGGGAAACCGACTCTGCTTTGATGCATTAAAAAGGGACATGTTTGCAGTGCATGTATGATACATTCAGGGAAATTTAGACATGGCTTAATTAATTCATGGCTGTCATGGGTCTTCCTATCTCATCTTTGACTCAGAGATTAATAAAGGCTGTGTTCTCAACCCTGTTTTTATCATGGAAACAGATTCGTACATGGTATTCTGCAGCACTTGTTTTGTTGTTTCCCTGCTTCAAAACATCCAAATGAAATCAAATGAAGCCAGCGGCTTGGTGTGTCAGGTCACAGGATAGCAGCCCTCAAGGGCCAGAGCTTTACAGTTATGTATTAGGATATATAGAATGGAACAGAGAAAACCAGGAACTGGCTTCAGCTCGGTTTATTGATGACTGAGGTTCAGTCTAATCTCACTTTTAACAAGAAATTACGAACATAAAGAGAATTTGAACAAACTTTATGAAGTTTCATTTAAAATGTGACACTGTTACCAGCACGTATAAATAAAATAAAACTAATTTAGCGTAATTTGTCCCACAATTTATTTCTGTTCACCAGATTGTTAAAACAATACAAACACATCTGGAAGTTTACAACTGTATGAAGTCTGGCTGCACGTCATCCTGCCCCTTTATTGGCTCTTTGCTGCTCTGGACGATGAAGTGAATCTTCATGTGAATATCTCGGGAGCGTTTTTCCTGGTAACTCTTGCCGCAGACCCGACAGCTATAAGGCTTCTCACCAGTGTGAGTCAGCAGATGTTTCTTAAGGTCGTTTTTGGTGACAAAGGCCTTCCAGCACAGGTCGCAGCCGAAGGCCCGCTCCTTCTTGTGGAAGCGAATGTGTGTGTTCAGGTAGCCTTTGGTGCTGAAGCTCTTGCTGCACAGGCTGCAGCTAAATGGCTTTTCCCCAGTGTGTGTCAGCATGTGGGCATTCAGTCCTCCCACCTGCCTGAAGGATTTCTTACAGATGCGGCAAAGAAAGGGCTTTTCGCCTGTGTGGATCCTCTTGTGGACCTCCAGGACGTGCACTGAGGCTAAACTCTTCCCACAGGTCTCGCAGGACACGCGGCTGGCAGGTTTGTCTCCAGTGTGGTTCCTGATGTGTGTTGTCAAAGCACCGTTATCAATGAACGTCTTCCCACAGAACTCACAGATGTACGGACGCTCCCCGCTATGTATCCTTTTGTGCCGCCTCAGAGCGCCAGGCCGTGGGAAGGATTTGCCGCAGATGCTGCAGCGGTACGGTTTGATGCCGGTGTGACTCCGCATGTGGGTCTCAATGTTCTGGTAGGATTTACCACAGATGTGACAGATTTTACCTGCTTCTCTGTGCATCTGCAGGTGGTTCATCAGCGTTTCTGATGGCAGTAAACTTTCACCACACACTCCACAGACAGACTCTGTTGAATGGCTCTTTACATGCTTCCTCAAACCACCACTGCTCTGAAAAGACTCCCCGCAGACTTTACAGCAGAAGCGTGAGTCATTGGACATCGTTGCATTTCGTGCCTCAGCATTTATGCTCCTACAGCCCTCCGTGGACTCAGTGTTGCCCTTATGAACTTGCCATGAGTGGCTCCTACTGTGAGTCTTCAAGGCATTGCTCTCGATGAAGGTCTTGCCACACAGGTGGCAGACATAAGGTCGCTCACCACTGTGGATCTTCTTGTGTCGCCTCAGAGCTCCAGGTCGAGGGAAGTGTTTGCTACAGATTGTACAGCGATATGGTTTGATTCCTGTATGGCTGCGCATGTGTGCCGCCATGTTCTGGAAACTTTTCCCGCAGACGCTGCATGACCCACTAGTTTCTCTGTGAGTCTGCAGATGAGCCTGCAGACTCTCAGGTGAGTCCAACTGATTTCCACAGACACCACAGATGCTCGTAGATTCCCTGCAGTGTGTCTCTGCATGTTTCCTCAAGAAGCCTCCACTGTGAAAGGAATCGCCGCAGACTTTGCAGCACAATGAGACAGACATCCCACCAGAGGCTGGCTCTGTGCTCATCTTTGGTTTAATCATCTCCAACTCACAGTCCTCCCTCACACTATCCTTCTTGTTCTGCTCTCCATCACCACTTTCATGTGTCTTCATGTGCTCATGGAGCAGTTGTCTCTCTGTAAAGGTCAGTCCACAGACCTGGCAAGTGTCAGGGGTCCTGCTGTGGATTTTCTTGTGCCTTCTTAGTGCTCCTGGTCGTGGGAAACTCTTGCCACATATGTCACAAGTGAACGGTTTGACTCCAGTGTGGCTCCTCATGTGCGTCTCCATGTTCTGAAATGTCTTTCTGCAGACCTTGCAGGTTCCACCAGTGTCAACCTTCTCCCCATGAGTTTTAAGGTGGTTTGACAAAGCATATGAAGACTTGAAACGCTGTCCACAGACTCCACAGAGATGCTCTGGGGCATCACAGTGTGATTCTGCATGTTTCACCAGATTCTTTTTGTGACGAAAGGTTTTTCCACAAACAATACAGCGACTTTCTATCCAGTCTGATGAGAGAGTCGGATCCACTTGATTTGTTCTGTTCTTTTCTTTCTTGCTTGACGACATATTTTCCTCCCAGTTATCATCACTCTCAGCTACAGAAATGTCGGAAGAGGCAGAGCTGGGTAGATCCGTGGGTTGTGACAGCAACGAAGGGCTTTCATTGGCTTGGGTCATCTCTGGAGCAGTTGAGCTGACGAAATCTGACAAGGAAAAAAAAAGTCAATGGTTTAAAAATAAATTAAAGAAACTGTTTCCTTGTACTGACAGTCATATCAAACCAAAAAGTGCCAGATGGACTGTATATAAAATGTAATATTATGCATCCATCCATTTTCTACCGCTTCTCCCTGAACGGGGTCACAGGGGGGCTAGAGCCAATCCCAGCTAACATCAGGTGAGAGGCGGGGTGCAACCTGGACAGGTTGCCAGTCCATCACAGGGCCAACACACATAGACAAACAACCATGCACACACACTCCTATGGGCAATTTTGGACAGTGGGAGGAACCCGGAGTACCCAGAGAGAACCCACGCTAACACAAGAAGAACATGCAAACTCCACACAGAAAGGTTACTGGTTGGAGCTCCATCCAGCCGAGGCTCGAACCAGCAACCTTCTTGCCGTGAGGTCACAGTGCTGTAATATTATGCAACATAATGTTGTAAGGCTTAAAGAGGAAGTGACACCTGCTAACACTTGTGACAAAAGCAGTCTATGGTTTTAGAAAACCTGTAAGCAATGATTACTGAAATAATTCATTTGCTGATGTCAATCACCTTTAGGTTAAAAAGAAATTTTGTCACAAAACAATTAATAGTGAGATATCTTAAATGAAAGGCCTTCGGCCTTCAGTATCACTGATACAATAGAGTTTGGTTATTGTGAGATATACATACATTATATATATATATATATATATATATATATATAGTTTAATTGTCTAAAAAGGGACAGACATAAAAAAAAATTCCCCTAGGTTTAACTATGGCATCAATGATCTTGACACCGAACATATAATTGATTTGCGCGTTATTATTTTATTTATTTACTTATTTTTTAAAATGTTTTTCTCAAAAGGAGTGTTTAGTAAAGATTACCTTCCTGTTTAACTAGTTTAACAGTGGCTTGTTCCTGATTGGTCTATGGTTACCTAGCAACACTGGATGCTATACGATGACACAGGTCTGTGTATCTCACCTGTTCTGTTCAGTCGGACCACAGGGCTAAGCACAGCCTCTAGCAACCGGCTCTGTCGCTCCAGTTGCCGGCGGTACTCTTCCACCTCCCGCTCCAGCAGCTCCACTATACGCTGAGCAGACACGGCCATCCGCTCGGTGAGCAGCTGTCGTAGAAGCTGAAACAAGTGACCTGAGGTTCTAGAGGTTTCGGACACAGCGTCACGCTTTTCCAGGGCACCGACGATATCCTCCCCAGTTCTGGTGAGCAGCTCCGACACTGAGTCAGCCAGGGCACGGAGCCCACAGCGCGGTACGGCGCCAGCTTGAAACATCCAGGTGCACATCTCGATTCTTCGGTTAACAGGAAGGAAAACATCCGGGCTTGTCCGGATGTGCTCGGGTTAATAAAGTAAAACCGACATGAGCGCCTTCTACACTGCCCCCTGCCGGAAGGGAGTGGTAGGGCAATTTGCATGACGAGAATCTTCACTGCTGTGAACACCTAAAGTGCTGTAAAAGTCGGAATAATAAATAAAAAAATAACTTAAACAGTTTAAATTATTTATAGTCACACTTTTTACAGTATATTGCAGAATCTACGTTTTACTCCTGTACCTGAATGAATGATAAACCTGCCATTATTTTCTAAACAAATAAGTTGTTTTATTATTAGATTTAAACAAATGTATCATTTCATAAAGAAAAGTTATAAAATATTACAGGTCTTTTCTATGAGGTTGATGCAGGATTTGCATCCATGAGCATGCAAAGTCAAAGTACTGTGATGTGTTAGTTAATGTGAATAAAAATATTTTCCAAAACTGATAAACAACTTGTTGAATTTTTGCTGTGAAATGTACACACACTCTTTTCCAAAGACTAGAGTTTAAACCATATAATTTAACAAATGAAGATAGTAGAATCACATGTGGTCTCTTGGAATAGTCATATTCATTTCAGGATACTGAAATGTCCACAAATTCTTTCAACATTTATATTAAAAGATTACACTAATTCACATGATATTTACCAGTTCAGTTTCTCTGAACAAAGAACTTGGTTGATAATGAATTGTACATAAAAATCCCTGTCAGAAAAACACTAAACAAGTCACTGCAGTCACATTTTTTTTAATTGAAGACAGCAATGTTCATGTAAAATAACCAGAGAAGCATAAAAACTAAAATGCCTTTAAACTCAACATTGTATGAGGATCCTTTTCAGTATGTTCAGACAGCAGATGTGTGACATACGTTCAGAATAGCAAGTTTAACCTAACCTTCTGGCTATCAACTAATACTGATAAAAGTCTGATATAACTCACAGCTATAAAGACTCAGTTCCCAACCCTAGCTTATTAAGGCAAAGAGAACCCTTATAATTGAAAGAAGAACCTATAAAAATACTCATCAGAAGAAAACGTAATGCACTGATCTTTGCAGCTGTTGGAAACACTTCCTGTTGCATTTCAGTGTAAACATATTTCAGTTTGAAATGTGATATCACTGTAGATTTCAGTGAAGATGTATAGATCTAAACAACAGACATAAACCGAGTCTTATTTAACAGGATAAACCACGTGGTTCTGGTTTATAGTTGAAAGTATCCAGAGAAATTGTCCACCCTTTGTGGCTCCGTGCTGTCGTCCAGTTCTGGTCTGGGGTCATCTTCCCCGACTGCGTGCACTTTAAGGTGTCCATTGAGCGAGCGTTTGGCCTGGAAGCTCTTCCCACAAACCTTGCAGATGTACGGCTTTTCTCCGGTGTGGATTAGAATATGTCTCTTCAGGTCCACGTCCTGCATGAAGCCCTTCCCGCAGACCTGACACAGGAAGCGCCTCTCTTTGTTATGAAAGCGCACGTGAGTGTCCAGAGTTTGCTTCTGGGTGAAACCTTTGCCACAGATACTGCAGGTGAACGCCCTCTCACCTGTGTGAATCTTCAGGTGTGTCTTCAGGTTGCCACTCTGATTGAACGCCTTCCCACAGAAACTGCAAGGAAAAGGTTTTTCTCCGGTGTGGATCCTCAGGTGCAGCAGTAGTGCTGATTGACCTGGGAAGCTTTTCCCACAGGTGTCACAGGTGCTACTGGCATCGTGGTGGGAGTGCAAGTGAGTAGCGAGAGTGTCAACAGACTCATACTGGTAGCCGCAAACTCCACAACAGCAGTCTGGATCTAGCAGGTGAGCCTTTGCGTGTTTAACTAAGTGTATTTTACGTTCGAAGGTATCCTCGCACACTCTGCAGCTATAGGACGACGTAGTACCGCGGCACTTCTTAGATTTATAAGTACCACCCTTGTGATGGCTCGCCATGTGTTCCCGGAAGCTCTGCCGCTCAGTGAACTCCTGAGCGCAGATTCTGCAGGTGTGCACCACATCTCCAGTGTGTTCAACCATGTGGCGCTCTAATGAAGTCATGTGACAGAAAGCGCGGCTGCACTCTTTACATTTGAAAGGTTTTTCTGCCGCGTGGACATGCAGGTGAGAAGTCAGGTTACCCTTCTGGCTGAACTTTTTGCCACAGACGTGGCAGCTGTACGGCTTCTCTCCCGTGTGCAGGCGGACGTGCAGTTCCTGCGCCAGGATGGAGGTGAAACTTTTCCCACAAAAGGAGCACGTTTTGCTGTTCTTCTGGTGACCCTGCAGGTGATCGCTGAGGCCGTTAACAGAGTTTAAAATCTCACCGCAGAAGCCGCATCGGTTGTCCTTGTTTCTGGCGCAAACGGTTAGGACGTGCTTGAGCAGGAAGCCTTTTCCCTGCAGAGAGCGTCCACACACAAAGCAGCTGAAAGTCTGAGCTGGAGCCGAGCGCTTCCGTTTCGTCTTCACAGCTGGTTTTGCAAGACGAGGCCGGCCTCTCTTTTTCCTTACGGATCTAAGGGGCCGCTTCCTCAGTGTCCAGTCATTGTCTGGCTCTTCATCGCTGCTCTCAGGAGGGTGGTAAGAGAGTGAAGGGGAGGAAGGCGTCAACAGGCTGACAGCCTCACTGATGTCATCAGAATCAAACTTGTTCAGGTCTTCTGGATTGAGTGCAGGTGGACAGTCTACGTTGTTCAGGGTAACCGACTGCAGAGACTCTAGAAACAGAAACAGATCAATGGGTCAAATTTATACAATACAGCTGAGATAAAGAAACTGTAAATAAACTAAGTTTGACTACACTGAATATATTCATTGTTTTGTTAAGCTTAAGATCAAATGTCCACTTGTTTTCACCAGACGCCCCCCTGGTCACATTGAGTTACAAAAATCATAAAATATAAGGATCTTAGTTAGTTTACTTTTATTAATGGTTTCATCTTTCCATCTTAAATTAGAGGTATTTGCAGATTCATCATCAAGCTTATGCATCGTTACTATGACCTGATGAAAGCTGCTCTGAACCTCTGAGAAACAAGTCTCCCTAACATAGCACAAGGTAAGGATACATCTTACTTATGATGATATGATGAACATGTAACCTTGCCTTTTTATTATTATTTTTTGTGCTGTTTATCAATTTAGATGCTTGGTTTGCAAAGAAATTAGATATGGTAAGAATAAACATAACAAAGGGGGGTCCAGAAGCATGTGGATGATCAATATGCAGCTATACAGAGCCAAACTTTATCCTCCAGGTTGCTGGTTGAACAATGGGATGCCTTTCTGCTGCTGTGTGGCTGTGTGTGGTTCTTTTACATGCTACTTAGACCCCTGTTTGTTAGGAAAGTAAACATAACACTGTGGAGGACTTTTACTTACCGCTGTCTGCAGCCTCTTGATCAAATCCCATTGTTTCTTCACTTGGGCTTGTATTTTGAAGCCGAGCGGAAGTGCTGGCTCGCGAGTTCACGCGGCTGTCTCCAGATGAAGATCCTGTCAGTGTAGTTAACGGGGAGTGATCGGTTCTGTGCAGCCTGACTTCAGGCTTCAGGACGGCATCGATCAGCTTCTTCTGGCGGTGAATCTCCTGCTCTGATCGCTGCACTCTGTCCTCATACTCCGCAGCGGTCTTCTCAAACAGACCTACGATCTCCTCCACAGCCACGGTTAGCCGCTCGGTGAGCAGAGCTCTCAGTGTCCGCAGTTTGGCCGGCTTCTCGGTTGTTTCCAGCTGCAGCAGAACGTCCTCAGCGGCGGCGCTGATCTGCTCCTGGACCGACACCCGCAGCTGCTGCGCGGCGCACATCCTGCGGGCTTTAGCGCGGTGCGAGCTCCGGGAACAAAGACGCTGCAGGGACGTAAACACGCGGAGTTCCGTGTGGTCGACGCTTCATTTGGAGGAGAGATGGAAAATAAACAGCGAACTCTGCTGGACTGGAGAGGTCAGCCTGTCTCAGTGTTTTCCAGCCTTTTTTTGAGCCAAGGAACCATAAATGCCTATAATAGCCTATATTTAGTAAATATAGGCTACTGTTCTGCATTTCTTATTGCAAGATAATACGTTTAATATACATTTCACTCTAATCTTAGGCCTACAAGGTTAAGATGATTGTCATAATGTTATCCAATCACAATCGCCCATTTATATTAAGACCCGGTTAGGACTTCATGAGTGGCTGGTTTGGAGAGTGATGGGCAAATTGACCAATCACGATTTGACTTAGTGTGGGCGGGACAAAAAATGGCGCCCTGGTCCTTCCTGAAGTCCGAACGACGTCATTGTTGTGTGAGCAGAGCGGAGTGGTTAGAGCGGATGGCGGTAGTGGCTAGCTTACTAAACGCATTTTACCAGGAGGACCTAGTAGGAGAAAGACCGGTGAATGGATTTCGTTTTAATCTAGTAAGGTAGGCTCGTGTTATAAATGTAAATGAAGACTTTAATCTGTTGTTAGATGTGTATTTTTTTCTGGGTGACATCATTACAGACTTTGGCTTTGGAGAGCATGTTTATTTGAGTATCTAAATATAAATATAAATGACATTCAGTTTTCTAGTGGTAATACTGAGTTCGGTGTTGTTGCTGGGAATTTTATCAAAGGATTTTTTTTGGTGCTGAAGGCTGAGGTGAAGGCCCAGCTGTGGAGCTCACGGTTCGCCACTGGTCCTCATTGTTTGTTGAAATCTGTAACTTTGCAGAGCTGGCTCACGTGGTCTTGTCCGGTCAGTGAATTACACAGGTAGATGAGAGCCAGTTAACAGAAAGTTTACGTTATTGTGGACAGGCCAGTAGTAGTGCTATAAGAATATTGTATTTCTATGTTTATGTGCTTTTGGGCAAGAATTGGGCATGTTTGCATTGCTGACTGAGTTAGCTTCGTGCTTCTGCTGCTAAGTGGCCACCGAGCTCACATGCACCTACAGCAAAGCTATTATGTCTTGTTTGTATGAATAATTCCGCATATCTTCTGGGTATTGCTGTGTTTAGTTTCCACAAAGTTATCTGTGCGCTAAGGGCGCCGTAATTACTTGTCGGTAAAGTTTAATGGCGATACGGCTGTTGTATAAAGCTAACGCTAATGCGCTACCGGATGTAGCCATGCGGACTTTCAGAACGTTGGTTACGTATTGTAACCCCAGATTCTATGAGTATAGGCGCAGCCCTTTAAGGCTATCGCTATTGGGTTTA
>JBAMHV010000018.1:17884910-17895663 GCA_037177535.1 Pseudomugil gertrudae
CAGTGAAGACCCTTCATTAAATATTTTATGTATTTATAAAACTACTACGATTTGAATTTCCCTCTGGGATCAATAAAGTATTTTTTTTATTTATTATTTATTTTTGTTTTTTTTCTAATATCATCAGTGCTGAGTTTTGGCAAAGAGCTGGATAGATCTCTCTAAGTCAAATAGAGAGTTAAACTAAGTGCTGAAATGCACCTTGAACAGCTGAGTCTTAATAGTACTGTCATTTCTGGACTATTAGTTGCTACTTTTTTACACACCTCTAACACCGCGGCTTATGTGTCGACACAGCTTTTATGTTTATTTTACCTTTACCCTGGGGTGTGGCGAGCAGTAATTCACTATTGTTGCTGATGGCAGCTTCAAGTACTGTACATAGAGAAATTACCATAACATTCGGCCAGCAACGATTGTACATGTAATCACAATGCCCCTTGCTGGCACTGGTGGGCTTCTCTGCCTGTAGGAGGAGGATCAGGTCTCTTTATGCCCCCCTAGGCCCTGGGGCGGCACTCTGCCTGCTCTGGGCGGCCGGTACCCGACAGGGTCAGCGACTCCCGGCTTGGGCCTGCTCCCCCTGACTGTGGGAGGCTCTGACTGAGACCTCCCTCTGCCATCTTCTGGGCAGATGCTGGGTTTACCCCGGGGTGAGGTGGCTGGGGTCCTTGTTCGAGGATGGCTGTTGGTTGCCCTGGTCTCGGGTGGCCCTGGCCTGCCTCTGACTTTTGGATAGAGTGGGTCGCCTTAGCATGATCACCTTTCTGTGAGCACTTTTCACCCCGTACGTTTGGCATGATGACACGGTCACTGAGCTATTCTTTAGGTTTATTTACCTAGGTTGAATGTGTATTGCTTGTTGATCTCTGGTGCATGTTGTAGATCTTTAACTTCCTGTGAGACCCCGTGAGATTGCAGACTGGTTTGATTGTAGTGTTCCCTCTCTTTCTTCTTTGTGTTTTGTATGTTTTTCCTTTGTCCTCTTATATAAATATATATTTAAACGCTAATTTATTTAAATGCTAGTAAACTTTAATTAAATATGCATTAATATGCATAAAATGCAACATCATAAACATTAAGCAACTGCTGAGATATATGTCCATGAATGTTTAATAACATTAAACTGCCTGTTGTGAGAAACACAATGACACAACACAGAAAGTGTTTTTTATAGAACAGATTTTCTTAATTATTATTATTTATACATTACAGACAGTAAAAAAAAAAAAGTAGGATCCCTGTAAGTTCTATAAACTTCCACATGCACTAATAATTTTGAATAGGACATATAAAAGAGAGACAAAGTCTTATACAACACAAAAAGGAAAAGAGACCTGCAATAACTCCCAACAGATAAACATAAAGAAAATTTAACTTAATTTCTCTCTGAATATAAGAATTTTCTTGAAATGAGACCACAGACAGAATTGCACCTTAAATTACAAAGAATATACTAACAGCATAAATTACACATGAGTGAAAAAATCTATTGAAATGAAATAAAGCTGCATGCCAGCAGCTTATTCTACAGGCATTATTTTAGCTGTCAATCTTTGGTTGGAAAAAGCAGACCTTTATGGTCATCTTGCAGGATGTATCAAGTGAAAATAACAAGAATGAGGCTGGGGCATTGTGGGTTAGCTGCTTATTTAAAGATAATAGGGAAACATCTGGATGGTTTGTGTCAGTTTGGGCGTTTGGAAACAGCTAAGCACATTCTGTTATCTTGTCCTAAATACATTAAGGAAAGAAAGGTATTGTTTGGGGAGCTGATGAGACTTGGAATTGAAGTCTTCTCGCTGAAAACAACATTTTCTTTGGGACATAATTCACGTGACACGGATAGGGGCGATTAAATTTCTTATCTCCACCAATCTCTACCGGATCTGTAACTGTGGGGGGCAGCATTACGCTAATCCATCGTACAGCCTGCCGGAAAAAAATAGAAGAAGAAGAAGAACAGCCAATAGCTACTTTCTATACTGAGGTGTTAGCACCAGCGTACAGCCTGCCGGAAATAACAAGAAGAAGAAGAAGAGGTGTTAGCAACACTGAGCTGCAGCTATGAAAACACACCCCAGCATCCTTCTTTCCTCTTGTGTAATCGAAACCTTTTATATATTGCGTTATGTTGAAGCATCTCAATGGACTTTGTGCTTCTTACACTGTTTATGGAGTCTGGTGAGCTAATTAACGCAAAGCCATCCACGTTAGCTTAGCTCGCTAGCTAGAGGCGCAGGAAGCCTCCAGCACATCAAGCCAAGGCGTCAGTTTGATGGAGGAAAAAACGGGTACATGACGGACTTAGTGGGAGACAAGTTGCTGCTGGGATTGCGTGAAAATGTCTGAAATCCAGATGGTGGGAGTGTTGGGAGAGCAGCTGTTCACTCAGCTTGGTGGTGAGCATATTCTTTATCATTTCCTTATATTTTAATCTGAAATACATCATATCCATAAGCATTTTTGTCTTAAATCTTTTGCAAAATATGAATGTGCAGTACTCAGCAATGATGCAATTATACATGAGTAAACTAGAAGGTTTAACAGCCATGGGCAGGTTAGTGTAAGGATAAATGAGGTATACCCCTATAAGCTGTTTGGGACTCTGACAGCAGTGTGGAATAACCCATACTGGTGTGTGTGGGGTTTCCTATGGACTCCACTGCAGTAGGTGTTCTACAGAGAGTCATGCTGGTGAAGATGCTCCCAGCAGTACTTCCAAAGCCTCCTCTGGATGCACAGCCTCTGCCAAGCCCTCTTCATCAACTCTCTATGGAGATAAGCTTCCAAGTGAGATCCTCACTAATGTAGACATCCACATATATACAACTACTTACCCCCTCCACCTCAAGCTCCTAAATGACTTATTGGCCATTTAGGTCTCATTCCTCATGTCCAGTGTCGTCTCTTTTGTCGTGTCTGTGTTGAGGATGTGAGTGAGTACAACAAGGAAACTAGAGCTCATTGAAAAATGAGCAGAAATCTGAAAACATATATAAACATTTTCAGTTTTTCCACATTATGATCCTGCATGATGTGTTGGAATAAAAATGTGCAGGCTTTCACATGAATGTTTTGGACACAAATGACAGATATATCATTTACATCCAGAACTGTGAAGATGAGTGAAATTTGCTGTGTTAAGATGACTTTGTATCTGTGAAACATGTAAAAAATACTGTTCTGTATGAATAATGGCTTGATTTGTATTGTTAGGTTTATCCCAATAACATATTTTGCATTGAGATTAATTGTCTCAGAAATGATCTCGATAAACGATAATATCGAGTTCATTAAACATTAATTTCTAAGAAACGTTAGCCTGATGTGCAGGTTGCTTATTCTCATCCAGGTTTCAGGGTAATGTCTGTGCTTCTGTGTAAAATTAACCTGATGCGCAGAGAGAAAGTCGTCCACTTTCATGCTTTTTTCCCTTCTAAAAATCATGTTTTCCTGGCTTGCTAGTGCTCATGGACTTGTACTACAAATTTGTGAAACATTGTAGGTAAACACACCGCTGCCTCTGAACTGGTCTCTTTGCCTAATTTCCTTTTAATTATTTGGTTTCAACCTTTTATCTGGGATTATAATAATCAGGTCAGTTGCTATTTAATAATAGTGGAAATATACAGTAGACTCTTGTATCCAGAGGTTGTTTACTAAGCGTAAACATGCAAATATCTGACCCAAAATGGAACACGCTCTGGTGTATTAATGAAGGCTGCATTCCATTTAGAAAGTAGCCCTGCTTTTGTGTGTGTCCTACTAAAATCTAGTTTGCACAGATGTAGAAATAAAATATAACCGCTGACTTTTTTTTAACATATCCTACGTTTTGTCTTTAATGCAGTACACAGCAGTTGCATTTTTTACATAAAGGTATGTATGTCAAACAGTTATGGTTTAATCCTGCAATGCCGTGTGCTCACTCACATCAGGATAACGTTTTTAACGAGTTTATGTCACCTCATTGGTTTTCAATGAAGTGTTCATGATGCTAGCTTGATCTGAGCTCTGCAATGAAACTGCATCAGTCATAGCCTGAAAAGGAATTAGTGGTAAGGTCTATGAGAAATGGAATATTGCATGTTTTACTAATAATGTGCAGCTAAAATTAAGAGGGCGACCACAGTTAATAGAGATCATTGAGTCCAGTTGAGATGGTGTTGTTTTAGCAATCAAAAAGAATAGTGATTAATATCTAATAATAGGCTTTCTATTGTGAATTTCACGGCACGTGTACTTCAAAGTACTGCACCTCCTCGATACTTCTTGCAGTTTTCATCATTCAAACTACCCCCGTGTTAATGAACATATCTAATATGGGTTAAATCAAATTTGACATGACTAATCGTAACATCTCTGATCTGGGAAATGATCTGGATCTGGAATAATTGGTGCCAAATATAGTAACACAGATTGTCCCCATGTTAGATCGGGCAAAAGCAAAGGACTGGATTTAAACAGCTGATGCAGAAGAGGAGGTAGCATTTAGAAATGAGATTTCATGCATTGCAGAAGAGAAAGTGATGGGGTCATTGCTAACGTCTCAACGTGTATTTTACTAATGAGCATTAACGGTTGATTCTCAGTTCAGCTGCACATCATCTCTGTTCATCCAGGAGACTGCAGCCTCTCTTTTCTGTCAACCTGGGCTCTCTCTGTTGGATCCATCACAGTCTTACTTGAACAAATCCAAGCTTTGCTAGCGCTTTTTTGTCTTATGCTAATGAAATAAACCTCTGCATATATGCTGCTGTTGGTGTACAGGATCAGGCGAATGTTTGGACACACTTTCTCCCTCTTTTTTTTAATGTAGTAGTCGTTTCAAAAGCTTTGTCTAAAAATGAAGAAATACGTACTGATGATGTGAATATGAGTAAAAATGTGTTGTTGCGCTTTAAGTTTGGACTCAGAACTAGAAATCTCAGTGAAAATGTGGATTATGGGTCATTTTGAACTGTTTTGAGGAGGGATATGTCAGGGCAGCAATGGTGGAGGAATAACACCTCAGAGGAGGCAGGTTCGTAAGTTTTACTCCTTTTTTATGCGAATAGAAAAAAAACACCCAGCTCAGGCTGTTGGAGGATGTATGACTAGATTAAATATCAGGCGACGTTGTCTACCTTCACTTCTCATCTGGAACGTGTGTTTGTGTGTTTCCTGCAGATGTCCAGCAGCTGTATGTGAACAAAAAGGAGAACTCAAATCCCAGTTTGGACCATGAAGAGCTAAAACCCCCAGAGATTAAAGAGGAGCTGGAGGAGGCTGATGTCACAGAGTTTACATTCAGTCCCCACCTCATAAAGGGAGAAGAGGATGAGGAGAAACCTCAGCCCTCACAGCCTAAACACAGCCAGACCAAGGAGAAGAAAGACGCAGTGTCGGATCAGGGTTCAGATTCAGATACTGAAGACAACGCTTCAGAGTCTTCAGAGACCGACATCAGTGATGGGAACTGGGAAGCGAGCAGCGAACATGCGTCACGTTTAAACTCTGTGAAACTCAGTGGAGTTCCTGCAGATGATGCAAGATGTAACGCAAAGATACACAAGTGTACCGACTGCAGTAAATCATTTGAATACAGGTCTCGTTTGTTAAAGCACATGAGAATCCACTCAGGAGAAAAGCCGTTCAGCTGCTCCGTCTGTAAAGCAGCTTTTACATGGAAACACTCCTTCGTGCAGCACATGAGGATCCACACGGGAGAGAAACCGTTCAGCTGCTCCATCTGTGGGCGAAACTTCAGGAGAAGGGAGGGTTTGACACGCCACGTGAGGTCCCACGCTGGAGGGAAACCTTACAGCTGCCCCGTCTGTAGCGAAGCCTTCACATGGAAGCACGATCTGGTGGAGCACACAAAAATACACACAACAGAAACGTTCAGCTGCTCGCTCTGTGAGGAAGATTTCATATCCAAACAGAATTTAGTGCAGCACATGACGGTCCATTCAGGGGAGAAACGCTTCAGCTGCTCCGTCTGTGAGGCGGCTTTTACGCGCAAACACTCCTTCGTGCAGCACATGAGAATCCACACGGGGGAGAAACCGTTCAGCTGCGCCTCCTGCGGTCAGAGCTTCAGCAGAAAGAAGCACCTAACGCGTCACATGAGATCCCACACGGGAGGAAAACCCTTCAGCTGCTCCATCTGCGACCAGTCCTTCACGTGGAAACAGGATCTGGTGGAACACACCAAAAGTCACATTAAAAAGACGTTCAGCTGCGCTGTTTGCAAAGCAGATTTCACATCCAAACACAACCTGGCGCTACACATGAGAACCCACACAGGAGAAAACCCTTTCACCTGCTTCGTCTGCCAGGCCGCCTTTAAGGTCAAAACCAATTTAGTGAAGCACATACGGATCCACACAAAAGAAAAGCGCTTCAGCTGCTCCGTTTGCGAGGCAGCGTTTCGATCGAAGCACAATTTAGTGCAACATATGAGAATCCACACCGGAGAGAAACCGTTCAGCTGCTCCATCTGTCATCGAGGCTTCAGCCGGAGGGAAGGCGTAACCCGCCACATGAGATGCCACACCGGAGAAAAACCGTACACCTGCTCGGTCTGTAAGGCGACTTTTAAATGGAGTAACGCTTTTACCGAACACGCAAGAATCCACACGGGAGAGAAACCTTTCAGCTGCTACGTCTGTACGGCTGCGTTTCGGAAGAGAAACAGCTTATTGCAACACATGAGGATCCACACAGAAGACCAACCTTTCTGCTGCTCTGTTTGCGGCGTCGCTTTTAGAAGGAAGCAGGATTTGGTGTATCACTCAAAAGTCCACAAAAGCAACTTACGATGCTCCGCTTGTAAGATGGTTTTAAAGCGGAAGGACGGCTTGGAGCGCCACAAGAGAACCAACGCGGGGGAGAAGTCTCCCGGCTGCTCTGTTTGTAAGGTGGCCTATAGAAGCAGATCGAATGGGTGCACAAGAACATAAACTCAGCTGTCAGAGGTCAAAGGGCATCAGCAGTAGCGTTCAGAAAAGTGCAGCGAGTCCTGCTGAGTTTACTGCTTTTTTTTTTTTTTTTAAACAATTTTTTTATTTATTTTTAAATTAAAAAAAATTTTTAATGTATTTATTTATTTATTTTACTTTCTGTATTTATTTTTCTTTTATTTTAGCTGAGTTTACTGCTAATGAAACAAGGTTAAAATGAGACCACGAGCCTCTTTTCTCACAATAATTCATCCTAATCATTCTGCAACAACCTGCACAGTCCAGACAGGCACTCGTATGGGATACTGACTCAGAAATGATGCTGCAGGTTTACAAATTCATGCCAAAGAATGCTGTTTAAACTCTTTTAGCACCGTAATAATAGATATTTCAGTAAAACAGGAGCAGTTTGAAAGATAATTGTGGTGTGGTGTCGTGATGATCCCCGTGGAAGTAAAAGGGTTTAAAAGAAGATGAATTAAAATAATTTAAAAAAAAGCTTTTTTTTTTTTAATTTGTAGTTCTTAAATACATAAAGGAGAAAGCCCCCATCAATTGTTAGAAGTCATTTTTATTGAACATGACCCGGCCGGGGGATTGTTGATGCATGCTGTAAGCCACGTGAAGCATGTATGTAGACTCTAAATTGCGTATTACTGCCTCCACTTAGCTTATCCTCTACAGTAGAGGGAAATGTTAACCTTTCTGTCCTGGAAGAACTTCATATTAACCAGTTTATTCTGAATTTTTATGTTTGTTTTTTTTGCGTTTGCAAAGAGTTTTAGTTAATATAGTTTTAAAGACTTTATTTATGTTTGGAAGTAATGAAGGTCTGTTTTCTTTGTTCTTACCATAAACATTACTACACAGATCTGTATGCTACACACAATAGTACAATCGATGGTCTTAAAAGTGTAAGTATGCATGAGGTAAAATAGATTAGGTGTAAAAGAAGAACAATTGCTGTATATGAAAGACCTCTTTCAAGATATTTTGTAAAAATAAATGTGGGTATTTAATAAATCTTAAATACAATCTATATAAATTTTTTTAGTGTGATTTTATATATTCTATTGGAGTGTTTGCATGTGCACAGTATAGAAAACGGAAAACCTACAAGATAATCCTGTCCTCTGTGTGTTCTATGAGTACACAGAGGTGTGGAAAATAAATCAATATATCAAATAAAAAGTGTCTCTTATACTTTCTTGGGCATGTTATTATGAACATGTCCCTTTGGATATAAATTAAATATTGTTTTGATTAGTTTTACATTAATTGCAACAGCAGTAACAAGTCCATTAAGACTATAAAGATCAAGTCTAAATGCTTTAGAGTTACAGCAAATGCATGTAAAGAGTCACCAGGTAATGTTTAGAAACTCACTGTAGTGTCTTATTGTGCAAGTTTAGACTCCACTGTGTTTGTTGTGATGGATCCTTCTATACAATGAAAACCTTTTTCAATTTTTTCTCCTTTTTTTTTCCCCCTCCAAACAGAAAGTAGTGGTCCCATTTTGGAGCTTTAATTTTGATATCCAAAAGAAAGTGTCCTCTGTCAGCCAGCGGAAGGCCCCACGTCCCCCATGGAGAAGTTAATTTTGTTTGTCATCAACGGTACTAACCAGACCAAACACAAAACTGAAAAAAATTAAATAGTCAAAGGTGCAGAAACGTTTTTAGGCATTAAAGGGATGTCTTGGGAAAATATTAACACAAAACTGGAAGAAGATGTGAGGGCAGGTGAGATAAGTGAACACACACCTTGATTATTTTACAGTGGAATGCAAGAAGCCTTATTGCAAATGGTCAAGAGTTCAAAGGTTTTATTAGTAATCTTCAACATAAACCAGAAATCATCTGTATACAAGAAACTTGGCTTAAACCAACATTAGATTTTGTTATTAGAGGATATGACAGTATTCGGAGGGACAGAGAGGGAGGAAATGGAGGTGGGTGTGTAGTATTTGTAAAACAGGGTGTGCAGTACAGGTGTATAGGTAGGGGAGCAGATTTAGAGTACTTAGTATTAGAGGTCTGAGGCGGCAGGAAAATATCAAAGTAATAAATTTTTACAATCCGTGCAGAAGGCCAACTTTGGATATTTTAGATCAGCTTAGAGAACATTTAAATGGAAAAGTCGTATGGTGTGGAGACTTTAATGTACATAGTACCCTTTGGGAGAATTCTAATGATGATAATGGGTTAGTAATCAAAGAGTTGATGGGGAATAATAATCTAGTCTGCATTAATGATGGAAGTGGAACAAGAATTGATGTGAGGCTTGGGACAGAATCAGCAATAGATCTTACATTAGTATCAGATACACTGGCAGGTACATGCACATGGGAGGTACATAAAAGTACGTCTGAAGTGATCATTTTCCACTTCTTGTAGGTATTGAAAGAGAAGAAGTACATGTGAGAAAGGTAAAGAAGTGGTTCTTTAATTCAACTGAATGGGAAAAGTTCAGGTATATTAGTGACCAAGAGTTGCAGAAAAATTGATGTAAATGTTGATGTTAATGCTTTGAATTCCTCTATTTGTAGTGGTTTTCTAGAGGCTGCTGGGAAAACAGTTCCAATGACAGGAGGTAAGTTTAAACAAAGAAAAACAGTAACATGGTGGTCAAATGAGTGTAATGTTGCAATTAAATAAAGCTTTCAAATCGCTGAAGAAGAATCACAGTTTTCAGAATCTTATTGAATAACAAAGAATGCAGCAAATTTGAGAAGGGTAATAAAACATACATAAAAGGAGTATTGGAGGAAATTTAGCAATACAGTTGGTAGGGAAACGCAAATTGACAGGGTGTGGTCTATGATTAAGAGAATGAATGGTATTAAAAAAGAATATGGATATCCGGTGATAAGTGATGGAGAAGTAGTAGCAGTGAAAGATCAAGAGAAGACAGAGCTGATTGCTAAATCATTTGCCAAGGTTCATAGCTCGGAAAACATCAGTGAACAAGGGAAAAGAGGAAGACAATGAACAATAGCAGAAAACCAAGAATTATTACAGTCTCAGGAAGATGTTAATAATTTATTAAACAAGACATTTACAATAGCAGAATTCAAATAAACAAAGAAACAGTGGTAGCAGTCTTTTTTTATATTGAAAAGGCTTATGATATGATGTGGGTAGAAGGATTATTAATTAGATTATGTAAACTAGGAGTTAGGGGGAAAATGTTTTGGTGGATTCAAGATTTTCTGTTAAGAAGAAAAATACAAGTAAGAATTGGGAATAAATATTCAAAGAAATATGTAGTTAAAATGGAACTCCTCAAGGGAGTATTGTCAGTCCATTATTATTTGATATAATGATTAATGATGTTTTTCAGGAACTAGGGGGTGACATGGGATTCTCACTGTTTGATGATGATGGTGCCTGAACCAGAAGAAGAAGGCCTTCAAAGATGGCGACACTCAGGAGCTTAAGCAGATACAGAGGGAACTCAGAGTCCAGCTCAGGGAGGCGAAGGAGCAGTACAGAAGGAAAATAGAAGAAAGGATGCAGAACAACAACATGAGGGAGGTGTGGGAGGGGATGAAGACCATCACTGTCTGCAGCTCAAAGAGAGGTGCCCCCATTGAGGGGGATGTGGGAAGGGCAAACCAGCTAAACCAGTTCTTTAAGAGGTTTGATCACCCCAACCCATTCACACCTTTGACCACAGCAGCCCCCACCTCTCCTCCTCCCCCCCTCACACCATCCATGACGATCCCAGGTCAGTGGAGAGCTGAGGAGGCTGCGCCCCAGCAAAGCTGCAGGTCCAGATGGAGTATCACCGCGACTACTGAA
>JBAMHV010000018.1:17911553-17929006 GCA_037177535.1 Pseudomugil gertrudae
TGGATGGATGGATGGATGGATGGATGGATGGATGGATGGATGGATGGATGGATTGATGGATGGATGGATGGATTGATGGATGGATGGATGGATAGGTAGGTGATAATGTTAACATGTGATTATTAGCAGGTTGAGCTGCTCAGTGATTTATTTGCACAGCAGGGAAACATTGTGGTGAGTCAGTAGTTCTGCAGCTGCTGTTATTAGTGTCAGACTTAATGAAAGTTGATGAGCAGGTGGTGGCTGATGCTTTTGTTTTATTTAGGAGAATTTGTGTCAGTTGATGGTGATGACACCTCTGGGCTGATCAAGCTCACATGGGGTCTGATTACTATGGACTAATCAATTGAAAATGATGGATTGTCTGTTGTTTCAGTGTGTTTTCATTTACTTCTGCTACATTAACATGTCTTACTCACAGGAAACTCAGCTTTGGGCTGATCCTGATGCAGGCCTTTGTTGGGGTAAAGGAAAAGATGGTAAATGTGTATTTAGCCAAGAGAGACTTAATTCTATATCTCTGTGATGGTCAACTTATTGTAACCAGTTTATCTTCATCCATCATACATTCGTGCCATAAGTAGGTAAGTGCTTATGATGGCGTTACATCCGTCTGCAAGGATGCAACATTTAATTTCTAAAAAGCCTTTCTGAGACCACAGCTGTGTCCCAGTTCAGGGTCTATGCACTTCAAAATGCAGATCTGTAGGCTACATATGTCATCATAGCGTCTTTTGAGAGTCTACCTCTTTAAAATCCTTGATCAGGCATGTGCCATCCATCCATTATCCACCGCTTATTCCCTGAACGGGGTCACAGGTCATGTACCAGGTGCTAGTCAAACAATATTGTTATGATCAAATGCAAAGTTGATATAATTTCTATGGTCTGGTGTGAAGTAAGTGTTCGATATTAGAAGTAAATATTAAATATTGAAACCAGGCTTAAACTTATTACAAATCATCTGATTTGCAGTGTGGTTAGTGCACAATGACGGATTCTCCCTCTGAATCTGAACATGATGATACATGTAGAATAAAAAAGGCTTTTGTGTTTATATCAGCTAGCCGATGACTAAATGACAGATTTATAGTGAATCTGTTGCAGTAATTAGTTATATAAACCTTATCTCTCTTATATCCCACTCTGTCCTTCAGCTAAGAACTCTCACAGTTAGTCACATCAGCAGAAATCAAATCAAGATACACATAGAGCGACGTAAGCCAAGAACCAGAATCATCAGTTTGATATCTGTCAGGTCTGTTTCTGTGCATACACGCCTCATCTCGACATCCGCACACAGGTTGGAGTCAGTAGAAATGACATGAAATTCAGTTTGTGTGTGGTAGGATGCCACTCAGTCTGAGCAAAGAAGCAGCAGAGATCCTCAAATTTAGCCTTGTGGTGCAGAATACTTTGTTTAATTAAACAAACAGCCAAAGAAATATAGTTTGACTGATCAAAACTCCCCTCTTCTCATCAGCATAGGAGCATATGAGATGACACTGCCACCAGCAGATCAGACTGCACAGTTTAATTCTGCTTTTTTAATTTAAACATTTAATTCATTTGCACTCTTCAGATAAATGTATTTATTTTTTATGATTATGACAAACAGTAAATAACAAACAGTGGGAGAGATAATGAAAAAAATGAAACAGTATTTTAAGGTTTTTTCTCTGAGTACAACAGTCAAAAGTCATTTTCTGCTCCAACAAACGTCAAACTCTCGCGGTGGACGAAGAGCTGATATGTAAATCATGAAGTCACCGGAGGCATGCAGCTTTATGAAGAACCTTTATTAACAAAAATAAATGAATCTGAGAGGACAGACACAGAAACGGTAAAACAAAGACAAACATGCAAAGACACAAGCAGGTGTGTGTGACAGTGTGAACCTCTATCTTTGTGAGGACAGTCTGATTTTAGGCTCAGGGTTTAGATGTTATGTCCAGACATATGTAGAGGTAATTATGTGCTTCAGGTGTTCAGTAGCATCGCAGGAAGAAGGTGTTGCATGCTGTTCCTCTCAGACAGTCACAGAGCCGACCAATACGAGGTCCGTGTTTCATCGCGCAGCGCTCACCTACATCACACTGAGAGGACAAAGACAGGCGATTGATATTAGCATCATAAAAAGTTGTAGATATTCCAATGAGGCATCAAACTCTTTGATCTTTCTTTAATTTATGAAGAACATCAGTGTTTTCTTTGATTTTTTAATGTTCTGACTCTAAACTGTAATGAAGGGATGGGAATGCTGGTTCTTGAGGGACCTAATCCTGCAGCTTTTCCATGCATCTCTGCTCCAGCACACCTGATTCAAATCATATGGATCCAACGGCTTGTCCAGATCTGCACAGTGGTTCATTTATTTTAATCTGTTGTGTTAAAACAGGGAAAACTTTCAGGATGAGGGCTGAAGTTTCCCATCTCTGCTGTGATGTGGGAAGGCCTACGTTGCTTTATCTGCATTGGCATGTTGCAGTCGGACACTTAGATCAATGGACATGACCAGTTTTTCAGGATTTCTGGTGTTTAATTGATAAAAGGCATTTTACAAGATAAGTTGTGACGCTTGAGATTTGCTCCACATTGTATTTTCCTTCATTTAATCATCATCATTCATCTTTTTTTTAATAATTTGTCTTTGAGGTCAGCTTTATTACTTATTTCTCACATCAAATGTTTATTACTTTCAGCATTTATTCAGCCTACATTTAAAAGACAGAAATTACAGAGGCACGTTTGTGTACTTTATTAAATGTGCATGCATGTGACGATAAGTGTGTTTTTCAGTTGTTCTGTTATTTATTTTAGCGTGTGGAGGCTTGCTTTTTCATATGCATGAATTGTTTTTGTCATGTGAAGCACTTTGTGTTGCTTCATTTGACTTCACTTTTGTGCTTTTTAGTGAAATTATTACATTAATTTAATGGTTGTGACGTGCAGGTTGCAGGAAGGTTGCTGGTTAGGGCCTCGGCTGTGAGGAGGTCCGAAAAGTTTGCATGTTCTCTCTGTGTTAGCATTGGTTCTCTCCAGGTACTCCAGCTACCTCCCACCATCCAAAAACATGCATTTTAGCTTAATTGGTAATTCTAAACTGTCCATAAGAATGAATGTGAGTGTGTGTCTGTCTCTCTGTGTTGCTTTGTGATGGACTGGCGACCTGTCCAGGACGTGTCCCGCCTCTCGCCCCAGTGACTGCTGGGATTGACCCTGAATTGGATAAGCGGTTAAGAGAATGGATGGGTGGGTGGATAGTGGTTGTGGCTGCTTTAGTTACGACCCACTTCTCAGTGGGGACAAACCCTTCTCGGTAAATGAATTCAACGTTGTCCATTTTAAACTGTTCAAACATTAAGGCTGCTTTTCCTTTGCACTGCTTCAGCTATTAATACGAGGAGTGTTTGTAACCGGCAGATGTGACAGCTGTCAATCACGTTCTCACCCGTGGGATGACGCTGGCTTTCTTCTCCACAGAGAGTCCCACTCTGCTGTCAGCTTCTTCCAGGAGGCCCTGTAGAGCTTCAGCCTGAACACACAGTAACACACAGACTTTTACCAAGAACCAGAATTAACACACACGCACACAAATAAGCCGTGTTCACACTTGCTTTTAACATGTGTCGTGAGCGGTTCATCACAAGTGGGCAGCTGACATAATTTTACACCTGGTGTTAAAATGCATTGATGTGTCATCACGAAACACCAGGAGTCCTGTGGTGATTGATCCTACTCCCTAATTTATGGTGTGTAAATATAAACACCTATATCTGTTTTTCTGTTAGTGATGTTTAAGTTGTTTGTGATTATATTGAGTATGTTCATGGACATAATGTCAGAATACCACATTTATATTCTGTATCTTGACCTTAAAGATTGCAGACACTCAAGCTTGAACACACATACTGGAACTATGTAGTGTTTCTTTTTATGTGGGATGAATGCATGAAACCACACAACGTACTCTCCTTTCTGAGCCTCCAAAACAAGAATTCAACCAAACTTTTACAACTTTTCCAAAGAAACATGTTCTTCTTAATGTCATTCACAACATCTGGCTAACATCAGCACACTGTGTCTACACAGGAGGAGCTCAGGCAGAGATGCACTTCCCTTCAGTTTTGGCAGGTAGATGGACTTTACACTAGAAACTGAAGCTCTAGTTTGTAGTTCAGGTCATTGAAATGGATGCATATGTTATCAGATTAACCCATAGTGGGCTTTGTGTGTGTGAAGGAAGATCTTATGGTTAATGAAAAAATAAATTGAGACTTGATGGGATTTTTCTTTACAGAAAGAGAAAAAGTTTAATATCTGCCTGATTTTATTATTCATGTTTAGTCATTTGACACACTTTTTGATGCATGTAATGATCATAATATTGCTTTGAGATGTTCAATATCTGTTATTTTGTTCCAGTATCTGCATTAAAAAGTTCTATCAGAAATGATCGGTATTGGATTTAACTTTTTTTTAATAATAACATCCATCCATCCATTTTCTACCGCTTCTCCCTGAACGGGGTCGCGGGGGGACTGGAGCAAATCCTAGCTGTCATCGTGCGATAGGCGGGGTAAACCCTGGACATGTCGCCAGTCTATTACAGGGCTTAATGATAACATGTACTTATTATATGTCAAACTCTTCATCTACGTCTCCTGTATCTGAAAATGACAAACTATAAGAGATGTCATTTATAGTTTTTCAGATATATTTGTTTGTTTGGTACAACTCTAATGAATCCTGTGGCTGTGACATCATCAAAATGGGACATCAGTTGCAGCATAACGAGCTTTAACCAAAACATCAGAACCATGCATGTCGGTATCGGAAATTAGACACTGGACTAATATCAGATATCGGTTCAAAGTTGATATTACATATGGATTATATTTATCTAATTGATTTTCATCCATTTATATTAGAAGATTAAGGTAAAACTGAGTGTGTGTGTTTGGGGGGGTTACTGAGGACTGAATGTCCACTTTTTATATTTAAAGAAAGAATTAAAAACTTGTGAATGAATTGCGGTTTACCTTTGCGGTAATAAATATTCTATTTATTAATGTTTTATATAAATATTTTAATAAATAAATATATCTACAACTTAACGCCGTATTTGCAGCTGA
Source organism: Pseudomugil gertrudae (assembly GCA_037177535.1). Lineage (NCBI taxonomy): Eukaryota > Metazoa > Chordata > Actinopteri > Atheriniformes > Pseudomugilidae > Pseudomugil > Pseudomugil gertrudae. The sequence goes on from JBAMHV010000018.1 coordinate 17,916,689, forward strand.
AAATTTGAGCCCTGCTGAACTTTAAAACTTTGTTTTGAACCTTTATATAAAGTATCTAAAAATATTTGTTGAATTTATTCCTCACGTGTCCTTTAAACTAAAAATGGATCCACTTATTTATATGTTGGATTTTATTAACATTTGAGATGTTTTTTCTTTATTGCAGATTGATTTATTGTTCATTATTGTTTAGGTCAGATCACAATTCTACATTTCATTTAGTTTTATTTAAAATATATCGTAGGTCATTCCTGCAATATCAACGTTCAATTTTTAAGTTGCCACATTTAGTGGTAAATATCATGTTTAAATGCTTTTTTAATCTTATAATTTTCCTGGATCCAGGTAATTTTAAGGAGCTTCTAACTCAAAGACGATACCAACACTAAAATAAATGAATGAATATGTGAATATTGTTGTATTTGTTATTTACAGAATTTGACATTTGCTTCACAATAAATCTAAGTCAGTAACTTTTATTACAATCATTTTAAAAAAAAATTTATTAGCTTATTAATTTTACTTTTCACACCTTATTTTTACTTATTTTTATTCATTTTGTTGTAATATTTGTACTTTCTGGTCACATTCCAGTCCTTGGTTTTAATTTACTCCCTGTCTACTCTGATAGCTTAATAATAATTATTATTTCCTCTCAATATATTTTAAGTTAACAGCTTTTCACTTATTATATTATCCTTTTTTTAATGAGCTATTTTTACAAATTTATTTTTACTATCTACTACATAAAAGCTTTTATTTTCTAAATATTACATTTAGCATTAATTTACACTTTACCTTTATTTGCAATAAATGTACAAAATTGTTCTGCTCAACTATTAAACTAAAATAAAACAAAAATAATGACTAATAAAGCAAACAATAAATAACAATTCCCGGTATAAGTTTAACATTGTATTGCAGCGACAGACATTTTTCACGTGAAACCTTGTTAAACTTGGTAAGAGTTAGAAACGAGAACGTTTTTACACTCACCAGCTCACCGGTTGTGAGTCCGAGGATCGGCTCATCTTGCGCAGACGGCAGCTGGTTTTCAGATGACCTTTCACCCTGACAGACTGATGTCATCACAGACAAACAGACGGACAGGTAGACTGCTGCTCGCACGCTGTCCATCTCAAAAAGTATCTTTAAAGAGCCTGAAAAATTAAGAGAAGGAATTACACACAAACTGTTTCTAACTTAATTAAAAACTAAATTAAATTATGGGTTTTAAACTCACTTTGTCTCAAAAATAAATCAGACTTTCTGTAATCGCTTCTTCTTTGTCCGATTTTCTGTTCCGAATTTAATTTTCCTCTTTTCTTCTTTGAGATCTTGTTGTTTTTCTTCTCCATAAGCTCTGGTTTCTCCCGCTCCTGTATTTATACAACCTTTCTTCTCCTCCTCCTCCTCCTCCTCCTCCTCCTCCTCCTCCTGCCGTGATGCCGTTGGCTCAAATTATTCATGTATTCAGCTCATCAGATAAAGTAAACGTGTTGTCCTGTGATTGATGTTGTGTCGGTGAGTTAATATTAAAGGGGAAGATGTTGAATGTTTACCCTGAAACAGCTGCTGTGCAGAGGTCAGAGGTCACACTGTGACTCACAGAGAGGAGCAGAAGTTTGTTATGATCACACAAAGGTTAAACTCATCTCTGCTCGTATCTCCACAAACACTTTTACCCTTTTTCTGATTGTTTATTCGCTGTGATCCCGGTGTTTGTTTATTTTTCATGTTGTTGTGCCTCTGCTGTTGTTTCACATGATGGTTTTACTGGATTTATGTTTCACATCATTTTAGCTTTTATGTTTCTTTGCTGCAGTTGTTGTTTATTTATTAAACTGTTTATTTGTCTTTGTGAACATAAACCTTAGTTCATTTAAATTTTAACGAAAATATATTAATTATCACCAGTTTATTGAAACTTTAAATGTGTTTTCTTGGATATATAAAACATTTATGAAGTATTATAAGTATTCTCCTGTCTCCTTCACAGCATATTAAGTTGTCCTGTGTATGAAATGGGCTGTATAAATGAACACCTTTGGATCTTTGGTGTTGTTCCTCTTGTATGTTTGTAGATGTTTTATGTGTTACTTTACTAAAATAAACAGTAATTATACCAGTTCAATTTAAATGAATTAATTTTATTTAGGAATGACGTGGTCACAGTTTGTTTTAGACCCAAAGAGAAAAACGTGGCTGCATGTTAGAAATGTAATTACAGCTCCTGCTGCGTACTAATGAGCTGCTGTGATCTGTGGTTATTATAGAATGATGACAGCGTTCCTCTCTAAGGGCTCAGTTTAATATCTGGACACAAATGGAGTCATTACACCAACATCTTCTGTCTCCACCTGCTTGTTACAGGTAATCTGCCTTCTACTATTACATTCAGAGGTCAAAGGTCAGAGGTGCAGCGCTACGAGGACTCGTTTATCGTTCATTTGAATTCTCTTATTGACCATGTTGCAGTTGAAAGCCGGGAGCCTGATGCAGCCGGCCCCACGGCAGGTCCGAGTTTGATGATGACGCAGGAGAGAAAGGTTTGTGCCCTTTTCCTCGTCTGATTTGCATCATGCTACAACCTGCAGCTCGACTCGTTCGCCATGTTCTTTCATCTCAACCTTCATTAACAGCTAAATGTCAGCCCAAACCTCATATCTGCACACCAGCTCGGCTGCTGCCGTTCGCACGACGTCTTGCTGCACAAAGCCACAAAATGTGGAACGTTTAGTATCTTAGTTACAGCCTTGATCTGAAGCCAGAAAACAGATTAGTTTAAAAAAATAAAGGGAAAACCCAGAAAAACACAAACACAGTCACATGTTCACACTGTGTATAATCTCATTTGTGAATTACATTCTATTGATAGATTTAATTTGGTTGCAATATTAAAATATTAAAGGCTTTGATGCGTTGATCTGCTGCTATGAAACATGTGTAGCCCCGCTGCATCAGAGGTAATGAACCAATAAGTCAAATTACACACAAGAAAACATTTAAAGGAAACAAAATAAATAAAACTGCCAACGTATGAAACAATAAAAGGTCATTTCTCTTTTACACTGCTCATAATTCGCCCTACAATCATTTCAATCATTACTATTCAGTTATGTTATATTGTGGTATGTGGTTCTTTATCTAATTCATCTCGAGCTGAAATAGTCTTGAATAAGCAGTGACACATTTAGCAAGCAGAAACTTTAAATCATGAGATTTATGCAGGTCAGGATTATTATAAACCTGCAGTTGAAGATAAATGTCCACGCTACAGTCAAGGCTGACGCTGACGTCACAAATATACCGATTATTCAGAAAAAACAGCGAGAAAGAGGACACGGTGACCCCCAGCTTCAGGTTTCAGCCACCTTCAGGAGAAAAATGAGAAACAGGAGCGACTCCAGAATTAACCGGAGGACAGAAAGAATTTCATCTGTTTTCCACAGCGTATAATAACACGTACAGAGTCTCATATGCTCAGAATGAAGCATTTCATAGTGTCTGTATAATTCATATTAACAACAATACATTTTCCAGCTATACATCATCCCAGCTGCATTTTTCAATCAATCTTTATTTAAAAGCATTTTTCATACAATAAAAAAGTAGCACAAGGTGCTTTAAAAATGATGAAAAACTCAATATAACCCAACAAATCCCCCATGAAACCCACTAATATTAAAACATAAAACATGTTTTTACTAAAATTATGTCTCAAGGGGTGCCGTCCCCACTCCCATTACCTGTACTGGGAGCTAAGAGGGAAAAAATGCATGATTGATATTCAATTCATCTTTTCAAATCAGTTCAATTCAGCTTTATTTGCAATGCGCCACTTCACAACAATGTCATCTCAGAGTCCATCAGTTTGAGCCGATTCATTATAAAGAACCTTGCTGAGGAAACTACATGTCACCGACCCACATAAAAACCACACCTGTCCACCTGTCCAAAGAAATGTCTGCACCCATCCCAAGCCTTCCCTCTGTTCAATCCCTCAAAACAAAACACTTTAATCTTTATATTTACAGCTCAAAATGCTTCATTGTAAGCTAATGAGAGACTAAGGCATGACTAAGTGACTGATTTAATTAAACAAATGTGTGAAATCAATCAAATCTGAATGTAACAGAGATGTTACAGTGATATCAGACTTTCTGATCACTGATACATCACACATATCAATAAGTTGAGTGACCTTTCGCTGCATGTTTTATCATCTTCATCAGGAGATTCGTCATCACAGAGATGAAACTCTGCGTTTTAGTTTCAGTGCATTAAAGTAGTGATGCTGAAGCTGTTCCTCAGTCCATTCTGCTGAGTCGGGTTTTACTGAAGGTCACTGGCAACCAAAAGCATCAAACACACCTTTCATCCTCACCGTGTGTGTGTGTGTGTGTGTGTGTGTGTGTGTGTGTGTGTGTGTGTGCAGAAGAGGTTATGCATGTTTGCTTTTACTGTCATCACCTGACTTCACACCATTTCATTTTTAAAATAAACTTTTGAGGATAAAAACTCAGGCTTGAGCTCAGAAACAGGTCGTGGTTGACCTCTAACGATACCTGAGCCATCCTGCATACCTGCAGTCTGAGCTCTCTTCAGTCGCTTTCTCTTTTTCTTGTCTCTTTCTCTTTTTCTTGCCTCTCTTCCTCTGTTGCATTTCTTTGATGAATCAGCCATGCTTTATAATAAAAACATAGCTGTTATGGTGTGCAAAGGGAAACGTGGCTGCAACGTGATGCATCATCCTAAAAAGAAAGAAAAATTCAGTGCAGTTTATGAGCTAAAGGACTGCAGGACATCACTGCACCGTCCTGCAACTTTTAGATCAGGGTGGGGAACCTTGGCCCTCGTCCTGAAAGTTTTCCATGCCTCTCTTTTCCAGCACACCAGATCCAAATGATCTGTATCCATTTGATTTGAATCAGGTGTGATGAAGCAGGGATACATAGAAAACCTGCAGGATTCTGCTCCTTGAGGTCCAGGGTTTCCTACCTGCTCTTGTTCAACACACCTGAATCAAATACAGGATGACCTGCAGAGGAGGAAAGTCCTCTAATTGATCCAGGTGCGTTGGAGAAGGGATGCATATGAAAAGCAGCAGGATAGTAGATGTTTAGGACCAGGATTCGGGCACTCCTGATAAAGAGGCTTAAAATAAAAGACACAGGGAGATTTCCTATTGGCAAAGTCATAGAAATGTGTGTGTGCTGCAGTTTTAATCTGAACCAGTGTGGTGAAAAGGGATTTTCTGCCTTAGAAACATGCCTTTTTTCCTCACTATCATGACATCTTTTGCATTATGAGGACAAATGTGTATTAAAAGGACATTTCTGTTTTAAGACATTTTTACAAAGTGACAGTTTTACAGTGACTTTCCTTCACCAGCGAGATATATCTGCATCACAAGGTCATTTCTGCCAGAAAAACATCACATTATAGGGAGACGTTTCTTCAAAGTGAATGCATTCTGCGTAAAAGGACACGTCTGTATGAAGAAGACATTTCTGTATTTTTGCTTGAAGATTAAACTTCTGTATTGAGGGGACATGTCCTCATTTCTGCAGAGGAAGAACCTTCTGCACCAGGAGGACATATCAGCATTATATAGGAATAAAGGCATTCCTGCTGTTTGGAGCATTCTCAGATAGAAAGACATCTGTTGACATGCAGTTCTGTATCTGTTGGTATAATATTATTAAAAGGTTTAACGGTTAGAAACCCGGTTCCTCATCTCTCCTCATGACTGCAGAGAGGTTCTGTGCTGAGATAACAACCTGACATTTACCAGAGGATGGGTTTGAGGATCACGTTGTCGTGCAAAATCCCTCTGAACGGAAATAACTGCACAGCTCGGGGCGTCCATCACCTCCTCCTTTCACTTTTTGTCAACACTCGTCGTGATTTTTGACATTGATGGACTAATTCTTGTAAACAGACACCTCAGATCACGATCAAAACTTCCACGTACAGAAAAATATCCGACGCAGTCACCAGAAATAAACCTTTAATGAAGCCGCAGGTCTTCATGGACTTCACACTTAGTTCATAATATCATGGATTAGGGATATTAGGAATCATTAATTGCTTGAAATCGGCTCTGAATTCCTCAAATAAAGGCAGAGATTGATTAATAAACTCATCTATTCTGCACAAAGTCATATTATAATGTAATATTTATATGTGTGGCTCCTGAAAAGATGAATTTTACATCTGAAAAAGGTTTTATTTAAATCCTCTCAGTTTAATAATGATGATGAATATTCATTTGATTAGCATTCAATAATCTAAAGGAAAATAAATAAATAATAAATCAGTTTAATAAGTTTAAACAGTAGCAAATTGGGTTGGAAAGTATCTAACGGGGCAGAGAGAGCATTGTTTCTTCTTGGTTTTGTGTTTTTATTGAACGTTTCCTTCGGGATAATTTAGGTCTTATCTTATCTGGCTGCAGGGCAGTGCAGGGTCTGGGCTCTCAGACAAGGCTAATGGATGATGGCAAACTAAAACCAGATCTAATCTAGCGCTTTTCTTTTAAAAGAAGATGAAATGTTATTGATATAATATGATATTTGCTTTCATTGAGGTTTGTGTGTGTAGATCCAGTGCATGAAATAATGAAGAACAGGCAGTTTTTTATTTTCTGCATTTTATTGGAAAAGACAAAATATAAAAAATAAAGCGCATAAAAATCTCTTCCTGGTTGTTTTGAAAGTCCTCTAATTGCATAACTCTGGATAGTCTGAAGTCTATAGAAGATCAAAATAAACTTTCTAAACACAATAATCACGTCCAAAACAACTTTTCTACATAAATTCAGCACTATTTCTCATTCTCTATTGTTATTTAAGCTCAATCCAACAGGGTGCAGTGCTGCCTACAATAAAACTGGTATGTTGGAGCATCATTTGTCCTGATTTCAACATCGTCTCTTCAGAACAATCCGTAACAGACGTGATGCTTAACGTGAACTGATAAGTGCTGCTTGTTGACAAAGTGCTGGCGTTTGAATCACAGTGAAATAAAACAGCGTGGAGTGACGTTAATAATAAAGAACCAGAATCATACAGACACAGCAGGAGAGTTCAGGTGATTTGAGACGGTGAACAGCAACATTACAGGTGCTGCTGTCCTGCAGAAAACAACAAAAACTCATTCAAAGCAGAGAGATATTAAAAATGGTTCAGTCTTAGATTTTGCATGGAAACAAATAAAAATATTTCTGATGTAAGATGGTCCTAAAATATAATTATGTGTCTATAATGTCATTTTTATAATCAGTCAATAATAAGTTTTTATTATAAAAAGCACATTTTATTTATTACATATTACATTAATTCTCCTCACAGCCTGATTCTGCTCTGCCACAAGTTAACTTCATACATTTCTATTCATACTTATGTTCATATGGGACAGAATAACCTCTGTGAGAGCAGGTTAGAAAACATAAACGACCACAAACAAAGTTTACACTCATCTATCAGAAGCTCTTTGGTTTAAGAAGAGTTTTGGTTTAATATAAAAAGCATATTAGATTTTTTATACTTGTCTAAGATAGTAAATTACTGAATTTTATACTGTACTTAGATACATTTGAAGTAGTTTGTTATGGAGAAAATAAGAAAAAATAATTACTTATGATTAGTTGCAAATTTATTGAGCTTTTATTAAATATAATAATAATAATAATAATAATAATAATAATAATAATAACAATGGACTGTTTAGTTATTTGAAACCAATCAGAATAAATTCATAATAAAACTGGTCAAATCAAATAAAAATATTTCTCAAATTTAAAATGATATTTTCTTGTTGCTCAGCGGGAAAGTCGTGCAGCCATGAACAAGTGTTTTTGTAAATATGTGGGGTCAGAAAACAAATTCCTTTTGGTTTTGGTCCAGAACTGCATGAGCGTTTACATAAAATGTAACAATATAATTTCCTGATTGCTTTTCTTAAATCTCATTTGTTGCTTTGAATGTAAATATCATATGACGGGTGACGTCAGCAGATTTGGCATCAATAATCTGTATTTATATCCCAGCATGTAGTAAAATGTGGAGAAGATCTCAGTCTTGTCCTTTATTTCCCAACAGATTTCTCTCTGAAATGATTCAACATGTGATGAAGTTCATAGTTTTATGATGTAAGTTCAGAGCTCTGCTCCGAGGTGTGATTGGCTGAGGTCCACCTGGCGCCACAGGCAGCCATGTTCAGGAGGGTGGCGGGATTCCCGCCTCTGCAGAGGTGATCCAACCGACCTGCCAACCGCTGGAAGACACAAACAGGTCAATCCAACACTGATCTGAGTTTTCTGCTAAATGTAAAGCTTTTAGGCTTAATATGAAATGAATGAGCTCTTATTTCTGTCCACCACAGAAAGTTAGCGAGTTTTATTTCTTTCCTTTGCTTTGAATCGGTGCTGCATGAATCCAGTAAATTACATGGGAGGGTTTGTGGATGCAGTTCTGATCTTGCTCCCTAACAATGGTTTTCTGTGTTTAACTGTGCAGATCGTTGCCTTTCACTTCCGTCTTTCAGGCTTGACAACAGAATTTGTGCAAATCTCCTAATGATGCATCATAAATGATAATGCTTTTAAACGAATCAGCTCTTTGTTCACACAGTCTCTGATAGAAAAGCTGCTTTTAATCCTTTCAAAGCCAGTCGTCCTGCTGACCTGTTGCCTCTTTTCTTACAGTTCTGATCATTGACTGTCATTATGTCCTGTTTGGAGCTGAAACTGTCCTCAGATTTTAGACTTCTTTAGGATAATAGGACGACTCGTGCACCAAACGGAGCCATGAAAATGTTTAATTACGCTTCAGCTCGGCATACAAAAAGCTTTTATCCTGACAGCAGACTAACTTTTGTGCGCGTCCCTTTTTGTTCGGCAGCTTTTATCAGATTTATACTTTAAATGTCAGGAGCAGCAGAGAAAGTGAATCTGTCAAAGCGGAGAAAGTGTAAAATGAGCTAATTAAACAAATCATTTCACTGTTCTCACATAATCCCGTGTTATGTCAGCAGTCCGGCTGAACACAATAAAAATGACCCCACGGGTCACAAAGTTATCTGAACAAAAACATTTGCAACTTTTCTGAAGGTTTCTGTCGGATCATGACATCTCATCAGCTTATTCAGACATGCAGACAAAGGCCTGAAATGACTTGTAAGCTACTGAACTGCTTTACACTAGGATATATCTGTTTTTACTTGTTTATTTTAGCACTGAATAAACATCTACTCTGCAAATGTGACTGAAATGATCTCCATATCTCCACCTCCTCTGTTTTTTTTTAATTAAATGCACATTACATGCTACATATTGTGAGATCCAGTGTGCAGCAGAAGACGGTGTTTATCAACATGAATATCAAAGTTATCAGTTTTATTAATTACAACAAATGCAAAACTTTGTACACACTTATTTCTTTGCTAAGTTTTGGGTCAGAACATCACAGTAAATATGCAAACGCCCTGCTCTTAAAGTCATGTTTGTGCAGGTGTGGCTGCAGTAGAACAATGCACCACATGTCCAGATCGGGTTTGATCTTCATGAGTTCATCTGTATTCTGCTTCTTTGCTACAAGCACATCATTTTTGTATGTTTTTCATACAGTTCAGCTTTACCTCCAATCAGATCAATAACTTTTTTCTTATTGTAGCTTTATCTGATTTACAGACATTAATATTCTTTATTTTCAGACAGATGTTACGATTTTTCATGTATCTAATTTTTCTTGTTGGTGATCTGAAACAAGCCTGTGACCTTACAAAGTAAAAAGAAGACATTGTGATGGTTTCACAGATCTCAAATTATGTGGTGCCCCTTCTCTTTTAAAATATTAATCCATCTTAAAACTATGAAAAGCACAAAGTGAGCTGGGTGCTCTTGGCACTCTCGTCCTTGTCTTTGTTGGTAACAAAACAGGAGACACGTGGGAGAAAAATAAAGTAAATATAAATGTGCAGAGCTGTGAAGATATCCTGCTCACTTCTTCACATGTTGTTATTTCACCACAGTGTGAAAGTGTCTCATTACTAACCAAAAGACAGCAGGAGGATCCCCACCTAACTTCCATAGTTGAGTCAGATAAACATCTTTGATAAATGCAAACAATAACAAGGATTGTGGTCTAATTAAATGACTAATCTGAGTGGTTGCCATGGTTACCGAATGATACCATAGTGCTGCTCGGCAGATTCAGGATTCACTCAGTCAGAATCACAACAATGTTTTTATTTTTTGCCTCTCGAGCAAAAAGTGCTTCCACTTCTGAGTGTTTTGAGACGTCAGACCAGGTCCGGTCCTCGAGGACAGGTGTCCTGCAGGCATTGAAAGTTTCCAGATTGAGACACACCTGATTCACATTAAAGCTTGTCGTCACGTTCTGCACACGTCTGACAATGATCCATGCGTGTGACGCTGCAGGGAAGCATGGACTACCTGCCGGATACCAACCCTCGAGGACCGTACTGGAAGATCCCTGCTTTACGCTGCAGTGCCTTTAAACTGACTGACTAAGAGTTAAATAACACATTCTGGGAAAGAGAGAGAAAGATATGTTGAAAGAGGAGTGAAAAAGTTAAACAAGAAAGTCATCCAGATTAAACAGCTCTACATTACTTTTAGTCAATGTCTCCACTCCCAAACAGCTGTTACTACTGAAGGAGGATAATCTGGCATGTAGCAAAACAGGACACCCCGAGAAGCATCCCTTTCTCTTACTGACTGAGAATAACTCCTGATAAGGACCTCTAAGTGATTACCTCTGAGCCTCCCCTGCTGAGCGTGTGCTCCCGGTAGTGTGCATCACAGCTGCTGTGTGTTCAGGACCATTAGGATCACGAGAGTCCAGACTAGTGTCCCGAGTTCCTGCAGATGGTAAATAAACACATGTTGATGCAGAAATCTGTTTAATAATAATGACATTATAATGACATATAAAAAAAATTCATAGATGGGACATGTCTCAAACAAAGCATCTGTCCACACTGCATGTTTGCCGGGACAATGTGGACAGACAGCTTGTGTGGGTGCAGCCTGTGTTTCTGTCTTAACGGGCTGCAGTCATGCTGGTTTTGAGCTGAAACCGTAAACCAGAGAAATAAATACAGAATAATTTTGGGAAAGCGTGTTTGTGGGGGATTAAAATGTCATGTTTCAGGTTAGGACTCAAAGACAAACAACAGGGTTCTTCTTCAGAGCTGGAGTCTCGCTGGGAGGAATTCATGGTGGCCGCTGAACAGTGAGAATACCTCTGAGACGTCGGGGAATACCAGAATGAGTCAACCCAAGAAGCTCATAAGCTTCAGAGCAAAGCTGCCCAAATCCAGTCATCAAGAGCTACTATCCAGCTTGTTTTAGATGCATTAACACACCCGGATCAAAGGAGTGGCTTGTTCCCAGGCTTCTGCAGAGCTGAATGACATGCAGAGGAAATGTAATCACTTGAGGTGTGCTTAGGAATTCCTGCTTTAGACCATAGATCAGCCACATGTTCAGTCATTTCTATTTATTTGGTTCTGGCTACTTATTGGCTTACTTTTCCTTCTTATATCCAGCTTTTCCACTTATTCAGTTTTTTTTCTTTTATGTGTGTGTGTGTGTGTGTGTGTGTGTGTGTGTGTGTGTGTGTGTGTGTGGCTTGTATTTTAACCTTGCTTCACTGACTGTGTTGCAATCTTTCTTTTGTTTTTGTTTCTCCGACAGTCATGTTCGTCGATGCTGGCTGGGATCAGATCCACACTTACAGAAAGCAGATGGACTCTGACTGGTAACAGAAGCCACCTGCTCACAACTGCTGAGTCAGCTCTTTTAAAAATAACATCTGACAGAACGCCGCTTTGATCCGGATCATCAGCTCCTGTGGTTCATCGGGTTTCTGCTCCTCAGTTCAAAACAACCGAGAGAAGACGTGATGGGCTCAGCTGGATCTCAACCTCATCACTGTGAGCTTGAAATGAACAGAAGTAGCTCTGGTTTCACGTGAAACTGGTCTGGGAGTGAGAATCAGGTTTTATTAAAGAGCCTAATGGCTGTAGGGATGAAAGATGTCCTGAAACGATACGTTCTGCAGCCTGTGAGAGTAGGCAACTGCTCCTTTGCTCCAAGGTGTCTGCTGCTATTCTATTCTATTCTACAGGCATTTAGAAGATGCTGTTATCCAAAGAGACTTACAACACAAGCATGAAATCAAACATCAAGGAACATCATAGATAAGTGCCCGACTGCTGCAAGTCTGGTTGGACACAGCTATTGTCCTGTAGGACACAGACGTTGTCCTGAAGTGCTAGAGACTTTTT
>JBAMHV010000018.1:17931341-17942702 GCA_037177535.1 Pseudomugil gertrudae
CTCCTTGCCAGGATACTTTAAAAGATCTGCCGGAGAGGTAGGACATGAACCATGAGAGAGCGGATCCTGAGATGCCATCAGATGCTATTCATTATAGCTCTCAGCTTATTCAACATAACCCTCTGCACTACTGTTCCCAGAGTCTCCTGCCCAACACTGAGGCCTCATGGACGGATGGATAGACGCTGAGGCACCCCCACTATCAAACCTGTTAAAAACAGGTTGAGGTTATTGATGAAACCTCATCTGACATGCTTTCTGTTGAAGGACATAGCTGAAAATCAGATGCAACGGGTCTTTTGATGAATTTCTTCTCAGAGTCTGGACCTCACTATGATCTGAGAGACCTTGGAAAGTTGTTAAAACAGAGGTTCAGGTTGGGATGAAGATTTTCAGCCTCATTAGAATCAGAACTATACCAGCTGTTTTGGTCTTAAACTATATTTACATTTATGTCTGTTTTTCTACTTGTAAAGGTGGTTGCCTCAAGAGGTTTCATCAGTAAGTGTGAGAACTTGTTCTGGAGTGACACCAATATAAATACATTTGAGTTTAAAGCTACATAATTAATTGATCAATGAGTCATTCTTACCAGACATATAGGAAGTGATGCAGAACTATGAACATTGACTTTGGTCCTCTCTGTAGATTGTACAATAGTTGCTGTTGTAACAGTCCACCCTTGGTCTCCTGTGTTGTCTTCCCCGTCCTCTACTTCGCCTTCCGTACTGTTAAATAACTGTTCACTGAACTTCTCCAGCTCGTCAGTGCTAGTGTTGCCTGAAAACATTGTAAAACATCCATCAACTGGACTCAGCTTTTGTTTGACGTGATCCAAGCTTTTCTGAATTCTCTGTAATTTCCCTTTTCCTGTTCTCTCGCTCTCTTTTCTTATTAAATACCTTTCTTGTCTTTTCAGCTCTTACAGCGTGTCCTCATCCTCTGTGTGACTTACTGAAAAAGCTGTACACGAAGGTGGAGTTGTCATAGTTGTAGTCGTAGTCTGGTGGAGATGTGCTGTCGTACTCGTACTCAGCCGCACAAACTGCAAGTGCAACACAGCGATGTTCACGTTTAAGCACAGCAAAATGCAAACACACCACTAAAACACAGGAAAGTGTCTCCATGATTAGCAGAGTTATGTACTGTATATAACTACTGCTCACACAAAGCGTGGGAAGTTTGACTCTGTGCATCAAAATGAATCTAACATCTATTATACATGTTTTGATTTGACCCTCTTCATGATTTTAAAGGCACACGTGCAGCTTTTCAGTGTTTAAATCATTTTCTAATAACATGATGTAATTAAACAAGGTGAATAAGTTGCTGGTTCAACGACAGCTTGCATCTTAACAGTCCTCTTTGTCATCCTGTTGACATTTAGACATCATCAGACCAGGATGACGCTAAACGCACAACAAAAGGACCTGTTTTGTTAAGGTGTTGTCTAATTTTGTGTGTTTTTTTCCATGCTTGCAGACCATGAAGGTTATTTTTCCATCACCCGACAGCACTGTGCTTCAAACAGGGTCTGTTTCTAATTTACAGTTGAACAGAGTTGTAGTTGTTGTATAAATCCAGCTGCTCAGACAGTTTGCGTGTTGAAGCACCAGTCCAAACAACGTGTTAGTGTCTGGTTCCTCACTTTAAACTACAAGATCCTCGTTAGGGTTTTGTGTTGGAGCTGCTGTTTAAACTTTGGTTTCGCTGGGTTTTAATCACGATCCACTTTTGTTTTATTCTTTTATACAAACTAAATCTATCTGAGATGAAGCTAAAATCATTTTCTGGGAATTTTGCTGACATTCCTGCGAGGGTGGCATGTTAGAAGGCAGGAGAAAAAAATGGACTCCTGACTCCTTTTAAGATTTTCCTGCTTATAATTTTCTCCTCGTTTCCTGCTGAGTCATCACTCTGCAACGTCTCTGAGAGCTGATCCTGACTTGATGTTTACACTGAGTTTTCTCCATTGTCCAGGAGAATTAAACATTTAACTGGTCATGTTTAACCTTGTTAAAACGCATAAAGGCAGGTTCTGTTTTATATGGTTTAACTGAGATCAGCCAAGATTTACAGAAACTTTTCTTCCTCCTACAGTTATTTTAGATAGCCAATAAGATCCTCTACAAAAAGGCTCTTAATGATGGAAAATGATGAGTGGATTATTGAACTATAAGTCTTTATTTCTTGTAAAGGGGAAGCAAAACAATGATGTTTTCATAAACATCTGTTTGCTGAGGAAGATCCTGCATTATGCTTGTAATTTCTGGTACATAAACACATATTTAAGAACTTACTTTGAATTAAATCACAAGTTTTATCAAGTTCAGCATCATGCATTGTGTAAATCTGGCATTTCGGCTATTACTTCATCTTCAGACCAGTCATAGCCGTCCTATAATTTTCCTCCCACACTTGACTTCTCATGAATGAGTCACGGTGCAGAACTCGATAGGATGTTGGAGCTGTTAGATTTTAATCAGGTGTGTTGGAGCGTGGAAAACTTGGAGCACCAGAGTTCCCTTCCACTGGTTGGGCTGTTGCTCGTTGCTGCGTAACAGCTGCTTAATGATCACGATGATGTGTGGATGTAAATAACATACACGTTGCATTAATTTGCAGTAAAGGCAACTCATCCAGTTCAACATAAGATTCAGTTTGTCTACTCATGGTGCAGAATCTGTGGAGCCAGTCAGATTAAAGTTTTAATGAAGCGATATGATGCTTTTACATTTTCTGCATTCCTAAACACCCAGTGCACAAAAACGTGTATTTAAGGACTAAAAAAAGTTGATTTTATGTGATATATTAACAGAAACTAAGAGAAAACTGGCTAACTCAGCACATTAATGTATGAAAACTATTAATTCAGATATTGTCTCAATGCTTAAAACCCACAGAGTTCATCTGCACCATATTTCACAATATAAACATATTTATTAGATTATTGCATAAACATTGGACTCAGTCATTCTTTCAGTACCCTAACATCAGTCGTATCACGAGTCTTTCAGAACAGTGTTGTGAAATCAAATGATGTCGTTCCAGCATGTTGCTGCTGAACTGCTGCAGCTTTATTGACCTGAACCGACCAATCACGTCAAACATACATGACCTCTTCTGCGACCCTCGTGGCTTTGAGGTGATGTTGGAGTTTAAAATGATCTAGTTAGGAAAAAATGTCTGAACTCAGGGAGAACAATAATGAAGCGGCTGACTTGAGCGGAGTTCCTGCTTTTGTCTGGGCAAGACAAACTTCTCCTCTCGCAGCATGTCTGCTGATGCGTGGTCTCAGTGAATCATAACAACCTCTCCATGCTGCAGTCCCATAAATCGGCCTGCAAATGTGGATTGCTAAATCGGAGATGAATTAGTTGAAAGCAGTAACAACAAAGCTATCTGGTCCTATGCTATTAGTATTAACATCCACAAACTGGTTTCCTTCAGGAAACCTCAAGAAGCCTTGAGGATGTTTTCATAGCTTTAAGAAGCTCTGTTGGTTCTTTTATGCTATTTAAGAGACTCAGTTGGTTCTGATGGAGGCTTTACTGCTTGTTAAGTTATGGTTTTAACGTTTTAGTCATCATTATGATGTTTATTAGGATATATATGGATCAAAAAGACAACAAAGGTCTGTTCAGGCTTTAGTTATTTGGCTTGTTTGGAGCTGAAGGTGTACTTTTCTTTCTTGTAGTAGTGCTGTGTAGCTCAGCAGGGTGAGTATAATTTACATTTTTATTGTCATTTGGCCTCACAGCAAGGTTCTGCTGGTTCGAGCCTAGGCTGGAGAGGGGTGTCTGGGTACTCTGGCTTCCTC
The DNA here is from genome assembly GCA_037177535.1 of Pseudomugil gertrudae. NCBI lineage: Eukaryota > Metazoa > Chordata > Actinopteri > Atheriniformes > Pseudomugilidae > Pseudomugil > Pseudomugil gertrudae. The sequence goes on from JBAMHV010000018.1 coordinate 17,935,162, forward strand.
CCACCCACAATACATGCATGTTAGGTTAATGTCTGTGGTTAAAATGACTGCTTATCATATGTAAGTAGCTTTGGATAAAAGCGTCTGACTAATGACTGTACAGTAATAGTATAGTATAGAACATAGAGAAATTGGCTGAGCTTTCAAATAAATAAGCAGCAGAGCTTGACATCAAACTGTCTGCTGACTGTGATTCGAGTCAGGTGCGTTGCAGCAGGGAAACTAACCACAGTTCTGCTTTAAATAATTATTGTAGTGCTTTGGGTGCTTATAGCTATCGTCGGGTAGATTACGGGGTCTTTGAGGAGGTGGCTCTACTGCTGTTTTGGAGTATTCTGCTGGATCATTTAGAAAGTTGTAGTAGTTCATTATTTGCTGTTGGAGCTCATTAGTGATGTTTTATCTGTCTCTAAGGAGTTTCTACTGATCCTCCAGCTGCAGTCATGCTGAAGGTGCTCTGTTTTTGGTTGTTAGAGTGGTGTCCCGCTGCAGTCCTGCAAGGTGTTTCCCTGCTGCAACACACCTGACTCATATCAATGGGTAATGAGTAGAATTGTGCAGAGTTTGATGTTAACATCTGTACAAGTCTGGTAATGTTTGTCAGATGTTTTGCAGCAGAGAAACTCCTAACACTTGTAGGACTGCTGCACTCGAGGACCAGAGTTGCTCATTCTTGTTTTAGTGGTTTTTGAGAATCCAGTATTATTTTTATAGACCACTGATACACTTATTTTCATCTCTAGTCCACTATTTCCAGGAAAATCACCCCCAGAGAGGTTAAATTATCTACATGTGTTAAATATATCTCAGTGTATGCACCTGTGTGCATGCCATCACCTGAACAGGACTCTGTATATATAATATAATCTATGTAATGAGGCTATGTAATAAAGCTGTTGCTTGAATCTGAGTTCATGAATTGTGCAGATTAACAGCAGGTGGAGCTAATTCTCCAGTCAGTCCTACTGAAGCAGGTGGATGGAAAACAGCTTCGGATATGAGCAGAGATGTTTTAAGATTAAAGGGCAAAACTCCAGTTTCAGTCTGATGGGAAAGCTGCTCCCTGTGGATTATCCTCATCCTCCCTCACATCCATCAGCTGCGTACCCTGATAGTCTCTTCCTGGGAAAATGTCTGTGCTCATCCTCGTAGTTTCACATCGTAGCTCAGACTTATCAAACCTGTTAGTGGCTGATAATACCACAGAGACATCTCATGTCTCCCCCCTTCCCAGGAGGCAGGATTTATTTAGCTTTTATCGTGTTCTCTGTGTACATTAATGTAAACACATGAAATGTATGTTGCTGTTTGCAGCTCTCAGGCCCTCCTCTGGGGAAAAACCGTCATAAATTTAGGAAAAACTCTCGTCTGGATGTAAATTTTTTGATGGGTAGGCAAAAATTAAAAAAGACATTTGTGCTGTGATATGAGAATAAAGAGTTTAAGCAGAATTTTTCTTGTTTTTTATACTTCTAAGTTCACTTTAATGACAGCATAAGCAGCTTATTATACATGGACGCTTTCTTTCTTTCTTTTATAACGCATGTTTGATCATTTTCTGAGCATCGTTTTCACAAACAAACACGTATTCTCATCATTCGGCACCAAAACTCATCTGCTTTGCTACTCAGAGTTGATGGTAAAAACAGCTGCTGGACTCTGCAGGTGAGTCCTGACACTACTTCCTGCAGCTCCCTTACATTTTTCCTGTTTTCTCCTCTACACAAAGCACTCTGAACCTTTATAAAGCCCTGTTCAGATCTGACACGCCAACAAATATGAAGCAGAAATGTCCTCAAACGGCTCCACAAAAAGTCACTAATGTACTCCGTGAATGAGGTCAATCGGTGATAATCTGAGATCTTTAATCTGTCAAATCGGATCTGATTTGAGTTCATCGTGATGTTACACCTGCTCTTACATGAGATTAAAGGGGGAGTTTACTCAAATAATCCGAACATGTATGAGCTGATACACCCTGATGAAGTAAATAACACTGAGTTAATGTTGGAGTCTGAATGCTACAGACCAGTGTCAGGATTGGTCCACCCATCATCTGTACCACTTATTCCAATGAAGGGTTACAGGTAGATGGAGGACTGGTCTGCTTAGTCGCTTGGATATGGCAGATGTATCCCCTCTTAGGGATGACTGGGCCCACAGTTCGGCTGGTTTAGGACTTATCTCTGTTTTGGTATGGAGGGTGGTCTAAATTTTTGGGCTCATCTCTTTATTGCTTCTATTTGATTGACTTTTCTGTTTCAGAGATTTGAGTGAACACACACTCATTTGTTTCCCTGCTGGAATATAACACTTACTTAAAACAGTCCCATTGCAAAACCTTAAAACCTTCATTCTAAGCCATTAAAAAGAGCGAACATGAGGTCCCCCCCGGGTCATGTGTTGTCATTTTAAAGCCCCCACTGGGATCTAAACTCTCATATGGTGAGCTGATGGGAAATTAGGGGGTGGGCTGCTAATAAATCATCAAATAGGAAGTGTTGCTTCTCTAATGGTCTGTCAATCACAGCACTTTGTGACAGCGGAGGAAATGAAAACCAGCTGACACACATACACAAACACAACGGCTGATATCATCTGTCAATCAAACTGGATGCAGGGGAAATGGTAGATGAAGATGGGGGGAAAGTATGTGATTAGGAAAGAAAAACAGTGACGGGAGGATGATGCGAGGAAAGAAGAGACAGAAAATGTTGGGAGGCATGGGAAAAGGAAACTGGGAAAGCCAGGATGGGGGAAGTAATAAAGAAAGAAGGAAATGGGGGACATGAGAGAGAAGAATGGCATAAAGGGGAGGAAGTAGAGGAGAGGAGGACAAGAAGAGGAGGACAGTGACGGGAAGTCAAGAAAATGTAAGCCTGAGGGGGTCTGCAACAGCACGGGGGTGTTTGCTGATCCTTTAAGCAACTCCACAAAATCCAGCTGTTCAACACACACACACACACACACACACACACACACACACACACACACACTTTGAATACACTAAAAAGTGGGTTAACCATAAGCAGTGTGCTGATGAGGGACTGCTGGGTCTTTCAGATCTGTAAGAGCAGAGACAGCTGTTCATGTCTGTCCCACACAGTCAACGCTGATCCCTGTAACCATGACGACCCCCAACCACACAGGGAATCAGAAAAATGTCACATGATCCCTTTAAAATGAACAAGCGGGGGAAAATATTGCAAATCAATTAAATCTGATTAAGCCTCTGATCATCCATCTGTTGCTACGTGTCACGAAGCTGCTGTTTGAAGTATGAGAAGGATAAAAATCATTTTAATCTGGACGTGGAGTCACGCAGCACGTCACCAGGTGGGCTTTAAAACCACAGGAAGTAAAAAAAAGCAGGATCGACAGAAAGTTTAGCTGCTTCTTAAAGGAATATCCTGCTTTCTCAGCCAGTGTTTGCTTATCTTAACAGTAATCTGACTTTCGTCGTCACAGCTCCGTGAGCCCAATCAGATTTCTCATCACAATTTAACCCAAAATGAACACAAACACCAGCAATCTCCAGCAGAGCAGCGGGTATTTGCAGAAATACTGCATTTCCCACAAACATCCAGCATGAAATGATGGTGAATCCACCAGTTTAGCTTCCTCTCAAACAAGATTCAACTCACAAATCTGCACAAGAAGAAAATAATAGTGTAGATGTAGAGAAATAAAACAAAAAAAAAAGGATTATTTGCATCTTAAAAGTTACACATACATATCAGAAATTTTGTCTTTCATTTGTTTACTTAAATGATTTGATAAAAATCTAAGTTGAAACAATGATGCATGTGTGAAAGTCCAGCATGTGATACAGAGAAAGACCTGCAGCGGCTGCAGGAGGAGGACGAAGGACAGGACGAGGTGGTAAACATGTCATCTTACAGTTTACAAACTAATTCACCACAACAGGAAGTTAAACAGCTGCAACAGTCAGACAGTTAGACTCACCAGCAGTCAGCAGCAGCAGCAGCGAGCCTCCTTTAAGTGACAGAAACCTGAAACTGAACATTATGAGGAGGCAGAAGAGGGGGGAGGAAGGATGGATGGATGACAGAAAGACAAAGAGCGAGCAGAGACAAAGGACATGGAGGTGTGATGGTCGGAGCGACTGAGCTCTGAATGAACATGATCACATTTTAGAGAAAAGGGGAGGAGAGAGTGTAAGAGGGGGAGGAGAGGGATGAGGAGGGGGGAGGGTTGCTCTGGTTTTCCTGCCAAGTTTCTTCCCTGTTTGCCAAACATGAAAAAAAAAAACAGCAGGCAGGAAAAAAAATCCCTGGAACAAAGAAAGGCAGCACACCTCAGTAACATTTAGTTTGATTTGTGTTCAATATAAAGCACTTTGAGCTGGACGTGAAAGGTGCTGTATAAATAAACTTGCCTTGTGATGCTGCAAACTGTTTCAGGCTGCTGTTTCCCAACAGCACGTTGTGTCTGTGAGTCATGCTAACTCTGCACTGAAAAACATGAGTCTAAAAACTCACTTACTGCAATAAAAATGCTCAAAAAAAGGTATAAATCTAATGTTTTACACAACTTTACCGTGTTTAACATGCGTTAATCAGTAAATATGCAAATTGGCTCCAGCTGCTCTGACAGCAGCTCCTCCTGGGCTCTTTGTGAGGCTGCGTAGATGAGGGTTTATAAAACACCTGCTGCAACGACGAGATTAAATCTTTTCACGCTGCCTGCCGTAGCATGTTTTCAGCCGGTGTACAGAGGGTCACGCCAGTAACGCTGCCACCTCCCACTGGGACGTCAACAACATCACCATCCCACAGACTACACTGAGCACCATCCTCTGATAAGCACGACTTTCTGACATAATGAAGCTAATTTATGATTATTTGACTGGAAATCAGACTCACACAGGGGGAACTGAGAGTGACAGCCAGCCTTTTTGTTGCTTTTGTTCTTTACAAGCAGTGATATATTTCCATTTAGGGAAGAAGCAGTGCACTCTCTCACAGCTGTGTGAGCAGGAAACTACAGATAAATGACCAAATCACAGGTAAAATAAGCTTCTAAAGACATCTCAGTCTGACGCAGTGACGACACAACAACAGCAAACTGCTGACAAACCTTCAGTCTGATGTGGAAACTTAGCAGCATTTGTTTTAATGTCTATGAGAACAAGAAGTTTTATCACAGACTCCAGAGATAAGCTGCAGAAACTCCCAATTCTCCCCAATAAAATAAACTTCTTGTACCATAATGTCGTACTGATGGTTGCAGATGGTACTGATTGCAGAAAAAATATAATAACACAAATGAAGCCCTCTTAGAAACATTATACATTATACAAATGTGTCTTTTAGCATCACACGTGTGCTTTCCTCAATAAGGAGGACATCAGGTTACCTGTAGCAGGAATTTTCTCACTGGATTAAAGATCTTCATGTGGGACGAGCGGATCTTATATGCAGATTAATAAAGGAAGCAATAACCGGTGCATATGTGGACTGGTTAACCCGTAATCACTAAACTTTGAACGGTCTGGAGGAAGCTGGAGTACCCAGAGAAAACATGCCACTGCTTAAAGCTCCCCCAGGCATGGCTCGAAGCAGCAACCTTCTTCCTGTGAGTAACCACTACGCCACCATGCAGCCCATAGTTACAGTCTCATCATAAATCCTTCATTATGGAGTCTCTGAATAAACACTATATGTTGTGGCTCCATTGTAAACCTCCGTAGATCACCTAAAGGGTCACATATCCATCACTATCCCCCCACAACACAGCGTTACCGTTCCAGAGACACCGATGATGATAGATGTCTGATAATATCTAATAAAATTTAATAAGCAGCCTCTGAAACATCTAAACTCATGCACAAGCCGGTTAGAGGCTGTTAAATAAACATAAAAACAGAGTGTAGTTATTTCAGGAGCATATTTAAGAGACAGTTTTATGAAGAGAACATGCAGCATGTCTCGCCTCAAAGAGTCCAATGAGGGCTGCAATCCTGCAGGTTCGCCCTGTTTTAAACAAAGTCTTTCTCAACAAATACAAACAAACAACAAGGCGAGTTTATTCGTACAGGACATTTCAGGACAAATGAAAGGGTTTAACATAAGAAAAGCCACTAAAGCAAGGCAACAGGAGCAGCTTCATGGTGTTGCAGCACCTTTCCTTCTAATGTTTCAGGCTAAATTCAAGGTTTCAGATGCTCGTCTGATGAAGCACTATGCATTTAGCAGATCTTAACTGCAGACGCAGCAGATTGAGCTTCATCGCACGTCTTTCTGAAGCCCTCATGCACCTTCTCGGATAGCTTGTGCAGGCTGCAGACCTCTGCAGAAGCCTGGAAGGTCTGCGCCACACAGAAACAGATGTAGTTGTTTTTATTTTTCCATAAACTGGAAGGAAAACTCATGTGACTATAGACCACATGTCTGCTGAGATGAACTCTGTTTCTGCACACTTAATATATGCCTTCCTGCATGCGTGCTGGTTGCAACACCAGACGGTACTGAGTGAAAATGGTTTCCAGAGATATCCTCCAGAGTCTGTGATGATATATTAGCCACGCTGGTGTAATGGCTTCTCACGCAGTACAGGGTTTCTGTCCTTGACCTTAACACGCTGAGACTTCCCCAGACTGCCACAACTTTAAATGCTTAAACACTAATATTATTTTCATCTTTGCATGAGGAAATCGATCTTTTACAGCTTATTTATTGTTTTTTTTTAAATGGTGAGTGAGCCACTACCTCAGATGTTGTATACCAGTCTTTAAACCATTGTCACCATTTCATCCAGTGGTGTAGTGGTCCCTTAAGAAGTCTGGCAGCGGTTTCCGTGGTAACTCTGTCTCTAAATGACTCACCAGGCCTCTGACAGCTTTAAAGTTAACCAGTTTAACCAGTGAAGGAGGTGAGTACAGAGTAGGGTGATTTTCTGTTTGGATTCTGGTTTGCTGATTGTTCATGGCCTGTGCAGGCAGAGCATCAGCACATTGGGGATAAATTCCTCTCCCTCAGAGGTGTTTTATTTTCTTTCTTATTAGATTTTCCTGTCTAGTCTTGTTTGCCCACACAGAACACATTGTCTTCACCATGCAGAAATAAACCCAAACACAAGATCTCAGCGGCTCGTGTTTCACAAAGTCTGCAAATTCAGTCCAGCTGAAATAAAGTGAAAGCAGCAGGCGTGTAAAGGGTTAAACTCCGAAGGGTTTGCAGTGTGATCCTAATAAAAAATAAAAGCTCTTTGTTACTTCTCTTACAGCTGGGTGTGAAACAATAGACTCTGGTCTCTGGTTTCAGTTCTCAGGGAAATCCACCGCTGGGTGACCTCATCAGTGATGTCATCTTCGACCACATAAGGACATCTGAGCGTTCAGTCTGAGGAAACGTGTTCAGCTTTTCAGTTTCCATCCTGTTTCGGCCTGGAGATGGGACTAAAATGATCACACATCACCGATATTCATATATATATATATATATATATATATATATATATATATATATATATATATATACGTGCTCCACCGCCCGTACACATACGAGGTCTCAAAGAGC
>JBAMHV010000018.1:17944751-17955434 GCA_037177535.1 Pseudomugil gertrudae
GGAAGAGAGCGCACACACCGTATATGTATCTATATATATATATATATATATATATATATATATATATATATATATATATATATGATTAATGGCCCGTCGGCATGTCCAGGGTTTACAAGACCTTCAACTGGAATAAGTAGACATGAACAGGAAATGGAGATAAGATGCATAACTTAAGTGGGGTTTATATTTAACCTGTTTATTGGATAAAGATGCACAGATATAGACATATTTAGCACGTTGACTGCAGTTAGTGTATTTATTTATTGAAACCGTTTATGCAAATGTTTTCACAAAGCTGAATCTGAGCTGATGCCTTCATGTGTTTTATTATGTTCCAGGTATTTAAGGGTAAGCAGATGACATCAATCTGCAAAATGATTATTTCAAATGGTGTTTGAAAGCATCTATTCAGGCTCTATTAGACAGAGATTAAATCAGATTAAAGATTAATAAACACATACTGCTCATTATGAGGTTTCCCCAGATTAAATCCAAGTTAAATAATAAAAAGTAGTATCTTTCTATTTGGAGGCATCAGCTGTGAGGTATTGTGTAGATATATTCCTCTGTAATTAGGACAGATTTCCAGGTTTAACTGTCAAAGACAGTCAGAATAAACAGATTAAAATCAGCAGCACTTTTAGAATATCTGATTTGAGTCTGTCTTTTATTACAGCTAGCATTTAAACAATTTAGATTAAAATAAAACGAGTCAAAACAGCAAAGCTGCTGTGATTGACGGTGGATTTCCTTCCTGCTGGGATGCCTTCCACAATGCTAATGCTAGTCAGAGATGCTAACACATGCTAATAGATGCTAATGGGTCATAAATTAGATAAATAGAAATTCTCCAGCTGCACAAATGTTTTATAATCAAGTGGTGATACTATGGCTTTGAATAGAAATCAGTACTCCAGTCACAAAAGTAAGAAGGAAATAAATCGATTTGTGTACCGATCCAACATATTTAGTTTTGATCAGCTCAATAAACTAAAGTTAAAAAATGGACACATTTTCCATTGTTGTTTCCAATAATTGTTTTAAAAATCACGAATTCAGTACAGAAGAAATCCCATCATGCATTACTGGGCTTAAATTTTTCCAATTTAGCTTAAATTTGAACTAAAAACGGTACCAGATGCACCTAATTTTAGCTAACATGTCATCACTGCTAGCATGGACGTTATCTTGCACAATGACGACTTTGAGGGATTTTAACTACAAAACTTATATTTATTTCAGTTTATGGTGAATTTGTGTCAACATCCATTGGTCTGGACTCTTTAAGGTCTACTGGGACTGACGTTTTTTCCAAGTCTGACACTAAATTTAAACAAGTAACAGTCAAGGTCCTGAAACCCTTCCCAGCATGCTTCGCCCAGCTGGCCGGGGACGTTGTCCTTGGGTTGGGGGTCCGTCCCTGCCTTGCTCCTGGGCATGCTGGGAAAATGACTCTGTTCTCATGGTTTCTAAATTTAAGTGTCAGCAGGGATGTTAGATGCTGATCCTGCAGAAGCAGGAGTCAAACATGTGAGAGTTTGCACATTTTCTGCTAGCTTAGCTCCAGTTAGCATTTCCCCACTTTAACCCATCTGTTTGGCTCTTTGGTGCATCGCTTTATCCTGACTTTATTCTCAGCACACTGACCAAATATTTAGAAAGTTTTATTTTAATTTTGTAAAAACTAATAGTCAACAAATCATTGCTCTGTGAGAACATTTTTTCTTTAAAAAGCCATTATAGTCAGTGTAATATCGTCTTTTTACAAAGCAAACAGTAAAAAATAGAAGAAAAAAACTCAGCTGGGTTAATTTATTGCTTTGGTGTCACATCCTGAACTTCTGGTGGGAAACATATTTATGTTTCGTATCACTTTTACTGCCAGAATCAATACTTATCGCTCAGTTTTCCCTCCAGAGTCCAGATTATTAGCATCTAACTTTGTGTAAAAATGTGGCAAATGTCGACCAACAGTGATGTTAAGATGATAAATCATGATGGTGATGGTGGTGAACTGGTGGTGATGGGACGTGTGGGAACTGAAAGTCCGGGATGCATTTTGGTCCAAACCCAAACTTCAGTTTGCTCAAACATTTTTAATAATTTTCATCATAAAAAAGTCACAATATCTGTACATATAAACATGATTAGATGTGATAAACTCATGATGATGATGCAGGTTACAGTTCAGTAATGCTTCTATTGATCATCTCTGTATAAAGTGCATTGTGGCTCTTGACTGGTTTTAATAAAGCTTCACATTCAAAAATGATCACATGACCTCCTTTTTTTCAGCTCCTAAAATATTAATTTCACGATTTTTACATAAATTCAACATTTAACTTTGTTTTTCATCACTGTTAAGAAATACAATATTATATGAAACAATATTCAACCTCTACGTGGCTCTCAGATGTCAGGACTTACTGATGTGTTCGGCTTTACAGTTACTCAGTTGTGCGGGACTACGTGTGTTTATAGGAAAATGTGTATCAGAGCCAAATAATTGATTTATTTTTCGACCATCTTTAACATGAAGGCTTTCCTCTGGTGTCTAACACGATGAAGATGAATCAGTCATCCAGGAAACCATAAAACGACTCCTGATCGCTGTCTTCATTAAACACTCGATGCAGAACAGATGGACTTTTGACAACAAAATCCTGCTCTTCCTCCAGCGTTTCCTCTTCCTCCGGCTCATCTTGACTTCTGACCTCACTCGCCTCCTTCCGTTTGCACTCGACCATCTTCTGATCGTCGCTTTTATCCATCTTCGCCTCTTTCATCACCACCAGTAGAGACAACTGACCTGGTGCTGGTCTTCTGATCTCCAAAGGCTGGATGAGCGCTTTGGTCAGAGTTGCGATCATCCTCGCTGCCTCGCCTCGACCCTCTACAGATAACAGGCTGCACGTCAGGCTGAAGGATCTGAGTGAAAATACCGACGTTAACACACCAAAGAAGGAAACACTGAACCTGCACAGTCACATGACCCGGCACTGACGATTAAAACAATATGGCTGCGACCAGAATCACAGCTGAATTTTGAGTTTAATGCAAATAAATGCTAAAACATGACATTCACACCTGTGCACGAAGTATATCTGCATGTTCAGAGTGGATGTAATCTCACTGAGCCAACAGGCCAGAGTCAGAGCCAGCTGACCCAGTCCCAGACCATCCAGGCTCCTATCAGACACCAGTTGGTTCCACCGAGCCTGAAAAGATGGAGGATCACACCCTTACGTTAACACTGCTCCGACAGGTGAGACGGTCACAGGTGTGCGAGATGAGAGTACCTGCAGGAAGTCTCGGACCACCTGCGTCACGCAGATGTCGAGCGGCTGCAGACGGCAGCTGCATCCTGATGGGATGAAGGCCACGGCCGTTTTCACCGCAGACAGACTCTCCCTGAACTTTTCGCTCAGGTGACCTCGATGGACGTCCATCACCAGAAGAGTGTTGCGGTCATACTTGGAGGTCACACCGGGACGCCACACCTGTCGGAGAGGGAGGACAGTGTCAAACCGCAGAGCAAAAGCTGCAGGAGGTTAAACCCGATGAATGACGAGCAGCAGAGACGGTATCACAAACCACAACTCGGACAACTGGGAGCTGAAGATTCACACTTATCTTTGATTAGTTCCAAATAAATACAGTTAATCAATATAAAATCATCATGGCTGTCGGACGTGATGCATCAGAGAAGGGAAATGTCTGTTTTCACTGGGAAACAGGCTGAGTGGGCAGTGGCAAACTGGTGCTTTTTATTTTCCTCTGTAGGTGATTTAGATCAATAAGTTATGGGATAATGCTGGACGAGGTGTCCGTTATCAGACATTTAAATTATCCTGCTTGTACAACACAAAGAAATACATATTAAATCCATTAATAATATATACATGTTTTTTTAACTGTTTTTCACAAGAATGAGCAGACTATTTAATATCTGTTGTGACGTGTTGCCAAGGTAACCGACTCTAGCCACTGTGAAATAATGTATGTTTTGAGTTTCTGTTGCTACGGTTACCCCCTATCATCTGATCCAGCTCAACATTTTATAACAATCAGGCTATATGAACTTCTGTTATAGGTGTCCATTATTACTTTTTAACGGACCTTGCAGCCAATCAGAGTCGAGTATCCACCTGGACCATGGTATAAAAGTAAAGAAACCCAATTACATTCAAATATATAAAAAAATACATAAAATTAAAATAAGTTATTTGCTCCTTCTGAATGTTGCACATTATTTTCCTTCTGCATGAATGGAAGACCTTGTTGATCCAGATCTGCAGGCGGTCCTGGTCACTGAAGCCTTCCTCTCGAGCCTCTAGCAGCACGTTGTCAGGAAAGCCATCAGGAATAGGTGCCGGGGTTCCTGTGAAGAACAGCAGGGGCCGCAGAAAGGTGCCGTCTGACATGGCTGAAAGCATGATGTCAAACACCGGTCTGTCCTCCTCAGAGCCAAACAGCTGGAAGGCTGATGGGTTTTGACTGGATAACTGGTCGGAGCTGATGAAAACCGGGATCTCGTCCATGCAGCCCCAACAGTGATCCGGCAGAACCAAACTCTGGATCTGAAGGGGGAAATGAACAATTACATGAAGTCCTTTCACAATGAAAGCTGATGAAGTGGTGTTATACAGAAATGGTTTATACATCGTTACTGGTTTCCAGTGTCAGACCTGCGAGTAGAGATTCTGTATGAACAAGCTGCTGTTGTCCTGGATGCTCTTCAGCTTGTGGTTATTTGAGGTCTGCAGCCCGAGGTCGTGCCTCAGCATGAAGTCTACGATCCAGCTGAAGTATTCCTCTGCCTGGCTGCTCTCTCCCAGGGTCGCCTTGGCTGTCAGCAGCAGGACGTCCTCGTTCACACACAGCTGTTGCTCCCTTCGATTGATCACCCACTCCGCCATCTTGTCTGTTCTCCAGCACCACTTCCTGCTTGGCATCCCGCGCTGTTGCTGACACATCCAGGACCGGATGGTCAGAGGTGAGATCTGGTAACGTTTAGAGGTTTTCCCGACGCCGTGACACAAAGAAGAGAGGACGACCGAGAGCTGGAACAGTGAGAGAGGCTGAGGAGGAAGAACGAGACTTTAATTATCACAAATAACGACAGAATCATCACAAAGAGCTCAAAAGTATCTCACCTGTCCAGATTGTGAATGAGGCCCCAAAACCTTTATGGTCATAGCTGGTGTAAAGGAGAGGGGGGAAGGGCTGGTGAGGGGTTTGACTGACAGCTGGGTGGAAGTCTGACCAGTGGGGACGAGCTGAATCGGGACAAAAGCTCCATTTTGCTCACTGACTGATACGCTAGAGAAGCAAAGAAAGAAAACAACAAGTTTTAAATAAATAAATAAAGTTAGTTTTACATGTGAACTGATTTTCCATCAGATTTCCTCCTGACTGCGTTTTTATTTCAATCAGAAGAAGAAAAAAAAGTTGTAATTGTTGCTGATTCTTGGTGTGAAGTGAAGCGACAATGTAAATTCAATTCAGACTGGGTTCAGGTTGGCCACCATTAATATTAGCAATGGTGTGTGTGTGTCATCATTGTGACGCCACATGTGAAGGTCGTTGGGTGCTTCCTACCGCCGCCATCTTGGCATCGTCACATGTGCAAAGATGTGAATATGAGAGAAGGGATGTGAGCATGGGAGTGGATGATCTACCAAACTCCAAGCTGCCTGTAGCTACGAGCTAACTGGGCTAACTGGGACGTCATGGGAGCAAACTAGCTAGCGGAGGTGGGTGGGATAAAGCTAAAGCGAGCTGTTAGCTGGTTAAAAACCCGATTTGTGCTGGCTGATATTGGATACCTGTCTTTCAAACGAACACTACCATAATTATGGAGATTTAATAAATTAAATAAAGTCTAAAAAGATGAGTTAAAAAAAATCCCCCCTCACAGCTGTCATGAAGGTAAAGTTAACCTACTAAAAGGCTGTAGCTGGCTGTAACCATGCTTGTTTCTGCTGTGAAGTCTTTAACATGGGACTCTATGGAGATTCGTTGTTTCTGGGTCCCTAGTGGATGAAGGAGGAACTGCAATGTTTGACACCTCTGGTATGCTTTGCTTTTTTCCACACAGAAGTTGCCACAGAAGAAAATGATCATCTCAAAACTAGATTGTGATTCTGAATTGCCACAAACTGAGTGGAGTCAGTTGTTTTAATCCATGCCTTCAAACATGTTTGAGCACATTTGAACAACATAATCGGCAGATGAAGCAGCAGCACTTGGTTTATGTAAAGTATTTCACCACTAAAAATCCAGTTCACACCATCCTAGTCAGAACGAGGTGTCTGAGATGTGCTGCTGTTAACTAATGCACCACACTGCACCATGTTACTTATCTCCCAGCAAATTCTGAAGGTTAAAAAAAAGATCAATCGCCTCTTTCATTTCAGACTCCTACACCCACCCACTTATTTAACAATGACGGCTTTATACACCCGATGCAGAGAGTGGAGAAAAACTGTGTCATGGTATAATTTCTTTTCAGTGGAGACGATACGTCAGCCATATATAATTAGAAAAGCTTAAAGACTTGGTTTAATGCATCATCCGTAACTCGCTCCATGCTGCCGGCGTTTCGTCTTTCAGAGCCCGCAGAACATTGAAACAATGCAGAAATAACGTGAAGACTCTAAAACATTTGTTTTTTAGTAATATTTATGCATCCAGCAAAAATGGCTGCTTTTGAACAAGCTGAGAAAATGAAAAATAAGAACTTCAAGTGCAAAAGTGACTTTGATGCAAATATTTTTTACTTTAGTTGTAACATTTGTTTACTTCTTTGAAAAAACAAAAGAGTTTTGGTGATGTAATAATGTTTGTCTGATGCATATTGTTTTAAAAATATAAATCATATATGAAGTTTGTAATTAACTGATGATATTTTATGTTTTTGACCTAAATATTACTTCAGTATAACGATGCATCCATGTTGCATGATAAGGATGGAAGGCAGCTGCAGAAACTTAAAGGTTTCTGCTTCATCAACCTACTTTTTATAGAGACAAATGAAGGAAAAAAGGATCAACTAGGAGGTTTTAAGTTATCCAGTTTGAAACCAGATGAATATGGATGTATTAAAACAAAAGAGAAGAAAATAAAACTTTATTTCTGTAGCTGTGCTTCCTCTTTCTGAAACTGAGTAAATTCAGCTATTAAAGCCGCAGCTCTGCAGGTTTTCACTGTATCCCTGCTGCAACATGCCTGATACAACAGGCGTGTTGCAGCAGGAAAATGCTGAAAACCTGTAAAGCTAAATGGTGTTTCCAGTTCTACTGCCTCTGCTCATCAGACGTGCTCCTGCTAATTCATACTTTAGTTTTAACACATCCTTTTTCCTTATTATTTTACACCATGAAGTCATTTTTCAGCCACTGATGCTAGCTTCATGGATGAGACATGGTTGTGGGTGTTGCTTTGTGTTTACCTGTCAGAGGAGTCTTCCTCAGTTCCTTTCACAACCTGCTCGGACTGCTCACCTAAACACAGAACAATACTTCAAAACATTTGTATTTAATACAAATAACTTTCATTGTCTAGATAATCCAGTTCAAGGCTACGTTCAGACTGGAAGTGACTCGGGTGTGATTCTTTCATGACAGTGTGAACAGGCCGAGTCACGGGGAATCGGACAGTTTAAAATCCGATCAGCGTCACTTTCATACCTGGTTTAAAATCTGATGCCGGTCTGAACAAGTGGCTCAAACAGGAATTAATGCAATGATGACATCAGAACGGTTAAACTAGTTAAATCCATCCATGGAAACTAACTTTAACCTCATCGTGGAACACGTTTGTTATTGATCTGTGCATATGGGTCACTTCAGGACCGTAAGTACTCTGTTAGGATCTGACAACTAAAAACACTGGAAACAATGAAACACTCGCAGTCTGAACACATCCCATTTACACACAATCAGTTTTACTTTGACCCCATCGTGTGGTCATAAATGACACTGCAGGGCTAATAAACCAGTAAAACCAGTTTAAACTGTTCCATCTTCAACCAAAAAGCATTTTAAATGATTATCATTTGCATTTTAAATGCATAAAAGTGGAATAAATTCACATTAAACTACAATAAGCAGCTGAATTAACACAAATCTGTCCAGAAGGTTTTAAATAACCATAAAGCCTCAGGAATAAGCGACGACGTGCTAAATTATGTGCGTTACATCTGATATACATCAATTATAAATACTCTGAGACAGCGGTATTACTGTGTGTTGTACTTTGCTAAGCTCTGAGATTATAACCATCTTAGCCAGGATACATTTAGTATCTGACAGAAACAACACTTCCTTAAGCAAAGTAAACATGAACCACGGTAGCTTGTAATAGTCAGAAAGTCGGGTCTCATGTCTGCACCTGTGAACTTGGCGAAAGTGTGATCGGGCCGCTCTGTCAGGTGGTTAGCCATTGCATCTCCTTTGCATGTGGAAAACGCACAGGACGCACATTTTAAAGTCTGAGGCAACCTGAAACACAAAAACAGCAGCAGGTTGGTTCCTCTCTGAGGATTAGCACGAATTTGTCTGATTATTTTCAGTCTTACTGCAGGTCTGATGTGAAGATGGTTGGGAATGAAGGGACTTTGTTGCTGTTGGCATGATTACTGTGGAAAAACAAATCATGACTTAAATAACAGACTTTCACAGGAAGTGCTTTAAAAAGAGAATAAATAGAAAATGACAAAGTGCATGAATGCTGTCGTACTTGATCATGTGGTTGGCGTAGGAACAGGAGCAGCAGGTGACGAATTTGCAGAGCGAGCAGTGAACCAGAGATGGAAAGTGAACCTTGAGGTCTGGGATTGAATTCAGACACTCGATACAGCGTTGAGAAAGGCAGGAGACCCTGAAACAGATGGAAAAAGTCATTAATTCTGATCTGAGTGGGTGAACTGCAGAACACATGATGTGTAAATCAAGCTTTGTGTATTCATTGTCTCATATATTCATGCACATACATCATGTATTGTTTATAAATTCAAAGTTTTTAAACTGTGGTTTTGTGATGTTTATATGAACATTAAATTGTAACGAGGAAACTCAGCTGCTCCAGGAAAGTTTAAAAGCAACAAGATGGAGTTAAAAATCTAGTGAAAGCTCCAAAACTTATAAGATATTACACAAGAATCAGTTAATGACTAATAAACAAAATAAACCAGCTTATGCCTTAATAGGACAGTCAGACAGTATCTCAGTACTGTGTAGTACATTTGTGGGAGGTTCATTCATATTCACATGCATTTTGTTCAGGTTTACTTAGTTTAAAAAAATATAATATACCAAAGTTTAACAAAATAACTGTAAACAGAAATAAGATTAACTTAGTAAGTTATTAAAAACACAAAATAACAGAAAACAAGACATTAAACGAAGGTTCATACCACTTTTCCTTGAAGCATTTAGGAAAGTGGAATATAAACTGAGCAGGGGAACGCAAACGGGATCAGAAACTATGTAGTGCAAAAGCAAAGCGACAGATGTGTGCTGCATCAACATAAACACAACAGAAGAGATGCATGCTAACCGCTAGATATTTAGCACGTGTAACCGATGCATATAAGTGTTCTGCTTCACCAGACCAAATGAAAACATACGGCTAACATAACACAGAAGTCTGCCGTTGTTTCTGTGCTTTTAACGTGTTAAACAGGGTCCGAGTGCAAGATGACCTGAAAGACCTCCACCCAGAAATTTCTATTCTAGTTTACACAAACAGGAAACTTCACTCTTGTTAGTTTGGTTATTGTTTCTGTGATGTTACAAATCATGTTGATGTAAATATAACACATGAAAGAACACAAAGTTTAACTTTCAGTTCAGTTCACGTATCTGATGAGGCTTTTAGAGCACTTCCTGCTGGCTTCATGCAGAACTTTACTGACCAAACCTCCTCACTTTAACCCAACTCAAAGCACTCACAAAGTGTAGACCTCTTCCAACCCCCCCAAAAGGCCATTCAGGTAAGGATTCAAAAAGAAAAGACAATAAACCACCACACAGCAGCATAAGTGTAATCACACAGGCCTAACTGGAGGGTCAGTTACCCGTGTTCGCTCAGTCCAGACAGCAGCTGTCCCAAACTTTCTACTGGTTTCCTTTTGGGAGGCTCCTGTGTGGGAGGTGGTGGCTCAACATCTACCACCTGAAGACCAGAGGTAGAAAGAAACCCAACATGAAAACACAAGAGCAGGAGGATGCAGAGCAAAAAGACTTAATTTACGTATTATTTCACCTTGCATGGAGCAATTATCTTCTTCAGTTCATCTTTACTTTCAGATCCTCCAGTCACAGAGTATGTTCTGACAGTCACCTGCAGACACAAAACCATGTTTAAGTAGCATCAGTTCACATGAATCCAGCCTCATCCACTGAACTGGTCTAGCTGCTGGTTTGTTCTTTTTATGAGCTCAAGTTGACACAATAAACCACCACACACTGGACCTATCAGATAGTTAACAGACGAGTTCATCATTAATTATCATTTTCCATATTTTACCACCTTCACAATTAAGATCTAAAACCTGCACGCCCCTGTTCAGGATGTAAAGGAGAAATATCATGCTTTAAAATCCTTCCTTTTAACATGTAAATCATTCATTTATTGTCTGTATAAAGTAGAACCGCAATGCTTTGGTCTGAATTC
>JBAMHV010000018.1:17955583-17965866 GCA_037177535.1 Pseudomugil gertrudae
GTCACAGGAAGTTCAACTCTACCCTGTTCCACCATGTTTGTAGCTTGATAGCAGCGATACGCTAATCTCCCAGCAGAAACATTTTATTGGTTCAGATTATATTGGTTTACTATAAATGTCAACGTATCCAATTCACAGAATTACCCAGGAAGTCCACGACCTTATTTGGCAGACCCACAGTAAACACTGTGATGTAATAGATAAATTTTTTTTTACTAGTAAATAGAGAAAAATAAACAAACTGACAAATATGACCAAAAATAATATAAAGATATATGCGCAGCATGCCGATATATGTGCACAAAACATGTATTTAAGGGCTAAAAAAACATTGATTTTACATATTTACCCTTTAAGCTGCAGAGATTTTACACTGTTTTTACACTCACCCTAAAGTGCAAGTTAACATTTTCACCCCTCAAATTACAGCACTTTTAATCATTTAAAGGTAAACAGCTAAATATAATAAAGTTTAACTGATAAAAACAGAAAAATGTTTTGTTTACAGAATACTATTTATTTACATCTACGACCTAAAAGCCATTTCTTTTAGGAGTCTCTTTTTATTTTTTTGCAGATTTAAGATGATCTCGTAGAAGCAGGTGGACACAGTCTCGGTACCTTTGTCCCCGGTTTGAGTCCGCTCAGTTGAGGAGGTATGATGTGAGTTTTGTGTTGCAGTGCTCTGTGTTCAATACGGTCCTTCACATAAAGGAAGTGAAGACGACACTTGTCACAGCTAAGCACGTGTTTCTTCTAGGGACAAACAAAAACAAAGGTGAGACATCGCTTCATGAAGAAATACAGTGTCTAGAGTTCATCTGCTGCAGTGTAGCGAGCACCTGATGACGCGCAAAGTGCTGCTGGTAGCAGGTGTCGCTGCGAAGCACTCTGAGGCAGTACTGACACAGCAGGTCTCTGGTGTTGGCGTGAGCCTCCTGGAAGTGGGACCACACATCGGAGTGGAAGGAAGAGCGGAAATCGCACACCTGCAGGAAGAGAGAGGGACTCAGTGATCTCGTAGTGAACTGATGAGGAGAAAGGGGGACTCGGAGGACTCGGAGACAGACCTGGCAGACATAGGGCATCTCTCCTGGTTTGTGGGTGGTCTTCATGTGCCACAGGAAGGCTGGTTCATTATCAAACGCCACTTCACAGATTTTACATGTCACTGTGACAAAAAGCAAATAATCACTACTAGTTAGATGCTTTGTACATAAATTAAACATGTCATATATTTGCATATAAATCTAAAAGGCATAAATGGAACATAAGCATTTTTTACCATGATTTTAAATTATTTAGTTTAGACGGTTTCTTTTTTATTTTATTTAATTTAAACCTTTTGTGTGTTACAGACCTGCGGCCTCATGCTTGGTGTGAACAGCTTCCAAGTGGCACTGAAGCCTGAATGGAGATGGGAAGAGACGGAAACAATGAGGACATGAGGACAGAGAGTCCATCTCTCCATCATTCTGAGACGTCATGGACATATGCTCCTGCATGTGATTCATCAACCTGAAAGACAAGACAGGTGGTTAATGCTATACATGCACCTCTACAAGGTCACAACTCTCCATAACTCAGATCTCTCTCTCTTTTTAGGATCGGTGATCGCTGTTAACAGACAACCGAGCCAAGTTGTGAAATCTGTGTACCGCCCTCACACTGACAAACTTCGGCCTTATGTGTGTGTGTGTGTGTGTGTGATGTGTAATGCACCAGTTGTGCTGTCAGTATGTGAAAACAAACATGGGGTGGTAGCACGTACAGGTGTGTCCAGATGCATGCATCTTACTTGATGTTGTTGAAGAGTATCTTGGAACAGTGGATGCACTGGTACGGCCCAGTGTACTTCCCGCCTGGCAGGCTGGGTTTGATGGTGGTGATCCCAGGAGCACGGCCATAATAAAAATCTTCCACCAGTATCACCAGTTTACCCTGATGGAGGTCAGGTGTTGGTCCAGACTCATGTCGCGGGGGGCTAAAGGTGCTGGAGGGGCTATCAGGGCTGGGTAAATCATCTGATAAGAAGTCGTCAGAATATCTGCGAGTCCTCTGAGAAGGTGAGATGACTTTAACCTACGGAGAGAGGCAAAGTGGAAGATGCTTTACCACTGGTGGTGAACTGGATGAGCTGGGCCTTAACTGATCCTAGCAGCAGCAACCAGTCTCTCCTTCACATCTAGCAATAATCACGCTATACTGTTTAGTATTAGAACTTCGTTATAACACAAAATGCTTCCACTTCTACATCCTTGCTACTGCGTAACAAAAAACTGACATGTTTTAAATCAAGCTAAGGACATGCAGAGGCGGCGATCCTCTGGATCCATAGTCTAAACTCACAGCAGGCAGCCCTGGCCGAGGCTTGGGAACTTTATTGGAGTTTTGAGAGTCTTTGCTGCTTTTTACGATCCTGTTCTTCTCTTTGCTTCTCATAAGGTGCTTTTTCATCTGCGTCTTCAGGTTCTTCAGGCTCAGAGTAATGGCAGGACTGCATAGCTGGAGAAGGAATTTCACAGTGTGAGGAATTACACTTTCCAGTGTTCACATGTAATCGGTATACTGTGGGACTTACACACAGGAATCCTCGCAACTCTGGTATGAGTTTGTATTGAGATGTGCACACAGTGCAGTTTGGGGGAGTGACTGGTTCGAGCTCGCCTGGAGGGAGATGCACAAGCAGAGATTTCCTGTTCATTTTAGAGCTTTACTCGTTTTTTTCTCTCTATGATGAAACCACCTCACATAACGTGTAAGATCATGATAATGATTTTGTCTTAAGGTTATTGGTACCAACTACCTCTGCAGATAAAACGTTCAGAATGAGGCATCGTTACGTCTGCCTGTCATACCGCTAATCATCATCTAATCTACCTGCGCCGTCCCCTAAAGAGGATTACTTTCCCAGAAACACCTTCAGCTATCTACCTCCTGATTCGTCACCACCCCGACCAATCACCATCAAACGTACTGACATCTGGAGATAAAGGCCACCGTCAACAGTCTTCTCCTCGACTTGTGGATTTTGAGACTTTTGTGACTTAGTGGTGTTGGTATTCATGGTGCACTTCTGTTAATTAGATACATTTTGTGGCGTTAGCTTGGAGTACTTCTTGTTGTATTTTGTAGTTAGATTAGTATTTTGGTTTCCTGTGTAGTTTTGTTAAAAGTCGTGTTAAAACTACCTGTTTTTTTGTAGTTGATAACTACTAGTTTGAGTTGGGCTAGCTTAGATTTTAGTTTGTAGTATTTGTACATATTAGTTTTTGGTATTTGCATATATCTATATACATCTTTCTTGTGTCAATATAGAAATTTGATGCTTTTTCTTTTGTTTTTGTAAACATTTTTATCATTTATAATTGCATATTCGAAATAAACCATGTCAAACAAACATTTTTAATTGGTGGTTTTAAAATCGATAACTGATAAGACAAATCCTTTTCACATCTTCGCAGTTCTCTATTGTTACGACCTAAAACCCGTAGCAGAGCTGGGTCGTAACACACGTTAGTACAGTCAACTCTAGAAATAGTTTTGCAATGCAAATTAGCTCAACAGCCACGTTTACATGAGTTTTAATTAATATTTGGAATAAAGTTTAAGAGGAGAGAAATGACGGTGTCCTAATTCCAAATGAAAAGGGCATATTTCCAGTTAAACTGGTTTATTCCCATTTCATTTATGAAATGATTAATTCCTTTATCCCGTTCATGCTCATCCCCCCCACATCTAAAGAATTAAATTAGGGCAAACAAACATGTTCTACTTGCAGACCTTAATTTGAATTATTTAATTTGAAATAATTAATTCCAAATTAAAAAAGGTTTAGTTGCCGTAGCGATTAAACTCAGGCTGACAGATTATTGTTACCAGCTGTGGTGAAAATACTGTAATGCTTCAATCTGAATTTCCACCACTGAAAAACATCGTTAGATGAGGAACCAAACCTTTTTTTAGCAGTTTGAGAGGCACTGTGGGTCTGTTCTGTTTCTGTTTTGCTTTCAGAGACC
Organism: Pseudomugil gertrudae; assembly: GCA_037177535.1. Lineage (NCBI taxonomy): Eukaryota > Metazoa > Chordata > Actinopteri > Atheriniformes > Pseudomugilidae > Pseudomugil > Pseudomugil gertrudae. The sequence continues at coordinate 17,959,603 of JBAMHV010000018.1, forward strand.
CTGGGGATTTTTTCTGCTGTGACTTGGCCTCCAGGTCGGGGTTCGATTTGAAGTTTACGATGTGGTCATTCAAAACCTTCTCAGCGGCTTCCCCCGACACCACACCTGGATCAGAGAACAGGGCGTAGTTTAGCTTAGCTCAGGGAGGATCTTCCGTTTCTTCACCTGAAGCTGGTTGCAGTGAGTACCTGTGATAATGGGGACGAGATCAGGTCCAGATGCAAGTTCAGAAGGAGGACCTATAGCAGCAGAAGATGTGACAGAAGCAGTCAAAGAGGCGGTGGTGTTAATAAGACGGGTCCCGCTAGGACTGTGGACAGTCAGGGTGACGGGAATCTGGACCGTGGTGAAGCCACTGGCTGAACCTTCAGGATGAGAACGCAACCTCAGCTCTGCACCACCACCTGCAGGGCAAACACAAAAAGCCTTTAAAACAAACTCAGTTTATAGAGCTTAATTAAAAGGTTTCAACCATAATTTCTGATTTATATCACTAAAAAACAATCTTATTTAAAGCAAGGCACGTTTACCCACATAGCAGGTTTCATTTGGCAACCAGGTGTGCTGTGAGGCTAACACAGACTATACAAAGCATCAATAAATGATATAAACACAAATACTAACAGTTTGTTACTTTATTTATATTTATGATACAAGTTTATGACAGGAATTAAACAACAGTACACATTCACAAGCTCTTAGTCTGCTAATATTTTCATAAGAGGATTTTTCCACTAAAGCTGGTTCATCAACTTGGAATCCATTAAAACCAGTGCTTTACAAGCACTGTGCTGCAGTGGGAGACTGCTGATCCAGTTTCACCTCGTCGGTTGTTTTTATTCATGACATGTTTCATGACGGCATCATTTTTAACACTTTTGGGTTGTTGTGCGCTTTGGGATCTTTCAGATGAAACAAATGTAAATACTCTGAGGTTGTGTTTTGTCATGTGTTTTGAACTGAAATAGAAATTCAGAGACAGGATTGGTTTGAGGTGGTCAGACTGCACTGATGTTTATCAGCCTTTATTTATTAAATGCAGCTTCTTTATTTTACTTCTCTACAAATATATATTAAGCCATAAATGTGAATAAAAGTTTCTAATCAGTTGCTTGTTGTGGAAAAAAAATAAATATTATAAAAACTGCAGATGTAAAATGGCCATTTGGCTGAGTCTGGTACATTTATAGTAATGTTATTAATGCACAATGTTCCTGTCAAATAAACCAAATAAAACGTGTATAAATAGACGAGACTGACCTCCAGGCTTCAGGGGGACTGGCCGGCCGTTTACGGTGAAACCCAGAGCAGAATCTGCAAACTGAACACACACCTGTGTTAATGCAACCAGCAATTCTGATGGTCGTCAATAATGAGCTCACACACACAAACTGATACACAATAAAGGTTTTCTCATTACCGTTACTGCGTCGCTTGCTGGGGGGGAGCTACAGCTAGTTACAGATTGGACTGGGATGGGAATGATCCTGAATGGTACCGGGTTACTCTCTTGTTCTTCCTGCATCAGTCCGACAGAGGACTGGACGCCTGCACACACACCAGATACACACACACACCAGATACACACACACACCAGATACACACATTATGTCAATCAAGTTTTACCCAGGTGCTGATTTATTCTACTAAAATCCTCCTCACTGCCAGGGACATCAGAAGCTAAACTGGGCAAACTGGTTATGTTATAACTGAAGATAGTTGACACCAAGATCGGCATCTTAATTATCCAGAGTAGAGACATGAATACAATGTTTACATTTTCTAAATGACCTGAATCATGAGAGAGGAAGACTACAATGATGAAAAACATTGTGCATGTTTTCAAAAAGTTGACTTTGAGCAGAATCGAGACTTTCTATAAAGGAATAATAAATAAAGGAAATCACTTATAACACTTATAACGCCATACAGTTTGCTTTGTTATTGCTTTAGAAAATCTTACATTTGATTTAATATAACGGAGTTATCATTACTCTGTTATCATTGCTTTTACGCCTTACACCGTTCAGCCTGATTAGTTAGCATCAGCCTCCTCTTCTTCCTCTGTGATCATTTTGTGCATACTTGAGTTTGTTTGGGAGCTTTCAGATACGTGCAGCCTTTCCTCCACCTTCAAAATGGATGGATGGATGGATGTCTGAACTCTGAAGTGAACGCTGTACTTCCTTTAGGTGGACGTACTGCTGAACAACCATGCAAACAATGTCTGCATACGCTGCAGGACTGAGCAGCTCAAGAGCTAGCTTATCCCACATGCTATCAGACTCCATAATAAATCTGCTAATGTGCATTTTATTACTTATTTATTTTATCTGCTGCTGCATCATAGAGAGGGCTTGATTAAGCTGCTGGCAACCTGAATTTACTTTATTGGGGCTGAATTAAGTATCTCTTATCTAATAAAAAAACGAGTGGCAGAAAGAGGGGAAAGGTTTAATGTCCTCTTGTAGTGACTGTGCACATATTGGGCAAAACAAAAACAACACAAACAACCTCATATCCAAACACATATACTACACAACTGTGTATTTGTACCAAGGTGAGACCTGTTTTTGTTGTATATGTATTTGCACAGCTTTTTGAGGACAAGAGGTACGTTTGATGTGGGTTCTTTGTGAAACTTGTGGTACTAATGAAACCTGAATATTTTCTTATGAACAACCTTTTATACACTGAATATAACATTAGGCTGAGATTTCATTTATGTTCATATCAATTAGGCCTGGACCTTAATGTTCTGCACACAGATTATGTGCATGGCAGATAAGACATGGCCACAGCTGAACGCGGGTGTACAACAAGAGGAAATCGTTTAGAGGTTTAATCTCTACGTGTCAGTCTATCAGTTCTTTTAAATAGTGGATAGCAACATAGAAATAAGTTTAATGTTTTTACATAGGTGAGTGAAGATTAGTATATCAATCACAATTAATAATATGAGCTTATGAGAATATTTATTTAATAACAGGGCAACCTTCAACCAGTCTCTCCTCTTGCTGCTCTTCGTGACCCTTTTGTGGTGGTATGAACACATCCTGCTCCTCCTCATCACACTCCATCAGAAGGTCAGCTTCACCTCCTTCTGCAGTTTCCACGTCTGCCATCATCGACACCTCACCTGCAACGAAAACGATCTCCATAACATTTATCACACATAGACAACTGACAAGCTCCTCTTGAGGTCCTGACACTTTAAATATGTAAAGTTTCTGCAGAAACTTAAACAAAATTACTATTATTTATCAAACTGAGGTGAAATTATTTAATACAGAGTCACAGAGCTTAGACAGCGGGTTTATTACATCCCTCTTTTCTGGTTGTTTTACTTATAAAGGTTTCATCTCTTTAGGCTCATGATCATCTAGTCTTACAGCTAAAGAGCTGAAATCTGCTCAGCGGACATAAAAAAAGATTAATCTGCAAATTGAAACCAATGTTTAATAAGCAAATCCATAAAAAATAAATCATTGCATGCAAATAAGCTTTTGCTTGTAAATAGTGTTGCAGCCAAATGTGTCGATATGTGACCATGCAGATCTTATCTATAAACGATAATCCTCTTTGACCAACCAGTGTGCAACGTTTCCACGCTATGTTGAGCACTCCCAAAAAGGTCTCATCTCGCATCAGTTATGTAGTAATTTGTACAAAACAATACCACTCACTGAGGAAACACTGCAGCCTACATCAAACATCAAAGATCGGCTGGGAAGGCTCACTGGCAAAGAACTTATAACTACATGCACTATGAAAAACTCAACCATGGAAAACACATAAGTGGAAAACTGGGACACGGTCACGATCACATCTATAAAACTCTCCTGAGACCTTCAAGCAAATGAGAAAATAGATCCTGCTCAACACTTAGGTGTTGTTCAGTTTTGAAACACACACTTTTATGACACAGTAAAGCAACCGTGTACATGGGACTAATAATGCTTACTGACTTTTATACATAAAAAACCACAACTTTATTTCAATAATGTAATGTCAAATAAACTCTGCACGACCTGCCTTTAAGAGACATGAATGCATGTCTGAACAAATTACAATAAATAAGTTTAAAAGTATAAATAATACTAATGTTACTTATATTTTACTCAAAACCCCAACACGTTTGCACAATACCATATGCTTTTTTTTAACATATCTGGCTCTGCATTGCATAGACATGCAGCCAGGATGACAAAAGACACCACTTTTGATATATTATTATTATAACATTTGCAAAAGTGCAATAATATGATTAATGACCAAAAAGGTAATTCAACTAAAGAAAATCTGATCACAAGTTTAATTATTTTTTTTTTATATTTTATACATATGCATTAAATTTAATTTAATAATGTAATATAATTTAAAAACAGGAAGACTTATAACACTAGGCGATAGTCCTACTGTTTACATATAACTATGCTAAAATTTGGAGATAAAACGTGACATAAATAAACATAACACATTTTAGCTAACAAAATAAGTTCAGCTATTGTTATTCAACACCCTGATAAATATGATGGTTTTGACATCCCTGCATATGATGAAAATACGCAAAATGTTATTTCAAACATCCATTTCACACCTTCTATTAGCATCCTATCAAACTCCAGCTAACTGTTGAGCCACAACTCTACAAGTTATTCAAGATGTGATAAAGTTATCTTGCACAGATTGGTAAAAATGTAAAATATTACCAATAACTAATGCTTTTTAAACTTGTCCTGAATGAGTTGTTGATCAGTTTATTGAAGCTCTGCCAATTAGCTAATGCTATGCTAGCTGACTAAAGCAGAGTCCAACGATAAAACACTTTCGCTAAACATAACTGTAGCATAGCATGCTATATGCTTAAGGTTGTTGATGACTATTTTCCTTTTACTTATGAAAATACACTGTGATGGAAACAAACTAGGCATGCGGCATCATGCTGCTCTCCAACTCGACCATATTCTCTCTCTCTCAGTGCACCCCCTCCCTCTACAATCAGCTTAGCAATGAGCTAAAAACCTAGCATGTTAACAATTAGCCAACAGCTAACTCTTGACTTTAATAACTCTGCGTTGTATGAGTTTAAAAAGTGCTCCGCGTTACCGCTTACCTTGACTCGTCCTTTAATATGCTAAATTAATGTTTTTTCCGTTAAAATTCCGATTTTAAAATGCACTTTTTCTAAGAATAAGGAGTGAATCCCCTGTCTTCACAAACTGGAAGCTGTTAGCAGGTACTAGTACTGAAGACACGCTGGAATCTGTTTGGTGCTCTGAGACCGCTATGTATCCCTCCGCCTTTCGTATTAAATCGCTCTCTTTTGGTGTGGTACTACGTTGTAACGGCGCGGAGTGATATGCATCCGTGGAGATATTGCAACTTGAGTAGATTTATTACCAAAAACTTAAAATGTATAAAACCTTAAGATTTGCTTCCAGACATAAAATCCTGAACATTATACCCGTATCCGCAATTCAACATCTTATTAGTTCAGACCGTGTTCAGTCAGAAGCAAAAAGGAATCTCACGTCTGAATGCTAACAGCGATTAGCCTCCATTATCTTACATAGGTTGATAAACTGGCGCTTACATAACCACCCAAATAAAGCTTTATTTTAACAGAAAACAAACCTTTTAATCTTTTGCAAAGCGAATTTGATTTATATTAATGGTTGTTCGATAAAACAGCTTATTGTGTAAGCTGCAGGCTACCAGTGTAGTTAAACTTGGAAAGATCGCTGTTCACACAGCTACAGTAATGCTAGCGTTACTGCTAATAGTATTTATTATTTATGTTAATAACAATTCAGGCTTTGGGTTTAGCAAACAAGAAAGTTAAATTCGTTGTTAAATGAACGACTATTTGGCTTAACCAATTTGAGGGTAATAATATATCAATAATCAATAATATCGCCATAAAACCAAGTTTAATAATAAAAAAAAAAAGTGTCCAAACTCTAGATGTAAATAGAGGCGCAATGTCCATAGCTAAAGAACCGGTCACGTTTTTTTTACAGTGACATCGTGTTTTGCCGACTTCCCAAAGTCAGTAAAAAAAAGGTCTTAACTCCTACAACTCAAATAGAGTAGTAAATGTTTGTATGATGGCAGGTGGAGGTCTAAAAGGGAAAGTGCAGGCTTTATTTATACCGCGGTAAAGTTGGTTTGTCGTTGGATATTCGCTTCACATTCGGTAGGGACTGTCTGCCAATGACGTGAAAAATGTTCAGTAAAAATCAACGAATTGAGCTTTTACTA
>JBAMHV010000018.1:17965966-17982920 GCA_037177535.1 Pseudomugil gertrudae
CTTATATAGACAGATAATACAAAGCAAGACTAAACAAACAAAAAAACAAAAAAATGCACAATATTGTGCCACCATGCTTAGAAAAAAAGGAGCAGGGAGAAGAAAAACCTGCCCCCTTTAAACATACTAATCGATTGTTTATTTCTTATTTACCCCCATTTTAAAGCATGATCTTTACTATATTCTAAATATATAGACACAATATATAGACAAATAAAAAGGAACTAAGTGGCGATCAGTACATAGAAGTGATAAAAATTAATATGTAATGTTATCTGGTTGATCGTTTAGCTAAAATACTGGCTAGCAAAAGATAGCAGCTAGCACTAGCCTACACGAAAATGTATTTTTTTATGATTAAAGATCAAGCTTACCGTATCAGTTTAAGCCATCTACTTTTCTCATTTTCGTCCAGCGGAAAGCGGTAATATGAAATCGTTTTATTGATGTCATTTCTATTGTTACAAAACGGGACACAACACTGTACCATTATATCTCGGTTTGGATTGGACACGGAAGTGACGTTTCCGGCTACGATGACGTAGCCACTAGCCATCCGATCATATGTTGTGCTAAACATCCTTCTAGGAAAAGCTAGCAAAGACTTGCTAATGTGCATCCAAATATCTATGTGAACCTTAGAAAAAACTTACATAAATCGCAACAGGCAACATTTAACGTCTATAAATACAAATAGCTCATTTTAAACAAATTATTTCAACTTTTAACAGATGTTAGCTAGCTAGTGTCATAATCCAAAATGTAGCTGTCAATTCATAGTGTGAATTTGACCTGTTGTTTAAATAAACACGGAAAATGTACAACAGTGTGATATTGTAATAACATTACACACACTAACACTATTATATGATTAAATTTGTTTTAACAATCAGCTTTGACAAAAACAACACAAATCTAAGCATTTGATGTGATGAGATGTCCGATTTTGAACTTTGCACTGACTCATAATTTAAAATACTAATATGTTTTAAATCTTATACACTTCATTCTTGATTTATATATGCTAATGAATTATTTGATTAATTCTTTCTTAAATAATCTAATCCTGTTGGGTCACATTTAAATAATTTTTTAAGGATACACTAACTGACGTGATGGGAAACACGGGTTGTATTTTTTAAAAATCTATCTTTTTAAGATATCTTTCAATAATCAAGTTCTGAATATAAAACAGTCAAATCTCTCTAATCATAAAAAAATAATTTGTCAAATAAGATTATTTTATTAAGCTCAATATCTATAAAATAATCAAATATACTACTACAATAAACTACTTAAACTTAATGTTACGAAACATTTGTTTAATTTTTGGATTTTATTAATATTTTCTCGTCAACTCGGATTTACGCAAGTCGACGTGATGACGTCAGGCACCCGGAAGAGGCCTGCAGTGCTGTTGTTATTGCAACAGCTCAGCTGATTGTTCACCGAAAGAATTGTAATAAAGGGTAAAATCCTATCAACGGCGTGAAATAGGCCCTCTACGGGTTGTACCTCGTTTGTTTCTTTGTTTAGTGTTATTGTGACTGTCACAGCGTGGCCACCATGAACGTCACTCTTGCGGTGAAGCAGTACATCTCTAAAATGATCGAGAACAGCGGGCCCGGAATGAAGGTGCTGCTCATGGACAAAGAGACGGTGAGACATCCACGATTGTATTATGTTGTTAAACTAGTACCCGCTCTTTAATACCGTCTTAGTTACTGTGTAATACTCTGCCACAGTGTTACTTCTGTAGTGCGTAGTACACATAGTACTTTGAATAGAGTACTGGTGCTGAAAGCTGCTGTTACTGGTACCCTGTACTGTGTCAGTCCTCTATGATAGTTACAGTTCTGTTTTATCACATTCTTAAACTTGCACTGTTTCCAAGTTGCACTAAGACATTATGCAGTGTGCAAGAAAACTAAACAGGTGTGTGTGTGTGTTTAGACCAGCATAGTGAGTGTGGTGTACACCCAATCTGAGATCCTGCAGAAGGAGGTGTACTTGTTCGAACGGATTGACTCTCAGAACAGAGACAACATGAAGCATTTGAAAGCTATCTGCTTCCTTCGTCCCACTAAGGTAAATAAATAATGAACTTTATCAGTGTTGGTGTGGGAACACGTATACCTGTGATATATACACATGTTTTTCTTGCAGGAAAATGTGGAACACCTCATCCAGGAGCTAAGGAGACCAAAATACAGTGTCTACTTCATCTGTAAGTTATATAGCAACGGCGATAATCATTATCAGAGGAGATGCAGGGTGGCAGTTACTGTAGTTTGGCTGTTTTTCTCTTGAAGCTTGCATGTTCACATTCTCAGATTTAATTTCACTTCCTAACTTTGTTGAAGGGGCACATCACTTAAAAGGTTTCAGGAATATGTTAACTTAAAGGCGGACAGTTTCTGGGAATTCTGTCCTGGTAGGGAGAATTTTGAACACTGTTATTCCCTTTAATACTACGTTGGACAGGAAACAAAGTGACACATAGCGGCTGTTTAATCTAAAGTTGGATCATCCCCCTGAGTGGTGCGAGTGTGTGTTTTTCAGATTTCAGTAACGTGATCAGTAAGAGTGAGATCAAAGCTCTGGCTGAAGCTGATGAACAGGAAGTGGTGGCTGAAGTTCAGGTGAGTGTCGGGTCAAAAATAAAAACATTTAGTCACTTGTGGAACCGACTGAAAAGACACCATCTAATTATTTTAATAAGCCTGTGAAACTCAGCTGCCATCTGCACCGTTAGACAGTCAAATTGTAGCTCATTCAGTGTGTGTGTGTGTATTTTTTCTTTTTCAGGAGTTTTATGGGGACTTTATTGCTGTTAATCCTCACGTCTTCTCTCTCAACCTGCAAGGAGTTGCCAGGGTGAGAAAAACAGTCTGCATAAAGTTTGTGTGTCTGTATCTGAGGTTGCAACCAATATCTTTCTGTCTGTGTGTGTGTGTGTGTGTGTGTGTGTGTGTGTGTGTGTGTTAGGGTCGGAGCTGGGAACCCTCCATGTTGTCTCGCTGCACTCAGGGTTTGACCTCTGTTCTGCTCGCTTTGAAGAAATGCCCGATGATCCGCTACCAGTTGTCTTCGGACATGTCCAAACGCCTCGCAGAAAGCGTCAAGGTTTCCATGACAACAGTCTTATCATACCCGCTCGCAGTGTTGACTCAAATCGAAGTCTTGAACACCGCTGCAGTTTTACATTTAGATGTTTTACCTTTTGCACTTCTTCACCGTTGGTGTAAACCAGGGCTGTCAAACTGCCGGTATCCAGCAGGTTTAGCTGTTTACCTGCACTAACACACCTGATGCAAATCAAATAGATCCAACAGCTTCTTGTCAACCTATTAAGCAATTCCAGTCTGCTGTGTTGGAGCATGGAGACAACAAAAACCTGCTGGATACCGGCCCTCGAGGACTCGATGTTTGACACCCCTGGTCTAAACCGTCCAAACGAGGCGCCTGTTTCCATTTACTACGACTGAAAAATGATACAGAGTTTATTTGTCTTATTTATTTATTTAAATGGGCTGTTTAGATATTTTTGGGAATAGGTTTGATCATTTTCTAAACGTGTTTGTTATTTCTGTTCATTAGGAGCTCTCACAATGACCCGGACATGTTTTCAGTATCAGATTTCTCCAAAATGTTGGTTTTAATGGAATCAATGTAGAAAAGTATCTTCAGACCGAGGCCTCCACCCCCCCTCCCCTCCCATCTCTCTCTAATAAATGAAAATGCTGTAGTGTGTAACATGAAGCTTACTCTGAGTTTGAGCACAGCAGTTGTGTCGTTTTTGCAGCTAAAGACATGATTATGCTGTAACGTTATTCAGAAATGTCGTCATGAACCTGCAGATTACACATAAAGTTTTTAGGTTGAGCAGGTTGTTACACTTTAGTTGCATATCTTTAGCTCATGCATTTATTTCTTACCAACAATAATCTCCTCTTTAATGTAGAAACGAGCTCGTTGCATGTGATCAGTCTGTGTTAGTAGTTACGGTCATGTTACTGTGTACTTTTTACTTTTACTTACTCGTCTGTTTCACGCCAGCAAATCATCACAAAGGAGTACGAGCTGTTCGACTTTAGAAAGACTGAAGTTCCTCCGCTCCTGCTGATCCTTGACCGCAGTGATGACGCCATCACTCCGCTGCTCAACCAGGTGATTGGTCGCACTTCTGTGACATCACGACTTTACAGGAAACAAGCTGTGAACTTTGTTGGTTTTATAATAAAATGCTATTTTAAAGTGATCAGCAGCTTTTGAGCAATTTAAAAAAATGCTACCATTTCAAAATAAGAGCGAAATATTATTAATAACATATTTGTAATAACTATTAGCATGTTATATTTACAATGCCTTATTTGTCATCAGTGTAAGACTTAGGTGAGTGGATCTTTATAGTTATTATAGTTATTTTTAACTGAAATCTTTTAGAAAAACTTTTTCGGGTGATGTAAATGTCTTTTCCTCTTATTTAAGAAGTATTTCTCAGTTTTCTGTTAATCATTACAGCATCATAAATTCATCATAAATTTAGTGAAAAGAAAAATAAAAGCCTGGATGTTTGTAGGTAAAAATAATAACTGATGTTCGTTGCAGTGGACGTACCAGGCGATGGTCCACGAGCTGCTCGGTCTAAACAACAACAGAATTGACTTGTCCAGAGTCCCGGGGATCAATAAAGACCTGAGAGAGGTGGTGCTGTCTGCAGAGAATGACGAGTTTTACGCCAATGTGAGTCTTTAAACACACCTTATCATGTCTAGCTGTCTCTTTATTGTTTTCCTTTCTAGACAACAAGAATTGCCAAAGTTTTTTACGACATCATCCAGACACGATCCTTCGTTTTTTCCTTTCTCTTCTCATCCTTATCTTACTTTTTTATCCTTTATAGTCATTTTCACAGATTAATGTGTGTCTGGCTGCAGAATTCATGTTCTCCTTTAACGGTTGTTTGCACGGATAGCTGGATGGAAATCAGAGGAGCTAATTGTTGCTGCACATCATCACACACCTGCAACGAGCTTTGAGGGTTTTCCAGCTGTCTTTAAATTTGTAGAAATACTTTTTATACTCAGGACTGCACTTTATGTCAGTAAAGATGCAGGTAAGAGTCTGAGTCTTGTTTAAATTTGCACATTATCTCCGTAAGCTGGAGTTGAAGTGAGATGACAAACTAAAAGCGTGCACAGAGAAGCTCAACCTAGCATTGCAGTATGTATGGTACTAATACCACTTTCAGCATTACTTCCTCTCTGACGCTGTTCTCTAACTAATGCATTAATCTGCTTCTCTATTCGGTACACATTGACCCTTCCACCTCTGTTTACTTTCATAGCTTTAACAAGGTGTTGGACACATTCCATAGAAACTCATATTGACACAGTTGTTGCACATCCATGGTGAGACTTTCCCACTGGTGCTCTATTGGCGTGAGATCAAATTTTGACCTCATCATCTGAATGTCGTGGCTGAAATACAGATTTATCTGACCAGGCAACACTTATACCAACATTGCTGCTAAGTTTCCACTGCAACAGGGGTGTTAGGGGATTATTTGATTTATGTGAGACCTTTGAGAAATAATTTATAAGTAATGGATCAGTTCTGTATCTTATTCTTTTACATTATCAGTGTTGATCAGAGTGTAATAGCGTTATTCATATGGGTAATGATAATGATACTGCACTTGGCTGTGTGTTCATGTATGCGTTTCTGTGATGCTAGCACATCCACTACCCTCTCATTAATCACTTTCTAAACGTCACAGTTACAGTGAAGCTCATCTTCTGCTGAGTCTGTCTCAGAGTATAAAACACCTGTTAGTGAAGCCACTGTCAGAAAACTGCTAGCACTCTTACCAACAAGCTTTACAAAGAGCAGAAACTGCCTGAGCTGGTAAGTGAATTCTTCTGTCTGTGTCCTTATAAGAACCTGTACCTTAATTTTGGCGAGATCGGCACCAACATAAAGAACTTGATGGAGGATTTCCAGAAGAAGAAGCCTAAAGGGCAGCAGAAGCTCGAGTCCATCTCTGACATGAAGGTGAGAGTTCAGTTCCTCAGGAAATGTGCTTTTATCCAGTGAAATCAGCTCCAGATGTTTGAGCGTCTCGTGTCATCCCTGCAGGCTTTTGTAGATAATTACCCGCAGTTTAAGAAGATGTCGGGCACCGTTTCCAAACACGTGACCGTGGTGGGGGAGCTGTCCAGGCTGGTGTCAGAACGGCAGCTGATGGAGGTGTCGGAGGCAGAGCAGGAGCTAGCCTGTCAGAACGACCACTCCAATGCCCAGCAGGTATTTTATGCACCTTCACATTTCCTTCCTGCTCCACAGACAACACTGGTTTGTCGTTTTTGCTCCTTATTTGTTTTGATCCACAAGCTAAATAGAAAGCAATGAACTCTAAAGACATTAAAGTATGTAAGAAGTTGTGATGAGCTTAAAGGACCTGCAACAAGCTGGCATCTGTTTGCCCTCAGAGCGTTCGGCGGCTGCTGCAGAATCCCCGTGTGATGGAACTGGACGCCGTCCGTCTCGTCATGCTCTACGCTTTGAGATACGAGCGTCACAGTAGCAGCATCCTGCCATCTCTGATGGACGACCTCGGCAGGAGGGGAGTGTCCGAACGACACCGCAGGGTGAGGATGCCAAAGCGTCAACCTGAATTTTACAAAACACGCGCGTTCTTCAGCGGGAATGCTTTTCTTTTGTTGTAAAAGAGACGATGGAGAATCGGATAACGTGTGACTGCGTTTAAACTTCATATATCCTGCAGAGCTTAAGGTTTTTTTTGTTGTGCACGTCTTCTCCTTCATAGATGGTTCAGTCTGTGGTGGAATATGGTGGGAAGAGAATAAGAGGAAGTGACCTCATCACGCCAACAGATGCCGTCGCTATCACCAAACAGTTCTTCAAAGGTCTCAAGGTAACAGATCACGTACTCACATCGGTATTAACAGTTCTTAAAATGACTTCTCTTCCTCATTTTCTTCCTCGTCACCTGACTTGTTAATGTTATACAGAACGTTTGCATCACACGCTGATGTGTGTTAATCTAAGACAGGGTGTCCAGCTCCGGTCATCATATACCTGCAGGTTTTCCATGTTTCCCTGCTCCTACACAGCTGAATCAAATCTGTTATTGTGCAGAACTTCATAGTCTGTTGGAGAAATTTAATGGAAGCCAAGTGTGTTGGAACAGGGATACATGGAAAACCTGCAGGACAGTGGGGATGGACTTTGCAGCCCCAGTCTAAGACCTCTCTGACACAGCAGATTCATTTTCAGATGTCCAACAGTTGACCCAAACAAAAAGAAAGTACGCTTCTTCATGCTCCTACAGCAATAGCATCAAAACAGTTGTTATTTTTTTATTTTTGTTTATGATTTTCATGTCTGCTTTCAGGGTGTGGAGAATGTTTACACTCAGCATCGACCTCTGCTCCATGACACGCTAGATCAGCTGATTAAAGGCCGTCTCAAAGACAGTCAGTTCCCCTACCTGGGAGCCAGCAGCCTCAGAGACAGGTAACACACCTGTGAGTAGTAGGCAGGCTACAGGATATATCCAAGACATAAAACTGACACGTGTACATATATTTTAGAGTCAAACCTGACATGTACCTGAAACAGTTACCACTCAGATCAGAGCATAAAGCTAAAAGATGAGTTGAGAGACAAACCAGCCTTTCGGAAACCTGTGTGTGTGTTTGTGTGTGTTTCAGGCCTCAGGACATTGTAGTGTTTGTGATTGGTGGAGCCACGTATGAAGAAGCTCTGACTGTTTACAACCTGAACCGCAACACACCTGGAGTCCGTATCGTCCTGGGAGGAAGCAGCATCCACAACACTAAGAGGTGTCAAATACCTGCTCTTTAATCCTCACGAGCTTAACTTTTTAGAGAAATCAGAGTCAGCAGTTTGTCTTATAAATATGCAAAACTTTCATTCAGTTGATTAACCCCTCCCTCCCTCTCTCTCTGGAAGTTTCCTGGAGGAGGTGATGCTGGCGACGGGTCACAGCGGCAGCAGCGACAGACCACAGGGAAGTGTCCGTCATAGCAGCAGGCGCTGATCATACATGCTTGCTGTTCCTCTGCTCCTTCAGCTCTCTTCGTACAAACTGCATCATTCCCTCCGTTTAGGTCTGTGTGTTTGAAACTGTATTTCCTCAGAGTGTTATCCTCAGACACAGAAGTGTTTCTGTTTACAAGCAAGATGTGGACAGAACAGCAGGAACACTAGAGATGAACGGTGACATGCACGTTTACTTATGTCTGATATGAAGCATTATTATGACACAATGCTGATTTATATTAGTTAAAGCTGTAACTGTACACTGAATTCATGGTTTAATGTATTTCATCATTAGGCAACATTGTTAAAAATTAGAGGAAAGAAAGAAAAATGTGAGAATTAAAAAGTGTCGGAGCTTCTTTTGGATTTATTGTAGCTGAAAGTCGTTAAAACCTGCCAAAGAAAATAATATATAGCAGTCATAACAAAGTCACAAAGCTGTGGCTTATAGGTCAGCTTTGCTAGCATGCAACACCTGCTACACCTTCAGTTTTCAGGATGAGCACAGCATCAGAATCCAGCAAGTACTGTTATAGCCCAAAAATACCAAATCTGGATATAATCTGTTCCACGGTTTGTTTTCTACATGCTCTCATCCTTTAACCTTCAAGCTGTTTGAAGTCTGATGTATTTGTTTTATTTTACGACTCTTGTTTTTGACCAGTTAAATGAAATGATTTGGTGTCCGTCACACACTGTTGGGTCTGAATATTCTGAGTAGAAATGACCGTAAAGCGTTTGTGCGACTGAAAGATAAAAGGTTTGTATAAAAGATACAAATAAACTATATAAATTACATACTGGGGTTTGTTGTTTGTTAAATACACTGCCTGTCAAAATAAAAGTCACGCTGATATTCGTTGAGACACTTTTAGCTTTGATTAGTGCATTCTTAACACTTATTCCAACCCACTGGTTTTGTATTGATGGTGGGAGAGTCAGACCAGTGCACAAAACCTTCTCCAGCACATCCCAGAGATTCTCACGGTGGTCTCATGTCTGGATTCCTGAATTTCCCAGAACTGTCAGAAATGGGATCAGGAGCAAGTGGTCAGATTTAGAGGAGTGATCTAGTTTTCCATCTGGATCAGGAATTCTTTAAAGGATGTTTTGCTGTTGAGCGGTAGGGAGAATTTAGCCTGTTAGAGCTTCTAACTCAGCAGATAATGCCCAGAACCATCAGCAAAACAAACAAACAAAAAAAGACGTGGTAAATCAGGGGTGCACAAATCCAGGCCTTCAAATAGCTGAATTTCCTCTTCTGCATGTCATCCAGCTCTGCAGAGGCCTGGTGTGTGTTGGACAAGGGTTGCATGGAAGTTGCAGGATGGTGGGTCTTGAGAACCAGACTTGGGCACCTCTGGTGTGGATGAGATTCTTCTGAACTGTTTAAAACATATATAAATCCTCAAAGACAGACTGTAGCAGTGACATGCAGTGGTCAGCTGCAGCTTCAATCCTCCAAATGACTCACAGTTATTCTACTTCCAACACAAAAGCCATAAATTCAGTCCTAAACAGACACCACTTCAATCTGAAAACTGTTATTAAAATGATAAACTTTCAAATTTCAGTTTGTTAAACAGTGTAAATGTGTTGTCATGAATCCAACATGACAGATATGAGAGTTTATGTTGTAAAGTGAGATGAACGTATTTAAACATCACTGTTTTGTAATGTAAGCCCCTGATATTTCAGACTTATCTAAATGACTGGTGGACTAAACAGTTATATTAGTCAGAATGTAAACACAACAACTTTGAATGATACTATTTATACATTTTTTGTAACCGTTTAATCTTCACATTGGTAATAATTAGCAAAACCATCATACAACTTGTTCTTTTCTGAGTGAGACAAGGTCCATAAAAAAAACCTTCATCGTTGTAGTTCTGTCACAATTAAACATCTCTCACCATGAGTGAAACGGCACAAAAGACTGTTAGCCTCATGGTATGCTTTCAGGGTAAAGGATTTCAAAATAAGATAACTCATCTATCCTGATGGATATGGTGATAAGTGGTTGGACTGTTGGGGGTTTGCTTTGGCGAGTTACCGTATGGCTGGATGGAGGTTTGAGCTCAGTCAACTTCTTTCACTTTCAAAGCAGCTTATGTTATTTTTCATGAAAATGTTTTCATAGTGGTCTGAGTAAGAGTCCTTTAAAACCTCTAAAACTCTGAAAAACAGTGTTTAAGCAGAGAAAGATCTAAGTACAAAAATGAACATGACCAGAACTACAACTGGCTGCCACTACATGTTTTTATATGTATGCTATGCAAAATGTACGCCATACACATGTTCACATAGGCTGTGGTGCACACAACAGCAGCAGGCTGCCAAAAGACAAGCAAGAAAGTCTGCATTTCTGGAAGAAGGGCGTTAAAGACAGGAGCTGAAACAGAGCTTTGCATTATGAACTGTTATAAACTCATAAATATTTCCTCCCTGCTCATGATTCCAGTTCATACACATGCTTTTTACCCTCTGTGCTCCATGTTTGTTGTGTCATTTCAGCCATGTGAGTCGGTGAGTGTTGTGTTGCTGTTCAGTCTGTCCATCCAGCTGTCTTACTTCAGCCTGAAGATACCATCATGGATCTGCCTGCTCCTGCATCATTTTGTTGTAATAAAGGAATATTAAGCACTTTTTTGTACTGTGGCTTCTCTCAGACCCTGCTGAAACAGACCTCTGTAGAGCTGTGTGTTTCAGGAGGCGGAGATGGAGTGAAGGGGAGATACTTTCTCCATCCTCTACTCCTCTGTGTCTTCCTCTAGGCGAGCGTTTACTGAGCTGACCGACATGGCTTTGTGCTCCTGTGGTAACAGCTGAGTGTGGAGTGTTTCTAACAGTGTTGCTGCATTCATGGCGTGCCAACAGCACACACACAATTAATTATTTATACAATAAACATGTGACAGTCAGCCCCGGGTGTCTGTTTCTGTCTCTGTTCCTGCTTCCCGGGGCATCAGCACAGCTAGGTAAAGGCAGATAGTGTGCACGGATGAGGTGCAGCTGTGCCAGTCTGTCTCACCTGCAGCTTCTCACCTCCCCATTGCAGCTGAGCACACCAACAAAAAAGTCTAATGAAGATGCTTAGCAGTGGAACCCTGCCTGTATGAGCACCAGTCTGACCAGGGAGGGGTTAGGGGAAGAGTGGGTTAAGCTTAACTGGTATGCTGTCATGAATAAAGAGCCTTATGAGAAACTGGGTCTCAGGAGATCAGGTCCAGAGCTGGGTGGAGTTAAATAACCACCAGGTGGGATTATCTGTGCCAAGTTTTGTGCCCTGACCAACGAAGGTAATGATATTGATTACTTTTAAAGTCACTGAGACCTTAGCTGCATGTCTCTGTTTATGTCTGAAAATATGAAACTATACGGCTAAACTCTGCAGCTCGGGTCAGAGGGAAGTATATAATTATAATTATATATCTGATGAAATGCTGAGTTGCTTCTTGCCCGACATCTTAAACTAATGCAGTTATTAATGCATGTAGTGCCAAGCAACAGTTAAAATTTAGCATCACAATTGATCCCATAATTTCCTGTAAATGATCTTTACTGAGTATTGAATATTTTAAAACCCATCAGCTGCTTTTTAACAGCAGTATTTATGTCACAAAGCAGCAGTTACAATATCCATCCATCCATTTTAATAACCGTTTAATACAGTTAAGTGTTGGAGGAAGCTGGAGCCTGTCCCAGCATTCATTCAGGCGAGAGGCGAATGATGAGGAGAATGACCAGTTAACCTAACATGCATGTTTTTGGATGGTGGGAGGAAGCCGGAGTACCAAGAGAAAACATGCAAACTCCACACGGAAAGGTTACAGTTCAGACTTCCCCCCCCAGCCGAGGCTCAAACCAGCAACCTTCTTGCTGTGAGGCCACAGTGCTAACTAACTGCACCACCATGCAGCCCACAGTCACAATATCTCTTCTAAATATATTTAAAATGTTAAAAAACAGGATTTTAAACTCTTTAAATTCTATTTTTTGTTTTTATTTGCATCATATTGATTTAATTAAAACGCCGTAGGGCAAAATGTAAAACGTTAAGAGCCGACCGCTTCAGTTTTAGTTTGAAACGGAGTAAAAATGACTTTAATACACACATAAACCCAGAACTAATTCAGCTTATGAGGTATAGCCCATAAAACAACAGTACTCAGTAAGTAAATAGAAAATCTGTTGAATTAGTTTTATTCATTTTTTTATCTGGAACTCAAGGCATCTCCCACAGAACTATCATGGCTTATCCAACTCATCATCATTAAACATTAAAATCATTAATGGCGTGAAATATCCAAAGAGTCCGATTGTCCCATCACTTCATCATTCATACTTCTGTACAGGCACAAAGTAAAACCAGTTCATCAAAGGAAAGTGTAACTTGTGGAGTGGAGCAGAGGTGGTAAGTCCTGAAATCCTGCTCCAACCAGTCACCAAGCTGAATATAAGGAGTTCAGTTCCTCTGCAGGTAAAAGAGTCAGTGAAAACACCTGTTCTAAATGTGCAGGTAGAACCAAAACCATGGCAGGACTTTTACTTCAGCTGGGTTTGCCACCTCTGGAGTCGAGCTCCATCACTGACTCCTGCAGATGTGGGTGCTGAGTCCTCTTCAGGTCGTCTTTGACAACAGAACATCTGGAGGGTTGAGTCTCAACAAAACAAGACACTAAAAACTTTTCAGCTGAAGAAAGCTTGCATCACAGAGAGGGAGAGCTCTGTTGTTCATCACTTTTAAACACTTTCCTCCCTGGAGGATTTTTAACTGTGTCGTTTCACCGTATCGTCCGTAACGGCTGAAGAGACGGTCATTAGGCGTGTCCAGACGGCTCATCATCTGGACACCAGGGACGATGCTCATCCACAGTAAGACGAACAGACAAAACAGGAGTTATTATAATGAGTTACTGTTTACAGATTATCTCTGAACCTTAGTTTCCTGTTTGTCTCTGACTGCAGACACAGGAATATATTACACAGACAACACAGAGCAAATAGGGAATATTAATTAGTAAAAATAGAGTAAAATACGCTGAAGGAAAAACAAAACAATGATAAAGTAAAAGTAAATTCCCCGTCATGTCTCATCATTCTACATTTGGTTTGGGAAATTTGCTTTTTACTGGAGAGCAGAAAGCGGCTACATTTTGGCCCTTAAAAGCATTTGTGGGTTTAAAAGCCTTGCTCAAGGGCCTGCAGAGGTTCCTCTGTGTTGGCGCTGCAGAAACTCTGACCTAGGTTCTCCAGGTTCACCACTAAACTCCCTCCTCCACCCGGTCATTACCTCACCACAACAAGATGCTTTTACTTTTTTGTTGCTGCCATCAAATTAAAGCGGAGCCCCCTTATTTAAGTCTTTACACGGCTTCAAACTCATTTAAATGTGTAATCATAACTCTGATGAGGTCATTAGTTCCCTCTCCTGCAGGGAGATCTCTGACTTCCTGTTTCCTGATCCAGGAAGTGAAAGGAAACACCTGGATGCTGCGATGTGAAAGCTGTGAACGCAGGAAGAAAGCAGTATTTCTGAGACAAACTGCTGCGATTGGACAGGTCAGAGATGCTTCAAGCCACGCAGGACGGCTGCTGTGACCTGAATGGTCCTCTGGCAAACACATGCTGGATCCCTTAAATCATCTCAGGTTAATTTTCCCCCCACAAACACATAATGGTTTACATCTGGTGGCACTGGTAACTGGCAGAAGATTAACTTGGTTGTCATTTGAGCCCTTTAGTGACTTTAAAGAATAAATCATTCACCCTTCCATCCACTGGGAAATAAAGACGATTTTATCTACTGATCAATGGCTTTTAAAATGGAAAGCGTCACACATATTGATTATGGCTTTCAGCTGTGAAGGGTTGCAGTTTTTCTGTGATGGAATAAAGACTCAGTGTTACAGATGTTTTGTGTGTATTAATGCAAAACAACAACTCAGTGTTGCATCATAGGATTGCATTGAAACATTCAGGATCAATAAAATGATAAAGATCTTCATCAGATATGTACAAAAGCTCCCTCTGAGTTACACCTGCATGAAGGTGGTTGGCCAACTTAAATCTGTCGTGCTCACAGAGTTTCGCACACTTGTGTGGCTGCTGATTGATCCCATAAATGGAGATGAATTTTCCTTTCTGAACTTAAATCACTCTCATGTTTTATTCCTGTCTAATACAACTGATCCATATCTGTTTCTTGTTGGGAAAGGAGCAGCTGTTCCACGCCTTCCTGTCCTATTCCCTTCAGGCAGTAAATTACACCCTGCAGCAGATTCGGCCTGTATTTAAATGATGAAACGGTTTAATGATCTGTGTAAATGTAAGAGATGTAATTATGAGGCGATGATTTTGTAATCGTCCTTATCATCTGATGAGTAGATTATGAACAATATGATAAAGATGCAGAACTAAATGCTTGGTGGGATTTCATGTTTCATTGAGGAAGACTTCACACGATGCTGAAGATCTGGTCGCCCTGCAGATCCAGGATCCCACAGCTAGTGATCCAGCCCAGCACTGCACGACACCCTGGACAAATGGTTTACTTCACTTATATCTCTGTTTTGTCTGGTTAAAAATGAAGGAAAGTAATTTAACTGTATTTATTTTACTTACTTTGGAGGTGGAAGAGAGAAAATAATTAATTATTGTGTTGCTTTTATAACATTCAACCTGAAATATTTCCCAGATATTACACCAATCAGCCTCAGCGTTATGATCATTGAGCTGATGCTGAATAAGGAACCAGAAGAGTTCACGGTTTAGTCATAGGGTTTAGTACACGGCTTAGATCTGACCAGTGTGCTGGAATCTCTGCTACTGGATGTTAGCAGTATATCGATTAGGCTTTGTGGGTTTGTGGTAACAGCTGAGTAACAGCTGGTGGGATCTGGTAACATGCTTCCTACATGTTACCACATCCCACCAGCTGACATCTGGAGAGTCTAAAGCCCCAAAAAACCACCAAAGACTCTTTGGTATGTTCTTTAAATTCTTCCTGAGTAGTTTTGGGACACGCACTGTTGTCCTGTACTGCATGTTTCTAGCCAGGGATGTTCAAAGTTGGTCCAACATATCTGATAAAAAAATCAACTGTTTGTTGTCAACTTAAGCCCAAGCCACTCAATGAGCCATTAACCCTTTAAGCACCACAGGGATCACCGGTGACATGTGTATTTGTACTTTTTAACATTCAGTAATTGCTGTGATCAACTTTATAGGCTGGATATGATCTGGGTACATCAGCAGGTACTGATGTAATGTAAGCCTAAAACCCAGATTCATGGTACAGCACGTCTTGGACATGCCCACAAAGCACATAATTAACGGCTTCCAGTGATTTGGAGACCCTCAGATTCTCCTTTATGTACACAGTTGGAGTGTTTATGAGGTACATGTAGATGTCAGGCCAGTGCAAGCTGGGCAATTTCCTTATGTCTGTAAGATAATTGTACAGTTAATATGATAAGACATAGAAAACCAGAAGCCATGGCTGCCCTCAAAATGGACCTGTGGGGACAAAACTGGAACATGGTTTATAGAAATAAAGACCCCGATAAGGCATATGATGCATTTCTTTCTATTGTAAGATCACTGTACGAGAAACACTACCCGCTACTAATCATGAGTAAGCACAAAAAAATTGAAGAAACCATGGATCCATCCATTTTCTTGATCCCAGAGCGGGGTCGCGGGGGGGCTGGAGCCAATCCCAGCTGTCAACGGGCGAAAAGAAACCATGGATCACAAATGGGATAGAGAATGCATGCAAAAAGAAAAATAACTTGTATAAGATTTATAAATCTGAGGACAGTAGAGGCAGAAATGAAATACAAATCATATAAAAATAGATTGGTGAGTATTATTACAACAAATAAGAAAGAATACTACCATAGATTGTTAGAGCAAAACAGGAGTAATACACAAGAAACATGGAATATATTAAATAGCATAATTAAAAAAAAGCAAAAAATGTAGCAACTATCCCAAAAGATTTCAAAAAGGGGAAAATATAGTACTGGATCAAATTACAGAAATAGTAAATTAATTTAATCATTTCTTTTGCTCATGTTGGCTCTAATTTAGCAAAAGAAATTCCTGACATAACAATGAACAATAACACAGATGAACAAAAGACAAAAAATCTTTCCACCATGTTTCTTGGTGCTACAAATGCAAATGAAATACTTAATATTGTGAAAACCTGTAAAAATAAGTCCACTGACTGTTTCTATATTGATATGATATTAGTTAAAAGTATTATTGAACACGTAGTGCACCCTTTTACATATATCTGTAATCTGTCCTTCAAAAATAAAAATAGCTAAAGTTATTCCTGCTTATAAAAATGGAAAGAAAGATCACTTTACTAACTATAGACCAATATCATTACTACCACAATTCTAAAAAATTTGAGAAAAATTATTTGTCAACAGAGTTGATCAATTTATTGAGAAATATAATCTTTTAAGTGACAGCCAATAATGCTTCAGGGCAAAAAGAAACACAACTATGGCAGTAATGGAACTAGTAGAGGGGATATCTAAAGCAATTGATAATAAAGAATATAAAGTTGGTGTTTTTATAGATTTAAAAAAGGCTTTTGATACAGGTGACTTATTAAGTGCCCCAAGGGTCTGTTTTAGGCCCTAAATTGTTCATATTATACATTGATAATATTTGTAATGTTTCTAAAATGTTAAAATGTGTTCTTTTTGCTGATGATACCACCCTCTATTGCTCTGGAAAAAAAATCTTTAGCAGCTTCTGATAACTACAAAGAAGGAGTTAAATATAATAAATATAATAAAAAAGTGGTTTGATGCAAATAAATGATCATTGAACGATATAT
>JBAMHV010000018.1:17992226-18015364 GCA_037177535.1 Pseudomugil gertrudae
ACATGTAGACTGGTTGGGCAAACTCCCATGCTCCCTCCAGGACCCTGAAGAGGGTATAGAGCTGGTCCACTTTTCCATGACCAGGACAAAAACCACGCTTTATTTTTAGTCTATTGTTATAGACAGTATAACAGTTTTATTACTGTCTATTTTAGACAGTAAATGTTTCTTTTCTTCAAAATTTTCTTCATGTTTTAGTTTAATGGACATATTATGTAACAAATGAAGATGCTCTGTAATTTTCAGCCACAGAAGTGCCACAATGGTCGTAACACCGTTTTTAAGTCTGCTCTGATGCAAGTGAGTGGGTTAAAGCACTGCTTACTTTAATATTTTCTGCAGTTGCTTGTTTACTATCGTGCAAAATAAGCTTGCTTTAGAATATTTATAAGATAGAAATTAGAACAAGTGTGCAGAGTCATGTCAGCCCAACTGAACACGGTGCAGTCTGCACGCTGAGTGCAAACACGGTTAGAAAACTAATGAGGATGTCCCGAGCGCCTTACAACACTCACGTAATGCCGGAGAAATGTATTCAGATGAGCTGTTGTAACTTTTATTCTAGTTTATCTGCATTACAGTTGTTCAGTAACACAAAGATGGATATTACTTATTTAACTGAGCTGATTTGTTTGAATTATTTTATTGATAAGAACATCTTTGGACGTGTTAAGTCATTGTTATTGTTGTATCCACATCTCAGAGCCTTTCTGAAGAAATGATAGCATTCCCCATCACTCCAGTCTCTGCAGCTGTCCTCTTATGAACTTTTTAAAGATGAACGAAGGGAAAATGTCTCTGATGAATGAAACATGGAAATCAAATGCAGAGCATGTAGGCTCATTTAGCCAAACCTTTTACTTATAAGTTCTCCATCTTCTCTTTTTTTATGAATTACAGCTGTGTCCTTCATTCACTCCACACAGATATAAATCAAACATGTTTTATTTAAATCTGCATCTTTTAATCAGAAAATGTCCTTTAAAAACGGCTTTCTGTGTTGCTTCAGACTAACTCAGACAACGGGAAACCAGGAGCAGACAGTATCATAGTTATTTATGTGGATCAAATCAGCCAGACTTCTGAGGCTAATGAGCCAGATGTTCGAGCTGATCTGGTGGAAAATATGAGCCAGAAAGACACATCTGCTCAGAGACCAACAAAGGTTGGATTAGTGTGTTTTTTACATGGTGAAATTTCATTTTTACACACTGTGATACAACCAGAAGACAAGCCTGCAATAATATTTGTTTATTTACGATCGAGCTGCTGATTATTATAAAAAAAAAACTCTCCTCACAGGCTTGTTCAGTGGAAATAATGCAGCTGTGACTTTATGAAACAGAAAACAAAACAACGAGTGATTGTTTCATTTTGGTTTAAGAAGCTGCATTTTGTGTCTTACACCAGCTGTTACAGTGTGTGCTTACACACACACACTTATTTCTGTGTCACTTCTTTCGCAGAACGTGTGGCAGATGTGCACAGAGCTGTTTGTGCATCATTTCTGAGTGAATGTTTTTTTGGTATCACCACAGAAAGAGACGGGGGGGTTGATGCATAGGGCAAGCAGGAACTGAGCGCAGTGGACGTTGTACATGTAATTTTTTAGTAATAACTAAAAAATAATAACTAACTAACCTGGATATAAGGACCTAAAAGATTTACCGTCTCAGATAGCTTTAGAACATCTGGACATTATGGTCAGAGATGTAACCCAGGTATCCCGCTTTAATGATTTGTACATAGTCTCTTAGAAATGCCTAAACAACCTAAAGATGCTAAATATTTTGAACATGCAACCCATTTTCTGTAAAGGATCATGCAAAGCGATGATGATGATGATAATCCCTCTGTGAGGCTGCATTTTATTTTATCTCCTCAACCAGAAAAAATGAAATAAAACCATGTAAAAATGTTACATATTTCAGATGAACAGCTGGTCTGTGTCCATCATATTTTTGGATGTTTAGCCAGAGGGTTAGGACCTCTGCAGCCAGTAATCCAGGACGAGGATATTTGGATACCCTACGTTATTAGTGTTGGTTTTAACGCAAGCTGCAACATTTTCCAAGTCAGGAAGCAGTGAACGCTTCAGTAGCAATAATCATCTCCTCTGACCTCTTAAATGTGATGTTTGCTTCAGCATGTGATGCTTTGGTTTCCTGTGAGACAAGCAGAAGTGTAAATGTAAACTGTGGAGGTGGGGAAGAAGTTCTGTGATGAAAAAGAAAACCGCTTCTTGTTTTGTGTTTGCAGGTAAAGGACGAGCGAAAAGCACAGGAAGTGTTCGACCTGGCTGATTATGAGCGTTCTGAGGAGTTAAGGAAGGCGAAGAGTCGCAGCAAGAAGAATCACAGTCGCTTTACTGTGCTGCGCTGCAGACAGCCAGGAAACAATGTGAGTCCTCCATGTAGTCCTCCTCTATGTGTCTGTCCTTGTTTATATCTGTCTGTCTATAAGAACTGTGTCATCTAAATTAAAGATATTGGCAACACGTCTTTATTTATTTTATTGATCAGATAATGACATGATTTGCCTGTGCATGGACAGTAGAGTATCATTGGTCTTATGTCATCTATTTTCCATACCCATCCCTGAAAGGAGTTTTTAAATGGTGCATAAAATGCAATTACAACTCCAAAAGTGAAGAATGAGTGGTTGTTTGTCTCAGTGTTGGGCCTGTGACGCACTGGCGACTTGTCCAGGCATGCCCTGCTTCTGGCCTGCTAATTGCTGGGATCTGCTCCAGTTTCCCCACAAACTGGCTGAAGCAGCAAATTAATAAATGAATTTAAAGATTTTAAATGCTGTGTATAATGCATGTAAAACAGCCACATGTGTAGAAATGTGTAGAAAAGTACCAGTAGCCACAAAAGCTTCCACATCGCTCCCAGTATGTAATGGAATCTGTCATGAGGCACGGAGGTGAGGTGTGGATCTAAATGCAGGTTGAGGAGGCAGATTAAATACAGAATATTAGCTTTAATCCAGGAACAGAAAATGCAGGAGCAGCTAATATAACTGAACACTAAATAAAGACTGATGAAGACTATGAATACGGCTAACAGAAGACAAAACATCGAAGGAAGAAGACTAACGAACCCGCAACCAGAACTAAGTACACAAGGACTTAAAAACTGAACTAAACAAGACACGGGTGAACATAATCTAAAGGTGAAACTAACGGACAGAACATGAAGCTAAACCGAAACAAATAAAGCAAAACAGGAAAACTTCAAAATAAAACACTCAAAAACATCCACACAGAGTCCATGAAAGAATATGAGTTAGACCCATTCTCAGAAAAAACCCACCCAGTAGATTTTAACATAAAGTGGCTTACAAACACACGGATAAACACGCCTACCTTCCTGGCAGGTAATAAGATTTTGTACTGGCAAGAGGCCAGTAACATCATGTACTGGCCCCAGATGTAAAGATGAGCAGATGTTCCCCTATCTTCTCCAAACTGCATCTAAAAGTTGGTCCTTAATGTAACATCGCGACACATCTGCAGCGTATGATATCGTCAGAGGATTTGGAGAATAAGACGCCATTACACAATGAGATCATCCCGTTTCCTCTTAAATTCACAATAAGCTGATGTTTTCCATCACATGATGAAATGTCTGTCAACATCTGTCATGCAGTTCAATTTTTATGAGGAAACAATATGAGTTTATAAGATTCACAATGAATTTATTTATGTTTTTATTCATTTTATCCAGCTGTTTTAGTTTGGATCCTTCACCTTGTTGTACACATGTACTTTATTAGTGCCATAAAGCAGACAAACACACAAACATTAGTGTACTCTGAGGAGAACGCGTCATGTCCAGACCATTTTGCATAGAAGTTTTTTAAAGAGCAGGATTTATTATATGTTCAAGCATTTACGGTCACATCGCTCTACTTCACAGATGCATCCTTTCAGCCACTTCCCAGTTAATGATCGCTCCATGGTTAGTGCTGTAAAATGTTTCCACTCACACTGCGTCCACGGGGGATTGACGTCAGAATGCAAGTGTTTGTCTTACATGAAGAGCAAGTCATTACCAGAAAGAAAAAAAAACATTTAATCAATATCTAGATTTAATTAGTTTAAAAAAGAAGTTTTTTCTTATTTTTTCAAAGCTGTGAGTCAGATGAGAGCAGTTCTGCGAAGCCCGAGCGCATAAAAAGCCATGAAAGCTGCACACTTTATCCCAGTATGATCCCTTATAACACTTCCTGTTAATGCCCTAACCAGTTTCCTTAATTAAAGCACCACTTTCACTGCAGCATCCTCCAGTAAAGGATGCTGCGGGATACATCGTGTGGTAATGTTCATGAGAAGGGTAGTGAAAGGACTGCCATGACACTTAAACTAAATGATCTGCTTAATTAATTACCTGCTAAACTAGCAGAGAAACAGACAAACAGCAGAGTCTGGCATCATAAACGGATATGGATTCTCATTATCTGACCTAACTAACTCTTTAATGTTACATCACACGATGCTGGTAATGCTGGTTATGGTACATTTTAAACCTTTAAGTGGGGCAGATGCCACTTGATGATCAATAAATGTTTAATAGAAGATTAAGGAACATTTACAGGGATAAAATCCAGAAGGGATGCTTGAAAACGTCATAAATAGCCGCGTGAGGCTCTACCTGTGTGTATCGCAGGTGTTTTTATGCTGTGTAAGACTTTCCACTTTCAGCTGCAGTTTCGATGGTGATATATCGGGATCGGGCAAAGAAGAAATATAAAAACATTCAAACCAGAAAGTGGGCTTGCTTACTAATCTCATAAGGTCAACATGTGCACGCTGTAGTGCTTTAATCAGTCGGTTTCAGATAAGCAGTTCCCACTGCTGGGATTATATACTGTATCTCACATGGATGCTCATCAGGGAAATCTTAAAGGGCTTAGATTGTCTTTAACTTCACCCTCCTCGGGGACCCACCCCCCTTCCCCCCCTTTTTATGTTATTTCTGCTAGTATTGATCAGTTAAAGCAGCTGTGCTTCTATGCATGGTGATCTCATGAAGTATTAGCTGCTTTTCACCTGAGTATGTTGTGAAACTGCAGTGAAAAATAGATGGAAACTTACATTTAAACTAAAAATTTTACACCTACTTTTGTGTTTTGTAGCACAGGACTTATGTTTCTGATATTATAAGCACTGTATCCAGATGTGAAAGCTTTGTACTGCAGTCTAGTCCTTTCTGTGTGTCTCTATTTGTCCCTGTGTCCTCCCTGCTCAGAGATTACGTTGTCCTGCCTAACTCTGACCGCTGCCTCATTGGTGGATTTCCTCCCACATCTGCCACAGGATTGGTGGATCAGAGTTTGTAGCGCCCACCCATCATGAATGAAATGCTGTGATTGGCTGAGCTTTGCAGTTTTTCCCCTCTCAAAAGGTTTAATCTGCAGAATCCCATTAGTCCACAAGTTACAGCGGAATAATCCCCGAAACACTCTCACATGTCAGTCTAACCCTCACGCTCTTTCAGCTCAGTTGCAGTCATGAAGCTTCTAAACTAAAACGTGACTGATTCTGCTTCCTCTCGTGTAAAAGCTGTATAAATAATCTGCACTTATATCTGCAATGATGAGTTTAAAAAGATCCTTCACCTGAGGTGATGTGAATGGAGGAGCAGCTGTTTGAAGCAAGTTAAAGCTAAAGGTTACTCAAATGAGAAGAGCAAGAACAAAGATCCATGAGCCTCAAAGTCCTCTGCTTAAGTCTGTGTTGATAAAATAAAGATTTTGCTTTAAAAAATTGTTTTAAAAGATCTCAGTGTTAGAAAAGACCGGTACCTCTTGTTTATTTGAGGGAAATTGTTGTTGTCTGTATTGGACCGGAGTAAATGGTAACCAGACTTGTACTTATACAGCTCTTTTTCAGTCTCTTTTTCTGCAAGTGTACCCAAACTGGAGCAGTTTAGCGTTCACCAGTCTCCCACACTGACCATTTTTAACCCAGTAAGGCCTGAAATAACAAAGACTGGGCAGAAACATCCCATTTTTTAAATCTGAAAACTTTACTTGATACAAAATTGAAAAAAACTTTTTGCAAAATGTCTCAGAAACAGTTTGTATCAAATACGCAACATCAGGACACAAAGGGTTAAAACCCGTCTCAACTGTCCTTACGCTACCTGTAAATTCATCATTTTTGCTTTTATTTTCTCCCATTTGGGTATTTTATTTGTTTTTCTTTTTATATTTTATGTGTTTTATAATTTTATACCAGCTGTAGCTGCTGTTAAAAGGGC
This sequence comes from Pseudomugil gertrudae, assembly GCA_037177535.1. Classification (NCBI taxonomy): domain Eukaryota; kingdom Metazoa; phylum Chordata; class Actinopteri; order Atheriniformes; family Pseudomugilidae; genus Pseudomugil; species Pseudomugil gertrudae. The sequence goes on from JBAMHV010000018.1 coordinate 17,998,496, forward strand.
TTTATAAATAAACTGATTTGATTTGACTGACGTTATACGACACTCAGGGTTCAGTGGAAGCCTGGAATCAATCCACCGACCCTCCATTTGGAGGACGGCTGCCCTTCCTCCCATGCTACAGCCACACTGCAGCTTAACTTACATCATTCCTAAGCACAAAGAACTGCTATGTGCTAGCTATGTGCTAGCTATGTGGTAGCTATGTACAGCTAGCTGTTGTACTGGCAGCTTTACCATTAACACAGAGTGAGCTTCAACAACTTAAATATACTCTTTATTTTTATTAATCCTTGTATGTATTCCATTTCCTCTCCTAAATGTACTTACATCAACACAAAAACTAATTTGGTGAGTTAAACAAGAGCGATATTTGTTTCTTTTTTTAATATTTTGTAGCTAAACAGCTACAAATTTTTCATTGATGAAATTCTGTCTTTCTCCAGGTACCTAACCTGGTGTTTCTGGCTGTGAGCCCAGAGGAAAAGGAGTCATGGGTCAACGCGCTCAACGTAGCCATTATTAAGGCCAAGAACAGAGTTTTTGATGAGGTATGAACTGGTTTGGTTGGTGGTAACTTGTATGAAACAGTGATGAGCTTTATTTATATGAATATAATGAGCAACCTCTAGTAAATGTAATGATGTTGTAGTTTCCTTTAGATCAGTGAAAAGCTATAATGTGTTTCTGTGTGCAGGTGACCATTGAGGAAGACAGTGCTTTAGCTCATCCCACCAGAGACAGAGCAAAAATCCCTCAAGGCCGCCGCCTGCCAACCAAAGGACACCTCATGGCCGTGGTACTACGATCCCGTACTCAATCTTTCTCTTGTTCCAGATGAACTTTATCTTTAACGAGATCATGTCGTCAATCCCTCACCACAGGCGTCCACGTCCTCCCACGGTATGTTGACCCTCGACCTGGTTGCAGAGGAAGACGGCTTCTACCCCGAATATGACGATGACTTAGATGAACCCTGGGAGAACAGCTTCCGAGTCGACTTACAGAAGGGGGGCTCTAGCGGAGGTGTTGGAGGCCGCCAGCGAGCTGGAACAGATGTTTCAAAGCTGCGGGTGACCTCCAAAGAGCCCAAGGTGAAGACAGGAAGTCTGCCCAGGGGGAGTGAGCGATCCTGGGGCAAGCAGTCTCATCTGGAGGTTTCAAAGGCTCACAAGAACCAGCAAGTCCAGGTAGTGCATCCGATTTTAGTTTGTTGCAACACTCATCTGTGGATGTTGCCTGCAAACAACACATTTGTGTTTTTGAAGGTCCTCCAGGCTAAGTCCCGAACACCACAGCCAGGGAAGAGGTTCAGCATGCAGGGCCGAAGTCGCTGCGCCTCTATGGATGAAGTCCTTTCCTCCAGGTACTCAGACACCTGACAGTCCCACTGGTTTTACCCAGTTCCTCCCAATAAAAAGCAGCAGCATTTTTATACCTTAGCCACTGGCCAGAGCTCCATGCTAAGGATTAGGTTATTAAAGTTTATGCTGTGTTTTATCTGCTCCATTCTTTCTTTTAGACCAGCAATGATCCGTTCAGAGTTTCGTTCTGCTCTTCGTCGCTGTCCGACTGAGGAGGAAGCTGGGAGCGGAGCTGCAGCGCAGCCTGTCGGTCAGCTGCAGAGCCTCATCGCTCAGAGGATGCAGAGAGCTCAAGAACTGCTGGAGGAGATGAGACTTCAGGTCTGAAAGTTTAATGATCAGTTTTATAAAAGTTCAACTGCTGCAAAAGTAATGGCACCACTGGTGAAACTGACTGAAGCTGAAACTGATATACTGTGGCTGGTAGGAGCTGCAGAAGGCCAAAGCAGAGCGGGAACGAGGAAGCAGTTCAGCTTACATGAAGGGTATTGACTCTCCTCGACTCCATCACCTCAGGGGCTCTGACTCCCCCCATTCCAGGTTTGTTCGAGCAGATTCACTTACGTTTAGTCATATTTCTCATCTGGATCTGAGCCTCATATAAGCTTCATTTGAGCCTCATCTGAGCTCCACCTGAGCCTCATCTGAGCCTCGTCTGAGCTTCACCTGAGCCTCGTCTGAGCCTCGTCTGAGCTTCACCTGAGCCTCGTCTGAGCTTCACCTGAGCCTCGTCTGAGCCTCGTCTGAGCCTCGTCTGAGCCTCATCTGAGCCTCGTCTGAGCTTCACCTGAGCCTCGTCTGAGCCTCGTCTGAGCCTCGTCTGAGCCTCGTCTGAGCCTCAACTGAGCCTCATCTGAGCCTCATCTGAGCCTCGTCTGAGCCTCATCTGAGTTTGACCTGAGCCTTTTCTGAGCCTTGTCAGCAAACACACTGTCTGTGATTTTACTAAAATGTCAGGTGTTTGTTTAGTTTTGGGATTTTAATATGGTTCTTTAGAAAAATGTTGAGTTTTAGTAATTTTGGTTATGACAACCACAATAATCTATTTTGGCTCAAATAGTCAAATGGTCAGTGACCAGACTCCAGGGTTGCAGACTCAATAGATTGTTGTCACCTTCAGCAGGTCATCAGGGTCTGCGAGGAGCAGGAGTAGCGACTCTCCTCGCCTCCGGGGCAAAGACTCTCCTCGTATGCGAGGACGAGAATCTCCTCGATCCAAAGCAAAGAGGAATCGCTCAAAAGGAACCGACTCGCCTCGCTCCAGGGGATCCAACTCACCAGCAGCCAAAGCCACAGACTCTCCTCGGCTGAAAGATGCTCCTCATATGAACGGTTCTCCTCGACAGAAATGTTCTGACGTAGTTTGCTCACCAAAACTCAAGGGATCTTCCAGCAACTCTTCGGACAAACTAAACAACTCCCCTGTACAGAAGACCCCCGAATCGTCTCCACGCATCAAAGGATCTGACTCCTCTCAGTTTAAGGGATCCGATTCACCACGACACAGCGAAACTAGCTCTCCTCATTTAGAGAGCAGGAAGGAGTCAGCTTGCCATAGTCAGAACTCCCTAACTGCATCTGGATCGTTTGATTCCTCACAACCCAAAACCACCGACAAGCATCGCCTGTCTCCTCCTCCGTCTACCCTGCAACTGTCAGAAGAAGACTTGGAGGTGGAGAGGAGGCGAGCAGAGGCCGAACGCCTCCTGGAGGAGGCCGTGTCATCGTGGAAAGAAGCACAGGAGGTCCTACAGGAGGTGAAGGAGCTGCAGAGCCAGACGCTGAGACGGCAGCGCAGGAGGACCTACGAGAAGATGACATCATCAGCAGCAGCAGCCGGTTTGCCCACGGGGACCTCAGCGACAGAGGAAGACGACACACCTGCCACGCCAACATCCCCTGAGGATGATGATGAGTCCGAGACACCATGATGAAGATCTTCTTTCTTACAAATATCTATTCAATTTCTACATTTTCTCAATGGAGACAGCAACGTTTTTTTAGCATGCTAACGCACATAAACAAACAGGGTTTCCTTAATTTGGAGGTTTTTTAATCTATTTGTGAAATGTTTTTTATCTTTTAAGAGAAGAATGAAAGAACACGTGACCACCTTAGCAAAAAAAAAACACATAAAAAAAACAGTGAAACCGTTCTTCCCAGGAAGTTTGATGACTTTAATCCTTCATAGTGCACTACACCACCACCGAGCAGAAGCCTGCTCACCTTTGCTGCCCGTTTATTCCAGGAAGCCTCCCGAGGTGACATTTATCTCCAGTAAACAGATTTATGGGCGAGGCCCTCCCTTTCACCTTCTCTAACAGCGCTGCACATTGTTCTTTTAGCAGATAGTGAAACGAAAAGCCGCTCCTCTGGCTTAAAAAGATAGCTTTTAGACGTTTTGGTCACTTTTTTTTAAAGCAAAGATGTCAACATTTATACAACAAAAACTTTTTAAATATGAGAAAAAAATTAGCACAAACAGGGAGATTTGCTGCAGATTTTTAACGTGTAAAAGAAATCCTGAAAAATGGACTTCCAGTATCGACTTATTGTTGAGGTTTTCTTTTCTTGGTGTATTTGCTAATATAGATTTGAGTCATCTTATGTGGCATTTTTGTTAAAACAATCTAATTAATTGCTACTTTTGTTGTAGTTCTGTGTCCTGAAACGTCCTTCCAGCTCACTGCTCGTGTTTTTCTACAGTTTTGTCAAGGTGCAGCCGCAAATCAGGGATTTTAATGTACGCAATGAAAAGAAAAGAAGCAATAATGAACACGGAGAAAATGTTTACTTGTTTATTGTTGAAACAGACATTTTAAATTCTGCACTATGGACTAAATTCCTCTGCGGGAATATCACTTCACTCTTTTTTTTTTTTTACTGTTGATTAGAAAAAAGAGAAAAAAAACACAAAAAATGGAAGAATTTTATCCTGAAATCATGACGTCATTTGCACTGAAATAATCTGACATGTTTGACATTTATTTGAAACATTAAATCCATAAAAGGTTTTTTTTAAGATAATTATAAGCTAAACTTTAAGCAAGTTAAAACTAACATCTCATACATGAACCAGGAGTGACTAAATTAGTGACAAATAAAGACATTTAAGAAGAAATCTCCTGAATAAAGAACTGCAAAGCATGCGACCTTAGAAGTGAGACACTGCTATTAATTATGCAACCTTAGTTCCATGAATATGCATGAAAATGCTCACTGTCACGGAGATTAAAGTGCAGCTTCTTTCACTCGCAGGGTTTTAAGTACGATGACACAAATAAGATATCTGGGTCCAGAGCGAGGGACAAGTGTGTGCACATTCGTCCACGTTTGGTGCCAGGCAGCTGAAAAAGCATCCAGGAAGTAACTTCTTTTTATAGCTGCGGACTTGGATGCAGGACTGAGCTGTCAAGCTACCAAGAGGAAAGCACTGGTATGACAGGAAATCTTATGGCAAGCCGGAGTGTGGCGGATATGGGCTCATCCAGCAGCTGTGGCCGCTATTTCAGGCTGAGTAATTTGACAGCCTGTTAGAGAGAAGCTAACAAAAATTAGAAGCAATTTCAGGCAGCCATCACTCTGGGAAATATTTGGCAGTTTATCAGGGGCTGCATGAAGAGTCCCTGAGACTGGAGCTGTCATTTGCAGTGCTGTTACAGTGTTTGAGCAGATTGCGATCTTCCCTGTAAGAGGAAATATTCTGATATCTGCTCAGCTGCTGGAGCTTGGCTGAGAGGGGGGTCATGCAACAGGACAATGATGCCAGTGTTGGAACACAAAGAGAGCTCTGCATGAATAACCTGCAGCTGAAGCAATGTGAAAGATATTCCTCCACAAAGATGGGAGGGACTGAAGTCCCACAATGCTTCAGCTTTGTTCTTGTTAATCAGTCACAAACATTAAAATATGTCGTATGTTGTTGTTAGCTGACCTTTCAGGGACCGGGAAAGTCTTCCTCATGTCCTCAGACTGTAGCTGAAAGAGGATCTTTGACACTGTGTTGTAAACAGGATAAAACTAAAAAGCAGGTGGTGAAATTTACGTGTCACAAACATGAATAAGAAAATTACAATGTTGCAGATGGGTCGCTGACAAATTTTACACACATGGACAAATTAATGTGTCACACGAGCAGCTAAGTGTAGAGAAATGTGACGCATAATGGATATAAATGGCTCAAATGCAATATAAACACCAACTTATCTACTTATGATGTTATTGATGATGGAGCCAGTGTTTGTCCTCACTGGGCTACTGTACTGATAAGCGCTACCTTTAGCATTTTACAACTAATTGTTTGTTTTGTGGGAATTAAAACACACTCATTCTTATAGTCACACAATTAAACACTGCTTAAAACCTAGCTATGAATATTAAATTGCATTTCTGCTAATAGACTGCCTTAAATGTTACACACTGGACCTTTAAATGTGGTTTGCAGGAGTGGAACAATGCTTGGGTCATTTTAGAAAGGTAAACTCAGTTTTCTGTGGTGAAACTAATTTAATCTAAAATTAAATTGTCCTGATTTCTTTCTTTTTGCTTGATGCATCTGCGTTGAGTAAATACCTGTAAGTTTAATTATATAGTAAACGCAGTAATCCAGCTTCCAACTGAAGGAGGACTCAAAGAAATAAAACTTGCTCAAATTAAGCTGCAGATGTTTTGTTTCGGTCTAATATTACCTGATATGTAAAATAAACTGACTCTGTTTAAAATGACAGCTTGTAACACGACAAAATGTACATTTTTTTATATATCTGAGTTTTTATTGGTAGCTGGTGTCAGCGTTTGACCCGTCTTTTCTCCAGTAGGGATGTTTTTGCACATTTTACATGAGTGCATGCATACGAAGGCACTGACACTGAAAGAGCTAAATCACCTAACAGTCTGTGATTTACATTGATGAGAGGATGTTAAAAAAATATTTATTTTTTATTTATTTCAATGGTTATGCACATGTAAAACAGCTTCTTTTGTGAGCAGAATCCAATGCTGTAATCACTGTTGATATGAGAAAACAAATGATGTTAACTTCTTTGTTTGCTGACTTTACTTGACTGTAAATGTATTTGGTGATGTTTTTGACTGATGTTTGAACTACTGCGTTCAGAAATGAGTTGTGCGTAAATAGTGGAAAAACAAGCACTGTTGTTTATTGTGTGGGTGGATCCAGAACTTACTCTTTCCTGCAAACCAAGCTAAGCTAAGCTAAGTGTAGCTAAGCTAAGCTAAGTGTAGCTAAGCTAAGCTAAGTGTAGCTAAGCTAAGCTGTTATGTGAGTTGCTGCCTGATGTGTGTCGCATATCCTCCGATACGACTCCTGCATGAGCAAATTCCTCATAGCATAGCATCTACTCATTAAAGTTCAGAATAATAAGTGTAATTTTTCTTTTGAAAATTAAATAATTAAGCTAATTATAAAAATGGGAAACATAACTCAGGATACTGGATAAGTTACTGTATGCAGATTAAATGCATCTACCTAAAAGGTGCAACTTGTGTGTGCCTAAATCTGTTAACAAAATGTAGTATTTTGTAGTACTTTGTAGAACTTGATTATTTTGTTTTGTTTAAATTAATTTAGGTGAATTGGAAACTAAGTTATTTTAGCCAAACGGCTTAATTTATATAATAAATAAACTCCTGCAGGCCAAACACAAATATACAAACAATCTCACAAGGATTTAACTGAAAAATGTTTTATCATGAAATAGTTGCCATTAGAAGGGTAAAGGATTATCATAGAGATGATTAAATGCCAATAATCACTCAATTTCATACAGGTATGAAGGTTTTATACAGTTCACATCAGGCAGCATCACGCAGTGATAGGAGGAAAACTTTCACCAGCTCTGTCATAAACATACAGCTTTATGGTTATTTCAACATGATGATGCAAAAAAAAGTGACTCAGATCAGGTGGATGCCTCTCATCGCACAAACTAAAGTTTTTTGTTTTTATTTGTTTGAATAAAACAGTCTTGAAGGTACGATATAAGACCAGTGTGCGTGTTTTAGCTGCTGTGATGTACGCTGCTGTGTTTCTGTACAGTTTCTGCACAACCAGTGGGCAAGAAGCATGGCTCAACTTGGTTTGTTCAGCAGAGCCAAGCTCAGGAAAGGATGTTTACCTGAACAAATCTCCTATAAGGATGGATGGAAATGATTCAGAATTCCTTCGCTGAGAGTAAAAGAAGCTTGTATATCCAGGCCAGTAAAAAGCACAGACAAGGTCTGCACGGTATAATAGGAAGAAATGTCGCTACAGTCCTCATTTTGTGCATCAAAGCTTTGATCCCATATAATAATATCTCATGAAACTGCAGAGGAAGCATAAATGTGCATCCTAGGATTTTCCTGCACACTTACTTTCTTGAGTAAAATCACTCAGGAATATTCTTATTATGCTAAACACTCACAAAGAAAGCAGCTTGGTCTGGGTGATTTTATGGCCTAGACTATGCTAGAACCTAATAAATCTAGGTTCAGATCAATCTAAAGAAGTGTGTTGAAATAATTTCAGTGCTTTTTTCCTGATTGTGCACGCAGAGTGATTGTAATCACATAAACACGTGTATAGAAGTAGCATGGCCTATAGGAAACACTTATATTTATGCAATGATCAGACTGAACAGATTAATAAGATTTAATATGGCTTAATAATATTAACATAAGATATGTAATCAGAAGATACATTTGTTTTTAAAATCAACATGTGAGGCCAGTTATTACCCAAGTTGAATCATCTAACTGCAGTGCAAAGCTAGCTACAAACAAAATGTTCATATTTTAAGCTGATTAATCGCCCCTAACGATTTACAGAATCACATATAAGGCAAAATGTTGAGACAAGTGGAAATGATGGTGATTATTGAGACTATAACTTTAATAAGTCGTCTGAAAAGATTCATTTACAGCTAACAGAAAATCCGTATTCACGCTATGTCAGCATATTGCTGCAAACTGAAAAAAAGCATGCATGCAACTAGCAAATGTTAGACTCGATTGATTTAAAATACATTTGCCCTCACCAGATATAGCCTGTTTACATATTTGCTCATTCATGCATCGTCTGAACGGACTTCATGCAGGGCCATAATCACAAGCTGCCCCTCCATATAATGTCTGAGGATGGTTTCTGTAACTAACGCATTACTGCTAAAGCAAGTGAATATATTTTATATTATATTATATTTTATTGTAGCTGGTGCTGATAGTGTCATAAGTGTGTAACTAGACACAGTTAACACAGTAAAGCAGAGATTTATAAAGATATTGATAATAAAGGCAAAACACAACATTTATTCTTCTTTGATTTCTACTTTATTTAATAAAAATAGGTTTAAAATGGTATGCTCCTGTCACTGGTTGTCTAAAACAACTGATCTGCATTGCAACCAACTCCAAAAAGTCATTTTAAATCATAAATATATTGGTTTTATACTGGTTTATGTGTGCTGCTGGTGATGTTTCTATCTTTTTTCTGTGTGTTCATAATAAGTTGCTGTGCTGTTTTCTGCCCGTCAGAGTGGTGAAGAGCTACACAGATGTAGGGCAGGACAAACAGAGCCGCTCCATTACACAGCTCCACCTCCACACACACCAACACCCACTCTGATGCATCAGTCTGCGACCGTGTACGCCTGTTTGAGCATTTCTTAATGACTAATCTGCCATTATGTGAGCTGCATTTGCACGTTGCCCCAAGATCTGCTGAAAGCCCGAAAAGCAGATCCAGCTTAAACAGTCTGCCAGCTCCGCTCTGTCCATCGTTTTATCCCTGAGTGACAAATTTACAGGATCAATGAAGCAGATGTAAAGTGCTTACTGTGCTTTCTGGACAGCAACAGTCAAGCGTGAAGGTTTATATTTAACTTTGGAACAGGAAGTGTGGTATTAAGGGATTTATTTGTGCTCCAAATTTTAGTTTTAATGATGCAAGTTTCATTATTCTTCCACATCTACATGATAGACGGATTATATTATTTATTATTGAACAGCAGAGATATTCATACATTTATAAGTTCTTAGATTTAGGCCCATGTGTGGTGGTGAACTGGACAAACTGGGCCAGAACCCATGTGTGTTGCAGCAAAGTGAGAGCTAACACCTCTCTGGTATGGTTTAGCCTTTCCTAGTCATTATCTATAACATGATTGATCAGCATTTAAAAATTTTACATGCAAAATATGAATAATGACATATTTATAACAGTGATGCTGACACCATAAGGAACCTGAGTGATGAAATGGTTGCATATAATAATCTTTCTGGTTATAACTGTGGTTCTGCAGGACGCCAGTCCGGCCATGAGGCTTGTTCCTTCACAGTTATTTACCGAAAGACGGTTCGTGTTCACATCAGAATCCTGTAAATTATTCACACTGATTCTCTCTTTGTATCATCACGCTCGCTCGCTCGCTCTCTGTCTGATGCCTCCAGTTTAGTTCTCTGCTGGGAGGAGGCAGGGATGGGGTGTTATTGCATGTTTTATTAAAACACGCATGCATTAACACACACTCAGAGGGCCGGTGTACCAGGTCAGTGTTACAGTTTGTTCTCAGTTAAAGCAGGAAGGATTACAGAGGGCGGTGGGGGATGGTAACCGTGTGAGTCAGAGCCCTGCAGCGTCTGTTCAAAGCCTCGACCTCGTTTATTCCCCTCAATCTCGCCTCCTTCCCCATTTCCTTTCCTATTTTCCCCTTTTCTCCCACTTCCATCCTCTTCTCTTCGCCTCTAGTTGCATTTCCTGGTGCACACTTAGGCTCAACCTGTCCAACCTGGTGACATTACCTACACAGTGTGAGAGTTACAGATCCGGAGGTTTGCATTCACTTCTGAGGAGCTGTCCATCTTCATTCATAGTCTGAAGTGGATCCATCTTTGTTGTGATTCGTTCTGAATGATATCCTTCTGAAGTCTTTCTTGGCAACCCTTATCTGTGTGACCAAAATGGTTTTTTGAAACACATCTGAAGCCCTTAATAGTCCAGGACAAACACATTTGGGACACAACTGGCTCCCATCACTGTCAGATGCTCCTCTAGCGTATCATTTCCTGACCGTTTCTCACACAAAACATATGAAACATGTTCCAGAGGTTGGGATCACATGATTCTGTAGCATCATGATGACCCTGCGATGCGTTGGAGCCTGAAGGTCCTGCGCCACGACTCACAGGGTGACATCAGCAGTTTGTCGTCCTGCAGCTCCGGTAGCAACAGAACTAAAAATACTTCTCCTCACAGACACATAACTTACATGCACTTCCTATAAATCTTAACTCAAATATCTTGTTTCTATTATTTGTTTGTGTCCTGAAAAGACAGCATGTCCCTAAAAACGTGTGAGTACTACAAGCACATGCAGCGATGTCACGTATCCATCCTGATGATTGTGCATGAGCTAGTGTGTTTGTGTTACTGTGTGTGTGTGCCCGTGTAGCTCTCTCATGAAAATAACATGACAGCCAAAAGGATTTTAGGTTAAAGACTTTAAATTTTTCAGAGGATCTAAGGCACAAGAAGCTGAAACACACACACACACACTGTCCCAGCTTCATACTGCTGCAGATGTGTCAGTTGCACATCGTGTACCAAAGTTGATTTGTTGGATTGAGATCTGGAGGCCACTGGAGGACGATGAACACACTGTCACTGTGAAACCAGTTGATTATTTGAGCTTTGTGACTTGATGCTGGAAGTAGCCATCAGAAGATTGTGCACTGCTGTCATACATGTTGGCTTATTCAGGTCAGGATGTGGTGTTTAAACTCTGTTCTGCTGGTACTAAGTAACACAAAGCATCTTAGAAATACACATACTGCTACGCTACCAGGCTGAACTGTCGATAAAATGCAAACACAGAGGTTAATTCTGCATATCTTCATCACAATCTTCATTACCTTTTTAACATCTCCTGCCCAGTAGCCCATTCTCCTCCCACCTCTGGTATCAAAAAGTAGTTTTTGTGTTGTTGTTTGGCGTTTACCTTACTGTGTCTGAATTCTGATGCTTTACTTTCATGAATCAAAGCCATACTGTGAGTTGTATCTCCTCATAACTAATACACAGATGCAAAGAAAAGAAACAGAGATCACGTGAATCACATGTTTTCCCATTTTACAGCTTGGACCAGTTCAGACTACCCAGCTGAATACCATGACACGGTAAAGGAAGAAACAAAGAGCTTGTGTGGTATCGTGTTGGATATAGGGATGTGAACTGTCTGATAAGCACAGAGCTGCAACACCAGCTGGTTAAAGAAGGGACCCATTCTGACCTGGGAATCTGCCGAACAGCTCGTTACACACGGTAAAACGTGGGTTTCTGTCAGATTCAGAGCAGGAAATATGTCCGGAAACATCCCGTGACCTCTGGTGGAGTTAAAAACCTGTTGAAGCCAAATGGACTTTGATTTAACAGGAATGAAGGGATTATTTAGAATCCTCCACAACATGAATGCCTTCGCTTTCTTTATGTGTATGACTGACTTTTAACTGACCCCAGCTAATCTATCAGCACCTGCTGACTGATTGATCCCTTTGGTTTATTTCTGAACTCCACACTCTCATACTATCACCTCACCGTAAATGACCCATCGATTCCCCGACTGACCCCTGCTGCGGCTCAAATTTCCAACCTTTTCTCGGCTGATGGATATAAACACATATAAGTCAGAGCTTCTGCAGACTTTATCACAGCTCGATGGCAAATCTGCAGCGATCAGCTGACCTTCAGTGACCAACCAGAACAGCTGTAGCCTGCAAATGACAGCTGAATAATAAGCAGTTTGAGGCTTTCTCTCCAGGGAGGCGGTCAGACAGGAAGCTCCCGGGGGAGGCTGCAGAAGGTGGGGGACATGTGTGTTAATGTGTGTGTGGCCGCAGCTGTTGTTTCCATCAAAGGACAATTTATCTGTTAGGCCTGCTTAAATCCAACAAAGTCGATGAAGAGGACAAGAAGAAGAAAGGGGGCGGTGTCAAAGTTCACTTATCCTCATTTCATCTTCTTGCTTCCTTTACTTGCTCGCATGTTTCCTGCTGTAATCACTGCAGACCATAATAAATCTATTATTATTAATGGTTCTGCAGTTCCAGTACAGCCTGTTGGTTTATGAGACCTGATCAGACAAGTTATGCTGGACAGAAATAATAAAACAGGAAACATGAAGGAAGGATAGGGAGGAACACACACACACACACACACACAATGGTAACATTGACCTTTAATCCAGGTCTTAAGGACTCAAAAGTTGCTCAATTATTTGTATTTATAAAAGATAAAAACAGAGAGAAGTCGGATCTGCAGGAAGGACAAGATGGGGACAGGAGCCCCATCTGCAGGACAAACTGTGAACACACAAAAACCAGTTTACAAAGTCAACCTGTAACAGTGGAAATCAGTGAGCTCTAATATTAATAACAATATTATTAATAACATCTAACAATTCATGCAACTAACACAAGATACCAGCTGCATATGTTTTATTCAAGCAGAAGTTTCTCTCCATGTCAAATTATTTCCAATTTACTAAACAGTCATTTGTTTTATTTACCAATTACATTTACAATAAATGTCTAATTTAATATTTTATCATTGTTTGTGTCATGATTTCTCTGTAGACAATTCCACACTAAGTTAAAATCAAGGTTTCATATCATGATGATCACTGAGCTTCATTCATCGAGCGCACCAACCCAAAACAAATGAGGGATTTTGTATCATTATAAGCAGCTGTTTATGTATATATATGTATATATATAAATCTGTAAATTAGCAGACTGGTGTATCTGATATTTACTGCTATATCCTCATATCATTAATGAGGCTGATATTTGACGATAAGAAAACAAGCTCTTTTCTTCTTGCAGGTTATTAATAAAACCTGGTTTATTTCTGATTTAAATCATTTGGAGCAGATGGAGATAATCAGGCTGCTTTGACAACCCTCATAAAATCCAGGAAGCATGAAAGTCACCTCACACAGGAAGTGTGTGTCTTCTACACCATGATGAGGACAAATCATCCAACTCCTGATGCTCGTTTTGTATTTTTTATTCAAAACCCCTGAACATGTTTTTGTTACACCACAAAAAGTCAAACACAATATTTCCCCCACAGAGGGGACGATGGAGGGCTGGAGTAGCCAGGATGATGGGTCAAAAGGGGCATCTACTGTAACACCACTGCAGAAAACTTAAAAAACAAACAAAAAAACAACCATGTCAAAGTTCCTGGGAAATAAAAACCTACCTCAAACTTAACTGGGTGCTATTTACAATATTGCCTTAAAAACCAGAGTAACCCTGACCTCAGCAGGCCCGACGGATGCGACGTTTTCCCTTTACTCTCTGAAAAACAACACACCAGTTAGCAACAGTCTTGTGTCTGTTTTATTTATTTTCCACCTGGATTCTGTACTGGTTTCTCACAGAGACATAACTAAAGGCAACACTAACAATCATTTTTATCATCACGAAATCCAAAAACCCTTTTAAAGCCACCGTGAGTGTGTTGGGACCACAAATCATTCACAAACTCAACAAACGACGCGACATCATGACATTTTCCTATAAAAACGATGCACTGTAGCTGTTGTGCTGTTTCCGAGAGGGTAAACGTGAGAAAAGCGGAAAGTTTACAGCAGTTAATGAAAATCCGAGCTGCGCAGAACCGACCAGGACACATCAGGGGAGAAACCTGGACAAACACATCTGATGCAGCTTTTAGATTAAGATTGTTTTGAACGAATTGAGTCGCTTGTTTCCATCCTGGTGGGGTTCAGTCCACATGATCACAGCGAGAAGGTAAGAAATGTGGCTGTTTCAGGCTCGCTTCATTTAAAATGACCCCCCTTTGGGTTTAACATTACTGACACATAAATCAGGACATATGAAACCCACATTGTCTGAAATTAAATCAAAATATATTAAGATGGTGATATAGTGCTAAGCTCTACCTAAGCAAAGGGTTGATGATGCAGAGACAGCGTGTTTAATGAGCATATAACCAGTTTCCTCCTTCCTGCAGGTTTATTCCTCACCTCCTGTGTTTGCAAATGAAGTGGAAGAGACTACGAGGTGAGGAGAGGAAACAAGGATGCTGAGAAATGAAAAACAGGGCACGTCATATCCCAGAATGCACTGCAGACCTGACAGTCGTGGTGGCTTCAGGTGAAGATACTATGGTTCAGGCTGAGGATCGTCTCGCCAGATAACACATATATCGTTTAATAATTTCCTTTATTCAGAATTGATTTAAATTGTGATGCTAGTAATCAGAAACTTTCACCGTAATCCTGGCTGATGATTATTCAGGTTTCCTTGTAGCTGTAAATGTAACTTTTTTAAAAAATCCCAGAGGATGCCTGGATGCATCGCCGGTTTTGGCCTGTATAAAAGTAAACTGTGGAAACGAGCTGCGAGCGTTTCGAGAGAGGGTGCGAAATATGAGCAACCTGGTTATTTATCAAGCTAAAAATATTGACAGCCGTAGATCAATAAACACATAAACAGAAAATAAAAGAACACATTAACCAAAACCAAACAAAAAAAAACCATCCACAGAGCTGATGCTTCACACCACCGCTCACTAACCCCCCCACCCCCAAAACATAACCTACGTTAAATCAAACACACACTGGACCAATATGCAGGATCTCCTCTGTGGACCTGAGCTAACTATGAGTGGCTGGAGACGGCAGAGTCCGTGTAATCCTTCTCTGACGGGTTGTGAGTTGCTGAAGTGGACGCTCTCCTCTCTTTGGGCCTGTCAGAGTCCAGAGACCGATATGGCTGCAGTACAAGCCGGCTTCTTATCCTCGGGTCCATTTGACAGGTGTTAATCAGATTTGGACTGGATGCTCCGTCCTGTTAGAAGCTCAGGAATTCAGAGAAAGACTAAAGCAGGAAGCTCCGTTTGCCTGATGTTGCCATTTGCAAAAGTGGAAGAGGGTCTGTTTGGGCTATCGGACATCTGCATTTATCCACAAAGGACCGGTTGGATGGTAGGGATTTCTGAAGGATGCTTCTGTTTACTGAATATATAACAGCTCAGCTTTGAGGAACGGCATCAGGCCAGATGTTTTCTGCTTGACTGTAGTTGTTCCACCGTTTCTATTCTGAAGTTACGTCACAGACCAACTTGAACATCGTATAAATGGAGCCGCTTCTTCTAATCTGCTCACTGGAGTGGAGGTGGACACCACATACCAGCCTTTACACTGACAGCCAAAGTCCCAGCCTGCAGGGAGCAAACAAAACCAGTGCAGACAACAACAACAAAGATGGTTTCAGGGACCGGTGGAAGCCTCCGTTCAGGTTGCGTTCTAGTGCGTTTCTTCTCTACTTGAAGTGAACTCTGGTTGCTCGCAACATGTGCAGCACCAGTGAAGATACCAGAAACCACTCTGATGTTAAGCCGATATGACACAAACTCTCTGGATCTTGACTTTTACGTCTGCAGGCCTTCTTTGTACCAGCTGGGAAAAAATAGTTGCCCCTGGAACTCCTTGAGGAAAAATCAACTCTTTTCTTGGTGGTTTTCTGTGCCGGAAGACACAATGAACAGATTGAGATGAGCAGGAGCTGCAGCGGAAAGAGGAAGACTCCAGCGCCAGATGTTCAGATGAAGACCGGAGTTCAGGATGTGGAGAGGAGACAGACTTACTGGACAGACAATTTGATCCTGAACCAGGGTTTAAAGGGAAATGTGTGGAGTCCTTAGCTGGAACCGACAAGTAAAGTTCAGATAAAAGCTTTCTCTGAAAATCTCATATATTATCTAAAAATAAACAAGTGATTCTATTACAAACGGAAACTATCTCAGGTCACAGCGCCACGGCTGCTGTTTGGTGGAGGTTTGGGTCCGGAGGAGGACTGAGACGGACAGAGACGGGACAGGATGACACACAGGCGACAGTCAGCTGGAGGACTAATCGTCATCGTCGTCATCGTCCTCCTCGCCTTCGTCGTCTACGTCCCTCTTCCTCTTCTGTCCCTGAACACCCACTTGTTCCTCTGCAGAGACGGACAGGACCAGTCAGAGGTGCTACAACGCTGCTACCTTTTAAGATACATATTACCTCAATCATTTAAACACATCCTCACCTTCCTCCTCTGCATAGTCATCCTCTTCGTCATACTCTTCCTGTGATGAAGCACAGAGAGCAATGAGAAGGTAGGCAGTGGAACTTCATCTGAGGGTCTTATTTCACATAGTGGAGAAATCTGGCGGTTTCTGATTGGAGGACACTGATGAAGCTCTACGGATACTCAGCACTACATGAATGTGACCAGGCCACGCCCATCAGACCACCTCTGACAATGTGAGGTTAATAAAAATATATATTTACCGCATAAAAGCCACTGAAATGTTTATTTTTATTTATTATATAAGTCATGTGTTAGTCATGTATCAGAGGCGACCATAGTGGTTCCATCCTCTGGGTCGTGTGTCAGAGGCGGCCATAGTGGTTCCATCCTCTGGGTCGTGTGTCAGAGG
>JBAMHV010000018.1:18019009-18041657 GCA_037177535.1 Pseudomugil gertrudae
CCTCTGGGTCGTGTGTCAGAGGCGGCCATAGTGGTTCCATCCTCTGGGTCGTGTGTCAGAGGCGGCCATAGTGGTTCTGTCCTCTGGGTCATGTGTCAGAGGCGGCCATGGTGGTTCCATCCTCTAGGTCATGTGTCAGAGGCGGCCATAGTGGTTCCATCCTCTAGGTCGTGTGTCAGAGGCGGCCATAGTGGTGCTGGACCTGGTCTACTTCATGGTCACACCTGAGGTGAATCCATCAGACCAGCCAGAGAACTGAACTTCCCCCAAGTCTTCTTAAAGGTCTCATTACAGAACCCGATCCTGATCAGATCTGGTGGCACTGCTGGAGTTACCATGGAAACTACTGATCAATAATCTTTAGAGAAAAGGAAAGGTCCGAATGAGTTGTTTTCCTCCTCAGAAGAAGCACTCAGCTTGTGGTCTGGATTCTGTTCTCTGCCTGGCTGAGCACAGGTGCATGATGGGATGGGGACCTGCTGTGGATCTACCTGCAGGCTAAACACTGAGTTGCCCACCTGATTGACCTGGTTCACCTGAAAGCTCAACCCCACCTCTCCTCCCTCTGAGCCGCCTTCATCCTCCTCTTCATCGTCTTCCTCTTCATAATCTCCAGTTGGCCCCGCCCCCTCCTCACCATCTTCATCTATGAGCACATATGACCATCAGTCAGAGGCTTTCGCGTGTTTACAATGACGTTCTTACCTAAATGATTAAAAAGCCCAGAAAGCAGCATCTCACCTTCATCATCAGCCTCGGAGTCGGGAGCCTCGTTATCCTCCTGGTCGAAGCCATCCAGGTAGGTAACCTGAGGAAGCAGCTCGAACACACTCTCTCTGTAGTCCTCCAAAGATGTGATCTCACAGTTGAACAGGTCCAGACTCTGCAGACTTTTCAGGTTTTGCTGGAGCGTGAAACAGGATGTTAACACGACAGCGTCTCTAACAATCTTCTGTCACGTCCATCATAGTTTATAAAACACAAGAAGAGCCCATGACTGACCAGCGCCTCCACCGTGCTCAGCTCTTTTATCTTGTTCCCGCTCAGGTTGAGGTAGCTCAAGTTGGGGCATTTCTCTGCAAGAGTCTCCAAAGAGCCTGACAGGTTGTTGTCACTCAGCTCCAACTGGGGAAACAGAGATTTATTTATTTAAACATTGCCTTTTATTACAGCCCAAAACAAATGATGAGCCACAGTATATTCTAAGAGATAGGACTGTATTATGAATGCTGTCTTGCTGTCAGATTAAGATCTGGTAGATCCAAGAGCAACAAAGTCATCTGGTATCTTAACGAATATTTACAGTTTTAAGTTATGTCAATCATTTATCTCTAAAACCTCGTTATTTATGTTTCTATGCTGCCTGACAGATTGGACCTCTTTAAAGTCTCTGTATCAATCATCATTTGAAAAATCTATTGTCAGTTTTGTCCTCAGTTAAGCTAATTTGGCTGCTAATGTTTTGTCAGAATCAGATGCCAGGTAATAATTGGAAACAGGAATTGTGATGGTACTAGTAATACAAGGTGTAAGGTTTCTTTAAGATCTTGAACAGAAATTTCAGTGATTGATTAAATATAAACACTGTGTCGCTTCTAATTTATACTCTGCTATGTGTTGACATTATAAACCTCTACATAGGAAGTTCTATGTCAGGCTCAGATCCTGCTTGTTTATTAATGATGACAGTCTCTTCACTACATTTATAATTTAACAAAATTCAACCAAGCAGACTCAACTAAGTGAGTTTAGGACATTAAATTCAGAATAATAAGCCAAACATGGATCTTTCTCCACCTACTGAACCATATTTCCATATAACACTGTTTAAAGGTTATGTGTACTATCATCCCACATATTTTAGCTAAAGTATTCTTTGATGCAGGAACAGAGATGTAAAGGTGATTGTGGGGTGAAATAATTATTAAACTATCTAAACTTGCCCTGATAAAACCCAAAGCAGAAAGTTCTCAGAAACCTAGTAGCTGAGCAGTGCTTACCTTACGAAGTTTGGGCAGTGAAGGCAGCTTCGCCAGTGAGCTCAGACCCACGTTGACCATACTAAGAAACTCGAGCTCAATGAACTCGTCCGTCAGACCCTCGACCTCCCCGTCAGCGGAGCGACTGTTGTCAACCACCAGCTCCACAATCTGATGAAGAGTAGAAAAGCTGAGCTCTGGGTGGAGGATGGGCCAGTGCAACTGGGAATGCCATGCCTCCTTCACCTGCTGTTCACTGAATGTCCACCAGATGGCAGCATAACCACAAACTGACATGAATACCCCTCAACATTATGAAGAACACTGAATAATTTAAATAGCTGATAAACAATTGATTGGTGCTTATTGTCTTGCGGCTGACTGATCAATCTGCTGGAACTTTTGGCAGAGCTCTAATATAAAGCCTGATAGAGCTCTAATATAAGTCCACCACACTGAATAAACTACATTTCCATACAGGAATAACTAAATGATTCATATTAACATGTAGCCCTTAGACAAGAACATTTTTGTTCAAATCAAAGCTCCAGTTATGTTTATTGATTAGAGGCCAGATTAGATAAATAAAAAAATAAAAAAATAAAAGGATGTTTTATATTAACTTATTTCTTTATTTTTGTCTTTATTGCTAAACTTATTTGTATTACCCTTATTTTATTCTGTTTACATTAACAAAGTAAAATATCCAAGGGTTAGCACAGATAGTGAAAAAGATTTGCTTGAATATAAAAATAGCTGAATAGTATTTGAATAATCACTAAACACATATTATATTAATGTAGTTATGATAATGAGAAATAATATATAAAATGTATAAACATAAATGCAGAGAAAAAAAATACACAAATAAAATTAAAATATTACAAAAAATAAAGAAAGAAATAAAAGAAAAATATTATTTAAATAATAAAATAACAAATGAACCAATCAAAACTGCAGTTACATGTTTTTTTTAACTCTTTTTACATATACTTAAACTACTTTATGTCCTTTATACTACCTTAAAATGTACTTCATTAAAGTAATTAATTCTTAATGAATTTAAAGAGAAGAATGCAAAAAGCTAAAATAGTTTTAGTGTCTTTTGTGGATAAAAGGAAATTACATCATCTATAAAACTAATAGATTAAAAAATAAATTTGCTACTGGTGATAAAATAAATGAATTAGATCCTGGTGATAAAATAGACCGTGTTGTGGTATGCAGTGCAGACTGGTGGCTGTTTCCTAGACTTCCTTTGCTCTTCCTGCTTATATAAGCACCGGAGCTTCAGTGGAGCATCAGCCTGCAGCTCCACCATCTCCTCTGTGACTGCGCAGCTTTAACCCTCCATAATCCGCATTCAGTGCGGAGGTGCTGCGGGAGCACGGCGCTGTATACGTCCGCCATCTGCCGGCTTCCCCCCCAATTCATAAAACATGACAGAAGCCTTTCATTTGCTCAAGTGAATTAAGTTAGAGTATTATTTAACGGAGGCTCCTGGTTATATAACACCCACCCACACACACACACACGCGCAGTCCTGTTGTAAAGAAATGGACGCCACAGCCTGACACGTCAATAACACCGACTCCGTAACTGCGACCGCAGCGTAAATGTGGTAGTGTTTAACAGGGAGGGGTGGTGGTAGAAGGATAAACTGGTTACCAGTTAACTGGTTAGTCTGAGCAGAACAGATAGAAATCACTTGTAATCTGCAGTTGTTTGAAGCCCGTGGTAACGTGTTTTTACGCCGTTACGACGCGGTTATACACCGAAAAACACCCCCGTTACACCGTAACCGCGTTACGGTAACGGGTCACGACATACCCCAGCGTTATCCGTGCTTCTAAAGGTCACACGAGTTACATTTTTAGGCGTTATCGGCCATTATACCAGTCAACACGACAGCTAATCCGCTTTCTGAAACGGTAAGTCGGTAACGCGTTACTGCTCCAGTGTGGATGACCTACCACGGTGCGCCACCGATCTGGTTAGCCCCAAAAAATGCCCAAAAACCCCATAAAATATTAAATATTTTAATTCAAAAACATTTTGACGCCGTGATAAGCGAGGGGTTGTTGTTAAAGGAAGTCTGGTGTAAGACATTTCCCCGTCGAAGTTTCAACAGCCGGAGACTTAAAATGTCCGCTCGTGCAGGAGGACGAGTCTATAACCGACAACCGAGTTGTTGTTGTCGTCGTGCTTCGTTCGTCCAAGACGGAGAGCCCGAAACAGACCGGTCCTCGCCTGCTCTTACCCCAACAAACAACTAAAAAGTGTTTTTTATATTAAATGTGTTCTGACTCGATGTCCTACTGTTTAAGCCGAGCAGCTCGGCGCTGCTGGGGGGGATGGCTGAAAGTTAAACTTCGCTTGGATGGTCCGTGACGGTGTTAGTTATCGGTCTATAAGTGTCCAGCAACTCGGTGTGATTATGAGCGTCATTCGGTTGCTAGTTGGCACATTTTACGGAATAATTTCAACCTCCGTGACAGACGGGATTTTACTGGAAAGCAGGAGGGGGCGGGCGGACGGATGAAGCAAGCCTCGAGATGCTCTACATCCCGCTGAAATCGCTGATACGAGCTGGGGCAGCAGATCAGACGGAGAGCTGATCGATATTTGCGGTTAAAGCGGCCAAATATCCGAACACGGGGATGTGAGTGGCGGGGGTTTATGAAAGGGACGGAGGAGTAACAGCCTGGCTGAGCTCCGGGCGCACATCACCTCGCGGATTATTTCAGGCAACAATTAACATATTATCAAAGTATAAGTAACTTACCTCTGCTGGACTTCGGTTTCGCAGCTCTAAAGTGATCCTCTTCTTCATGTCCATGTTCAAAATGTGCTGTGGTTCTTACGAAGCAAGCGACGAACAGTTTAGAAAGTGCCGGGGATCAGAGCGGTGGTTGCCCTCCTCCACTGACCGCAGTTTGCCTACTGATCCTCCATGATACCTCGCGCCCTGCCCTCTCCACTACAACCCCGCCCACCGACGCACTGGGTTGGTCGTGTTCATGACTGCGGCTGCTGATTGGTCAATGGACACGTCAATCATTACTGATCGGATAATAATCTACTGACCGGACAGTTGTATTCCAAAAGCCACAAACAGCCGCGCGCATTCACATGGGAGTTGTAGTAGCGTAATTTAATTTAATGCAAGCAGGATTTCGTTTAATTCTTATTTTACCCACAAACACAACAACCCACCTCGCCTTCAAGTATTTTAATGTCGTGTGTTGAACTATTTTTAATATGCTATTATGCGAATCTGCTTCTTTTAAACATTTTCCATCGATTTTTTGACAGGTCATCATTACATATGGACCTGAACCTTTAACCTTGATGTAATTTTCAGACGGTAAAATGTTAAATGAGATCAAAATGTATGTGTAAATAATATAGTTGTCCTTTATGAATGCAAATTCTAACATAATGCTTTTAACATGACAAGTTTATTAAAAAAAATTCACCTGAATTGTAAGATTGAGATCAGCTCTGGAATTATTGTGCTACATGGCTTCTCTGTGGTTCAAAAACTATGTGCAGAAAGTTGTCAAATAAACTGTGTAAGGTGTGGTAAGCCAGTGTAGTACATCATGCATATCTCAATTGTTGTGCCCAAAGCATCAAAAACACAGCAAAGAAGTTCATATTCCAAAAAACAAGTTTATATTTCAGATTACCAATGTAGGCAGCTATAATCATCATCATCATCATCAAGAAGCAATCAGGTACAGTTAAAAAAATACAACTTTATATATACATACAAAAGGATTGGCTTTGCTGGGGTTATAAAAATAACTATAACTTAAATGATGCTGAATCACTGAATAAGCGGGAAAAATAAATGACTTAACGAGTGGGTGAGAATATACAGGCAGACTAAAAAGCAACCACTGGATATCAGCTCAGTTACTGGTGTCTTATTAAGGTGGGACTGGACCAACTTAGAGGAAATCATTCATTTTTAGGTGTTTCACCTACCAATAGACTCAGCTGTAACCTGTATTAGAGTGTCACAGTAAAGGCTTAACCCTGCTGTAGTTTATATTGCCTTGTGATGAAATTAAGGTACATTCATTTTAAAGGTGAATTAGGGTTAAGAGCAAAAACACAAGTAAGACTGAAGTGCTGGGACACTTATTTCCATAGCATTGCAACACAAATAACATTTTTCATAACCTCACAGTCATTCTGCGGCACTTTGTGGTAGCAACTATTGATTTAAAGAACCATTTTATTAACCACAGTTGACATTGTTGTGTATTCACATTAGTCCCCCATTGCTGACAGAACATGGTTCAACACTTCTAAAAGATCAGGGTAACACCATAGACGTTATCAGGTAACTTAAACTGACAGGACCATCTTTTTGCTAAGATACTGGGAAGTATGGATGCAGTAATAGTTATCAATAGTTAACCAACACTATCCTATTGACATTCACTTACAGTCCAGACACCGCACAACTGAAAGATTTGATTAATCACGTCATCTTGATGTTGTAAAGGCAAGTCATGGTTTCTGCATCTGCTCGACATCGAGGCCTGTTTGATATAAAATGTAGCATCTTCATCAGTCCCTAAGGGTCCTCCACTTCCCTCTGCAGCCATGTGCATGCAGTCCAAATATGTGTAACTGCACATACTGCACCACACACACATCCCTCAATGTATTTTTGGATGAACAGCAACCCGAAAAAAAGCTCCATAACATGGGATGGTTGTTTTGAATAGAGGCTTTGCATGAAATTTGCCATTAAACACCATGAACGACGTACTGATGGGTTAACATGCACATGAATGGACCCAAATGGTGGCATGTATGGGACATCTGCAGACCACTTATCCAGCCTTAATGGTTCCCGCTTCATTCAATCTAAACTAATGTCAAATAAAAAGCTGTGAGGGATATAGAGGCTGGAATAGAGACTGACCCGAAGAAATAAAAATAAAATAAACATGAATCTGGACATTTTCTTTCATTTCTCTTATGATAAATCATCTTTTGGAAAGAAATTACCTTTGGAAACTTGATTTATTTATAATTTGAAAATGACTGGAATAATTTGGAATAATTACCAGTTCTGCATCTAGTCCCCTTCAACCTTTACAAGCACCCGCAGCTTCACAGAAATACGGTTTCCATTATGGATCCAGTTATTAGAAAGACTCAGGGAGCTACGAAATTCAGCGTCTTTTTTCAGCCCAACAAGAAAAACTGGAAATGAGTTTACAGATATCCGTCCTGAAACGATTCTTCATGTTTATGAAGGAATACCAACGAGGCCTTTTAGCCTGATATTAGAACGACTATTGAGAAACAAATGAGACATGCCGCTTGCTGCTCAAAGGATCGTTAACCGATCACATGACTCCTTGTTCTTGCTGCACCTGAATAAGCCCAGAAACAAAGCAACAGCCAGACAAAATGAGAAACTAATTGGCGATCCTCTCAGAAAGACGTACTGTGGTGTCAAAAAACCCAAAGTAAAACAGTTAAATTGTCCCCATTGCAGCTCCTATCCGTAGGCTTGTTGTTGAGAAGGAAAATAGTGTCAGAGAGGGAAAACATAGTTAAAAAGCCATTAGATAAGTTCCTTTCACTGAGATTAATGAAATGGAAGTGTATAGAAAAAAGTAACATCATTTAATCCAAAAGGACTTAAACAGGTAAGACAGGGACAAGCAATGATGTCCAAAAATATCAAAAGGGGACATGAGGATGAAGTAAAACGCTAAATTCCAGCTGTATATCATTTCCTCCATGTGAAACACCTGCCCTCTGCATGACTTTTCCTTTATAACCGCTCACTCTCATTCAATCGGAGAGGCAGAGGTCTGTGTCTATTCAGGGATTAAAGATGGCTGCCTACAGAGCAGAGTATTTTCAACACAGTAGATTATTCTGAGTAAAAGGCCCCGTCTTTCCTCTCTACTCTGTTTAGCTACAACCACGTTAGCAAACATTTGATGAGGCATTCAGGAATAAAAAACAAGTAGAAACTCAAACTGTGAATGATTGAAGTCCTCCATCACCCCATCCTTCCATTTCATCCTGATCCGTTAATGGTCGATCATACAGGTGCTGAAAACGGTGCACACTGAAACTTTCATCACTCTTTTACCAGTTAATCTTTCTAGACAAGCCATTTTGTCTCTCCGCCCCCTCGCTGGTCTTAAAACATGTGAAGGGGGGGTGGGGTGGGTTCAAAATGGTGCACGCCTCCTGCCGTGAGTCATCTCCCACCCCTCAGTCAGAGTCTCATCAACCATCTCCTGCTATGAAGAGTCTGTTATCGGTGCGTCGACCCCTTCGCCTCATCCAGCTCGTCCTGTTACGAGCTGACCTGGGTCACATCTCCCCCCGTCTCCACCAGCGTCACCTGCCCCTCTTCACCTTCCATGATGATACCCCCCTCCTGCAGCACCACCATCTCCCCCTCTTCTTCCACCACACCGGCAGCCCCCTCCTCCTCATCCTCCCCTCCCACCACCTCGTCGGGACTGGCAACGTTGGCGGCCGTGCCGCCGGCGCTGTTGGCGTTGGTGCTGTTGGCCTGACTCTGGGCCATGGCCTCCAGCTTGATGCGGTACTCCTCGGCTTCCTGCTCCTTGCGCAGCAGCTGCTGTCGGTACTCCTGAGCCTTCCTGTTGGCTTCCTGTAGTTGTCTCTGCAACAGTTCCTGATGAGGGAAGGATCCGGAGCAGAAAAGGGGAAATAATCCCGTCTATTACGAGTTTAATTAGAGCAGACGTACTTAATTACTTGAGTTTACCATCAAAATAACCTGATGATGATATCTGACAATCATCTATAATGTACATATATGATGAGTATGGTGAGGAGGAGTAGATATTTTCTCCCTATAAGTTAAATTTAATCTAATAAATCTTGAACCTAAAGATGAGAAAAACAGACGACTCAACTCACCGTTTCTCCTGAATCACTGTGGTTGTTGGTTACCTCCAACTTCCTTTTCCTGGAGGGTGGAGGCTGAGGTTCCTCCGTCACCACCTCCTCTGTTACCGTGTTGGCGGGCACTGCCAGCACTAAAAATAAACAACATGATAATCAGCAACAAAACAACCTCAGGATGACTTACAGTCCGCTGTGGGTCGTACTCTGCTGCCCGTGCTGCATTGTGACGAAGAACGGCTGTGCCATCCCTCCGGTGGTCTGCAGGTTGCCGTGCTGGTCCGTTACTATGGTGATGACTCTCTGACCACTCTCATTGACGACAGCGGCGTGTTGAATGTTGGAATCCAGAGCGCTGGCTGCCATCGCCTCCTCTGACTCGCCTGAAGTACAGAAACCAAATTAAAACGGGATACAGCAGGATTACGCCGTTACATCCAGGAGAGAGAAAAAAAGGTTGAAATAATAAATTTATAAAAAGTTTTATGTTGACTCCAGGTTTTTAGGTAAAGCATCACCGTGCTCCCACCTGCATTGGCTTTATTGAGGAGCTCAGCCAGGTTAACCACCCCCCCCTGGATGGCAGGTATCCCCTGAATGATGAACTGTGGCTGGTTGGTGGTGCTGCTCGTCTCCACGTTCATGCTCACTTGGTTCATGTTCACCTGGTTCATGTTGACTTGGTTCTGCATACCCTCCTGCACACACACATTGATTTTTAAATCAGTGACAGATATTTACAAGTTATTTAACTAATTTTGTTTCTGCTTTCACCTCTGCTTATGCTTTATAATAATAACATAACTACTACTACTGATAATAATAATAATAATAACAGCTGCATCATGAGATAAACAACACATTTACAGAAAAAATGGGAGTTATTCTGGTTTATTTGAACTCCTCTTGGGTCCTTTATGTGGTTTTTTACACTACAGACAGGGAATTGTGTCCACACATATAAAAGCCGGTACCTGTCTGCTAGAGAATCTGAGCTATTAGGTCAAACAGATGTAATAAGCACAGCACATTAAAGACACATGAGATGAAGACATGTAGTAATGATTTAATGATATGAAATCCCAGAAGAACAGGTGCCCTGTAGATGACGTAAGACCCAGAAAACATGTGACTGACTTTGGTCTCACCTGCAACAGCAGCATCAGCTCTGTGTTCTGGATGTCGACTGCAATGTCAAACGGCGTCTTGTCGAATTTACTGAGCGCGTGCACATCTGCCCCGTGTTTGATAAGGGTCTCTGCGACGCCGTGATGTCCGTGCTGTGCCGCCCAGTGGAGAGCCGTCATCTTCAGCATGTCTTTGGCGTTAATATCTGCTCCGCTCTGAAAGAATTAAGAAATATACCATCAGAGCAACAAATACTGATGAATTTCCTGACCCGATATTGTGATTACAGACTTGTTTTCCAGTTAAACATTAATGCATTTTCCATTAACACATCAACAAATCAGTTTAAGATACAAGTAGATTCTGCATGTCAACAACGCGAGGAAAGAAGAGTTGATAGAAACGCATCAAATGCCAGCAAATAACCTCCAAACGCTGTGGTATATGGACGCCTGAATGCTTCCTAAAACAGCTGATACCAGATTTCCTTTTGCTGTTGCTACAAACCCACAGCTGATAAGAGCTGATGTTAATACATGACAGACTAATTATTTCCTGTTAAAACACATTAATTATAAAAATACAAACTGATGAGGCAGAAAAGATGTAAGCACCACCAGAGTAAGACTGTTACAGGTGTTTTTCCTCACCATGATTCATTTCTGTGCCTGAATCAGTCCAAGAAAGCACAATTAAAGAGCTTTCCTCATCTGGCTGTGCTGACTGTTGTTGCACTCTGTTGCTGTAATCTCCCCTGAGTTGCTGTCAGTCTGGTTTACCAAGCTGCAGTATGACAGTAATGTTCTACTATGTAAAAACGTTACTAACAATATCAGCACTACAGTGTTGCTGTGTATCAGTGACAACATTAGCTGTAGATGAGATAACAACAGCACTGTGGTCCCAGCTGTAAACACGTTTATGCATCTTTTTTTAGGTTAGAAGACTAAAGTGAGCTTTGATGATGCTACTTAAAGTTATCTTTTATAAACGACAGCGTACTGAATAGCAGCTGCTGTTGGATTCTCATCCCTGACAAAGAGTCACAACAAACACGAGGACAACAAGTTTATGTGCTTATTACCTGTTGTTAAACCAACTTGTCTTCAAATGCATCATGTGCCCATTAGATGCTTTAAGACTCCGTAAAAGTCTAATTACCAAGTAGCAGTGAAGGAATTGATAATAAACCAGAAGCCCTACCCTAACCAGCAGCTCTACGATGATTGTGTGACCCTCGGCGGCAGCCATGTGCAGCGGGGTTCTGTCCACTTTGGTGCGGGCGTCCCTGCTGACGCCGGCCCTCAGCAAGACGTCTGCCGTGGAGTAATGGCCGTGCTGAGCTGCCAGGTGGAGCGGGGATGTCCCCAACTGTGGGTCACATGGGTAAAACGCATGATGTCACAGGAGTAAATAGACTATAACGACAGTAGCTTCAAAAGGTTAGAGAGGACATAACGCTGAATTGTTTCACATAGTTCAGTCAAACTCAATCGTATGCGATGAAATCAGCTGTGTGGCATTCAAGGCCTACGTCTCACCCAGTCAGTGGTGAAAGGAGCTCCATTGGCCATCAGGTTTCGGACTTCATCGTCCTGGCCTTTCCGAGCTGCCTCCAGCAGCCTCTTCCCCAAATCCACTAGCGACATCTGAAAATAGATCAATAAAAGGTGATTAGTTCTGAATATGAAGCAACATTTATGCTCTGATAGTGTTTTCGTGCTTCTGATGCACTAATTTCCATTCAGAATATAAAAAATCTTATTTTACTCTCATCCACCAACATTTCAAACCCGAATCTATGCGGAAAGTAAACAAAAGTGGTTTAAATAAAGTTTATCTTTTATGCGTGTGTCCCTAAACATCTTCTCTAACATGTCTTAGTGAACTTCTGTACTTGTTCTACCAGGTTTCGTAGAAAATGAGTATATTGTGCTTACACTAGCGTCTACTTCAGGACTGCAGGATACAACTTTGCATACACAACTCTGTTAAGAGAGTACATGTAAATAAAAAGTTTACTCATGAGACTGTTATTCAAATAAAGCATAATACATGCCAAAAAATGTCAATGAGGATTTAATACTGTTCTTTGTTGCACAACAATGTTATTTATGACTTTTTACATCTTTCATGAGGTATTTCATTTCAACAGGATAGGACTACCCGATCTATCGACATCAATCACCTAATTATTTAACTTATTATTATTTATATTATATAATATATTATATAATTATTTAATAATTTTATTATACTACAGCTATTCCATAATTTACACAAATATTTACAATTTGTGTACCCCTCAAAGGAATTTTAATTTCACATAAAATGCAAGGTATACTTAGTATTAAGATGTCAAAGGATATATAAATCAAATTATTGACCAATTGTGATCAATGAGTCAAAGCAAGAAAATAAAACAAACCATCATTAGGGTGTGTTTCATTGCATCCTTTGGGTGGAAGGCTCTTTATATATTTAATCAATCATTTAAACACAGACGACATGTTCACTAACTTAAAATACTAATGTAAATTAGTTATTTTTTATTCTCCTTGGAGAATATAAACTAAACAATCATATCTGAACATTAAACAAGTAGGCCTACACCTAAAACAGATTTAATAATCTGAATGAATAATAATCTGAATTTCCCTCTGGGATGAATAAAATATTTTTGATTGATTTGGAGTATAATGGTTGAGATTTAATTATTTATTCTAATGAATAACTGATTTGTGACATCTCACATTAAAAGGGGAACAATGAACTGAGCAAAACATTGTTTTAAAATGCATACAAATAAACAAAAAGTTCAAAATTAAGCATCTTTTTCTGTATGAAGCATGTTTCACAGATTATACACATCATCATTATGGTACTTTTGTAAACAGGCAAGAAAAACTTTAGTAGTTTCCACAAAGCATCTTAAATAAATTACAAAAAGGTTCATCCTTACTCTCTTTTACAGTGCTAGTTATCTAAAGCTAACTCTTAGGTGTCCATTTTCGGACATAACTCCGCCCATCTTCATCCAAATAGGATAGGCGGGTAAAAAAGAAACTTTCAACCTTTAAATGCACTTTTTGCGCATTTATCTGCGTGATGGCATCGTAAATGGAAGGAATTATAATATCTGAGAGCTGAAACCCACCTAGGATTAAAGTTTATTTTGAACCCGACATAACAACATGTCCGATAATGGAATCAGTTATTTCACTGTTTCAGCTAACAATGAAAACATCAAAAACACAAAAATAAACTTACATACAAAATTAGAAACACTGTTTTAAATTTAAACGGCCCTGATACTATTATGATATTTAGTTATGTGCTAAAAATGTTGTCTTTCTTTTGAAAGAAAACTGTACAAAGCCATGTCCGATAATGGAATCAGTAACGACAACAGCGTATGATATTGGGAAAACACGGAGAAGGACGAAGCATTTCTCTGAGCGGCCGAGGAGCCATTTTACGCGCCTTCATGGCCAGAAAAGAGTCCGCCATGTGCCACGTACCCCCATCTCCCCTTTCTAAGCTGCTATTTACCGTATTCATTACTTAAATACACCTGTGCCATTGCTACATTTACAGTAGCACAGACAGGAAACTGTTTGATATTAAGTTGTTGGTTTTCCGGGGGAAGTCACACAAAAATTTCCTATTTTACACGCGGAGAAAAAAACTACTTCCACATCCGGTGAAGTTGCATTCTGCAAGCGTGCGCCGCCAAACCGCTCACCGGAGACTAATCAGATCATATTCTTCAACCTTGTCTCTTTATATTGCTGTTCTTTTACAGTGTAAATCATAGGGAAATGTCTGTCTTCTTATTCATAGGACGTCAGAGAGGCACTTACCGTGTCCAGGTTTGTAAAGGGCCAGTCGGGCTGCTCCTCTTTGCTAAATGTTAGCACGCTAGCCGGCTAAAACTGAACAGTCTTCCCTGTGTGAGGATTGCTAATGTGATTTTTATCGCTCCGTGACACCTAGAAAAAGCTGGTGATTTGCAAACTTTATTTCAAAATGCGCAAAATATCCTCATTAGGCGTCACTACAGTCTATCGGGCTCCTCTGACTTGTTTACTGCAGAAAGTTGGGAGAGAGGCGGCCTCTACCCGGCCGGATGTTGTGGATTTAGCGTTCAGAGTAAAAGTCTGTAGAATATAATTGTCTCGTGATAAACATTTTGTTTTTCCACAAGAGGGGAATATATTCGCTCATTACCCGAACAGCTTAACAATTAAAGTAAAGATGTTTGCTTTTTTATATTTGTTTTAAAATTAGATCCAATATAGATTAAAGAAATTATTAAAGATCCCTTTTTCAAGTTGTTAAACTAAAAATAGTCACTTTAATTTAATTGTGATGGATGATAATGTCTTTCATTTTTGTCAATTAACAATTTGTCAATTTTATTTTGGATTAACTGTTGTACCTGTTATAATGGAAAATTTCAGTGACAATAGTTCATTCAGAGTTGGAAATGAATGCATGTATTTTATGCTGAAAGTCCTGTCAGGAAGTGCGGGCTCTTCTAACTCTGCTACTTGCCAACTGGTTCTGTTAGCGGCTAGCCTGTTTGCATGTAGAAAGCTAATGGGTTAGATTGGCGCAAACGCTATGTATTTTGGGGGGTAAAATGCACAATTTTACATCGCCTGACTAGAATCTATTTATGATATATGTTTACCTAACTAGTATGCATTTAAAAACTCTTGGTGTTTGTGATTTATCTGGAACAAACATGGCGGTCTCACGACACCGGAGGTGGAAGCCAGCGTTTCGCCTGCTGCGCCTCCCTGTGGGCGGGCTTTACCACAAAATGTCGAAGAAGAATGGAAATCATGACGTCACAAGAGCACCAATAAACTGCATTCCTACCTGTAGAATGGGATGTCACTATAAACAACACAGTGTTATTCTGCACCAACATATCTAATAAAAACAGATGTAAATTCCGGAATCCTTTTAGAATAAACTTAATGGAAAATGATGTGATTTAATTTAATTAAATGTATATATACAAATGTAAATTACCCCAAAACATTGTAAAACAAATTCCCCTAATCTTTGCAAAGTTTCCTTCTTACAGGAACTAAACTTAAAAATGTTCTTTTCATTTATTTAAATCTTCAGGTTTTTATTGTATGGGAAATTGATTTTTGTAAAAATAAAAAAAAGTTACTCATATGAAAAAGGTACATATTGTTTTATTATTTGCAGTTTTTCAGTGAATTTTGACAGGAATAAATTGTCTGAACAGCAGCAGAAATAAATTAAAAATTGGGATTTTTAAAAAAATAAATAAATAAAAGAACAGCAGACACAAGTAGGAACAAAACTATTTGTCTCCTCGACATTTAAACTCAATAATTAAAGAAAAACATTTACGACTTTGCTCCATATATGGGTAAAGTTGCACTGTTGAGAAATAAAAACTGGCAGGTTTCAGGAAGCTTTCCTCCTGCCACTAAATATTCACTCAGATAGTGGAGGTCATACGTCCATCCTATTGATGGGTTTTACTCTGAATTTAATTTTGTCTTGGCACATTCATTCTTAACGTATTGATGGAAAACCAATGACCCAATAAAGTGGTGCAATGTTTTTACTGTCCTGTCATGAACAGAATTCACTCTGGTCAGAACCAGGTTTAGTCTGAGATCAAGTTTGAAGCAGCATCAAATCACTGAAGCCGAATCAATAAAATGGGTCACAAGTCAAACTGATGGTGAACCGGGACCACCTCAATCTCTAATCTCATTTCATCCAACTTCTCTTATTTTGATTGAAGGACATTGCATCTTTTTATGTATGAAAGAAGACATACAAGACAGTTAACAAACACTGATCTGGGGTCAGAGGTCAACTTAAGTTGACCTGGTCTGAGTCCAGTGGTGTTTGGTTGATCTGGGGGTCAGAGGTTAAGTGATGTTGGCCCAGTCAGGGTCAGAAAGTGTAGCTAATTCCTGTTTTGGTGGTTTCAAAGCAGCAGGCTGAGGTCGGCCAGCAGAGCATCCACATCAGCAATTGGAGCTCTCCAGTAGTTAAAGGAGGAGAATTCGGAGAGCTCACCCTGTAAGAGCGAAAATAGTTATACTGAGAGCTAAAACCAGTAAACCACAACACAACTAAGTAAACGTTCACTTAAATTGCCAAAGACCACTTTAAATAGCACAAACGTGTCACCTTGTCACCGTCATTCCACAGCTGGGGTGTCATGTCTTTCACGTTGCTGATGAGCCGACTGTCAGTCAAACCCAGGTCCTCCAGCTCGGACATGTCGAGGGCTGGGATCGGCTGCCTCCAGAAGAGGAAGGAATCATACTGACTGTTTGATTTCTCCATTCTCCTGCAGTCTGAAATGAAAAAGAGACACGTAAACATCAAGAAATTTGAATGGGGAGAGGTGTAAACCAAATACAGCTGGAAAAAGGTGGTTACAAACTTTCATGCTCAGTGTTTAAACCTATGATGTGCAACAGTACAATGTTGTGCTATTATTGTACAAAAGAGGCCATGACAGGGAAAATGATTTGTGTATTTAGTGTGCTTTAATTTGACTGGATTAACATCTCTTGAAGCCCTTTAGCAGACAGCAGTGTGTGAGCTCTGTGAGGCTGAAATATAAAGAGACAATTGGTGCACTGAGGGAATTTATCTGGGTCAGGTTTGAGGCTGCTAATTATAATAGATGAGTAGTTTGTTGCAGCCCCACAGAGAAAGCACTTCTTTCTCACGGGTGTGGACTTGTCCTGCTTTGCATCACCATATTTATGTGGGACCGATGCATATCTTTTTACCCCCTGACTCTAAAACAGAAAGCGGGTCATCGTGTCAGAAATAAACCTGCCACCAAACCGCATTCATTTTATTTTGGGCCTTTCTTATTCTGGGAAACGCTTCTGCAGATCCCGACCTAACGGGAAAACACTGTTTTGGATGGCGTATATTGTTAAAAGTGTGGGTTAAACTACATGTGTCGCTAATTTTTTGTGTTTTAGCGATTGATTTTGGGGGGAGCAGAAGCGTATCAGCCTGTATGAGGCGTTGGCCGCAGCTCGCGCATAATAAAGCCAACCATCATATAACGGGTTTTAAATCAAACGCTGTATGTTTAACCTCTCATAGAAAGTCCTTAATATTTCATAAGCAAGAAATAATTTTATTTATCTACCAGTTTGTACAATTTCTACGCGTTAGAGAGAGAAATATTAAACAATCACGAAGAAACAGCAAAGGGTGATGAAGCAGTTTCTACCAGGTTATCTGTCCTACCTTTTTGGTTCCGATGTGAAAATAAAAAATTTAATTCTGTGATTATCCCTTTTTCTTGTTCAGGTGGGCTGTTTTTTTTATTTTGCCGGTGGACCAGATGGTGTTTCTAATGTACTGCCGCAGGTTTAAAAGGCGCAACGACTGCGTCAAATCCGAAAAAATGGTGGTGTAACTAGGACTTCCGGTTACAAATTTCAAATTACACGTCGATTAATCAATATTACGTTTGTTAGAATATTGATTTAATTGTTTTAAAACTCGTGACAACGTATAAATATAAATATATTTAGTTTAAGCGGATCTTTTGGTAGATTAGAAGTGCAAATGAATGTAGCATCAAATAAAATGATTTTTTAATATAACATTATTCACCAGATGTGATTACTTTGACTAAATGTTGATAAGAGTTGTGATTATTTTGAAAGTAAATTTATCATTATCAGTGGAGAATATTTTAATGCAACAACGATTGAAGCAATATAATGCTTGATCCTCCAAAGAAAAGGAACTGTGGATTTACAAAGGAATGATAAGTTGTAATGATAAGCTCATTGTTTTTAAATATCTACAACTTCTAACAAAACAAAAGGTCTTGTTTATATTTGCCACTATAAATACTAGAAAAATTAAACATATT
The DNA here is from genome assembly GCA_037177535.1 of Pseudomugil gertrudae. Lineage (NCBI taxonomy): Eukaryota > Metazoa > Chordata > Actinopteri > Atheriniformes > Pseudomugilidae > Pseudomugil > Pseudomugil gertrudae. Next base: position 18,036,965 of record JBAMHV010000018.1, read on the forward strand.
AATATATTAATAAAAATGTAATCAAATAACACTTAAACAATTAAATAAATGCATATCCACTACTTTATTTTGAAAGATGTAAACATTTCCGGTTTAATTGGCTCATAAATAAACTTGATGACATGCACTTGCAGGCCATCTAATGTGCTATTTCAGCTTTTAAAGAAAACGTTTCCTCTAAATGACAACATAAATGATCATCCTCATAAAGTATTTAATAAACACAAGATTAAACATCCGAATTAAATGTGATGAAAACGAATGAACTAACTAGTTTGGACGTTTAGCTTTAGCACATTTGCTTCTTAAAGATTTGTCTGCTGCAACCTTTTATCATTAAACTGGTTTTCCTTTGAGACTGAGTTTGTTGTGCAGCTCTGAGAGACTCAGGACAGCTAAATGATGACTGAATAAAAGCAACACTCTTCATCCAGGATACTGGATCAGTTCTTAAAGATAAAATGTTTAAGTGAAAGTTAATTCAAGATAGATTTTTAGACAATAAAAGATAACAAAAATGTCCTTAAAAAATCTTGACTGATCAGAATACAGTTCATTTAGCCAAATTATACCACAGGGGAGCAGGCAAACTGGCCCCAGACCCAGGCTCAGAGCAGAATGCGATCATAAGTGTTGTCAACCAGTTTATTTTAAATGCTGTTGGTGGGATTCAGTTCACTATATACCAATATTTGTTAATCAGGTCACTCTTATTATGATGTAAATGGAGTAATGAGGTGCTAATTAGTGGATTCCCTTTAAATATGAGGCCCACAGTGTTCTCAGGTGAGATGTGCTGTGTGGTGGAGGTGTTTGGGGACGTGGGACCTGCGTTATGTCATTAAAGTTGTCATATTGTGGAAAAGAATAAAATAAGAAAGAAAGGAAAAGGTTGCCAGACTGCTGATCATTTTAAGAGGACAACACATGACAAATTAATCTCCCCAGGAGGACTGAGGATGACTCCTGGCTTTGTCATATAACTATTAAACTGAATGAAATCACATGTAAAATAAAGAGCTATTTGTTATAATAAAAAAAGTTGATTCTAGTGAAAAAGTATTTATAAATAAAGATATTTTAATGCAATACAAACGTACCATAATTTCATATGAGACACAAACAGTAATATGATGAGTTATCTATAAAATACCTGTAATGTGCTGGCTCCGCCGACAGGAGGAGCTGTTTGCCTGAACAGAAACATAAAGAGGGTGGGGAACATAAAAAAATGAAGTTCTTTTGAAAGAAAAGAGGATGGATTTCCTGGTCTGAGCCACACCTCAGAGAGAGAGAGAGAGAGAGAGAGGGGGGTACTGTCAGAGAGCTGCATCTGGTCCATGATCTCAGTGTACAATTTGTAAGCCGCCCTCACAGCCTGCTGTCCTTTCGTCTCTGGTGAGTCTGCTGTCTTTTTCCTAATAAAACTGCTCTGTGTGCTGCAGGACCTCATGTAGGATCACAGAAGAAGCATCAAAATGCTTTAAAATGTGAAATGAAGCACCTTTCTTCATATGCAGGTTAATCTGTAAATAATTAATCCGCAGCGTTCAGGACTCTGCTCAATGACAGGACATTACTGACTAATTATTAACTGAAAAATTGGGTCTTTTTGAATAGTTTCAGAGAACCGTGTGTCCATAAACGTTCACCTCATAGCAGCAAAATAATTAACATACATGTAGGTGTTAATGAGGGGGCTTTAGCCTGTGAATGCCTTTAACCGGTGCTACAGGTTACAGTGTTTCCTGTGACCCCTTCCTTCTGCTTTAGTCTTCAGTCCAATGCTGAAGAGGGTTTTCCCTCCAGGACGAGACTTTAGTCTGTGTTCAAGGAACAGAAGAGCACATTTAGTTTCTAATCAGGTCACAGGATACAGTGTAACATCAGAACATCTGGGGAACAATCTTTCCTGTCTTTACTTTGTCTAGTTTAGTGGTTTGGATTTCATCCGTGTATGTAGCAGAATTGTGTCATAATAGGGATTCTGTCCTGTATGAAAGACACTGATCCAAGATGTGGTTGGTCTAGTTTAATGTAATGGACATGCTCTGCTATTGCTGGAAAAGCTGGAAAGATTAGTATATAGATGCAGCAAACCCTTCTGGTGACACTGCTCTTACTATAATAACTCTAAACAATACTACCAGTGTGTAACTACCTGCTTTTATATTTCCAGTACAATAGAAAAAGTTTATTATAAGGTATAAAATACCTCCTGGTACATAGAAAGTAAAATATCTGTCAATTGTTTGCTAATAAGATCTGCTTACATGTTAGCTTAGCAAAAGTATAATGTCTAATAACATGTCATTTTAGTGGGACTTAGTTATTTAGCTTTTTATTTGTCCATAACAAAGTTTTATCAGCGTTAAAGAGCAGACCTGCAGTTTGGAGGTCAGAGGTCACAGAGCGTAGACATACTGTAGCTGTCAGGTTCGGGATGGACTCTGGGAATAAGCCAAAAACAAACTTTTCTCCGGTTGCTTCACAGTCGGTTCTGGATTTTCAGGGTGAAGATCCAGATCTGGAGCCAAATTACAGGTTTGGACTGAGTTTAGAGGACAGAGCTGCTGGCTGTGGTGAGATCAGGGGAATACTGCAAATCTCTGCTCGTAGTGTTTCAGAGATGTTTTTCCGTTTGAGGCTTGTTTCACTATCAGGTTCTGTTGTTTATCACCAGTTTAGAAACAGCATGTGAACAATTAGCGATGCACGTAAAGAGGTCGGTGCAGCAGCTAACGCGAGGGACCCGGTCGTGACCAGATAACATGGTTAATGTTGTTTACAGCATTGCCATGGCAACAGTGAGACTGTAAAGGTTTGCAGAGCTTCAGAACGAGCCGCATGTTTGCAGTCTTGCAAATATTTGCAGATGTTTTTCAGTATTTTAGTTTATATCTGGTGAGTTTGTTTCTTTCATGTTACCGTTGTGGTGGATGTGACTCACAGGTCTGCAAGTGAAGTGGTCACACAGGTGGATTTGGGCTCCTTTGGAAACAGATTCATGCCATCAGTCGTCACGTCATACTTTCAAAACATTACTAAACTCGTGGGAGTTTTTCGGACTGGGAATGTTCGACACGCTTCAAGATAATTTCATTAATTCAGAAGTTACAGGGTCAGAATTTGCATCTGCTCCGGTATCCAAGGTCTCGGGCAGTTTGGGAGTTATTCCTGCAGACAGTCGGAGCGATAGGAAGTGAGAGCAGAGCTGACAGGAGGCATGTTGCAGCTGGACTTTGACCTCAGTCACAGTTTGCTTTTGGATGGATGACAAACAGTTTTTTCTCTAAGATTTTATTCTGTTTGGGAATCAAACTGAAATGTGGCTCATCATGTTCCATGTTGCACCTTAAACCTAAAAACTCTGGTTTCGTCAGTTCAAGGTGTGTTGCTGTGATTTTTTTTTATTTTCCGAGAAGAGAAAGCCGTTCGTTGTGTCGACCGTTAACCAGTCGGAAAGATTTTCTTTTAAACATCTGAATGAAAAGAGCTCATTGTGAAACACAAGGCTCACCCTCTCTCTCTCTCTGCTGCAGCTAATACTCTCTCTACCTTCTCTATTTCTCTTTCCCTGCATTTATGGCTCTGCAGGGCCTTGTGCTTGTAAATGTGCTCACCATGAACATGACAATGTTGAGTTGCAGGGATTCCTTTCGTATCTAAAAACAGCATTGCTACATAATTTAAAGTCATCGTGTGTTTTTCTACATCCAACACAGAAATATACAAATACCCTGTCAGGGTATTAACTCAGTCCTAAAATAAGTTTTAACTTGGCAAAGTTTCAACTTCCTTTTGGTAACAAAGATTGGCTGCAGATTGTGTTGCCTCTGTGGTAACATGAAAAGGGTTTGTTAGATGGGAGGGTCCAAGGAGCTCAGAGTAAATCTGTGAAACTGGATCACATGTTTATACAAGTCAAAGATACATTCTATATGTAAAAGCAAAACATGACTTTCACTCTCAGCTTAGAAGAAACTGGTTTGGATGGTCAAGATTAACCAGAAAAACCACCAATGCACAGCTTTGACATGACCTGGAAGAACACATTGTCTGTGTTAGTCTCAAATTAGCTTACAGCTCGGAGGGACTACGTCTTTAGGATCAGATGAGATAAAGATTGTGTGATAGGAAATAAAAACCTGAGATATGTATGAAGAGATTTTTGTGATATGGTGCCAAACGGTAAGCACGAGGTGGCGGTATCACGGTCAAGTGGATGGAGCAATCAGTGTGTATATATGATGTTAGATTAAACCGAGGTATTGGGTTAGTTTGCCTAAAACCATACACTTAGGTAATATTTCATCATGTTATTTCAGCTGAAACACACAGTAAATGTAATTTCTCAAAGCTGAACAAACCCAACCTGATAATGCAGCTAGGCTTAAAGAGGACCACCACCTCTCATCGTAGAGTCGGAGTGTCGGACGTTTCCCATGCTGGTGTAACGGGACGAGATCATCCCATTATGAGGCTTAAATGAGTAATAACCAAAGATTTAATTAACTGTGCATGTAAATGCATCCACTGAAGAGAGAAGTTAAGATTAAGAGAAGCAAAAATCAAATTCAATGTTGCTTTTATAAAATTACTTTGTCCTTTTCAGTTAAACTATCTATCTATCTATCTATCTATCTATCTATCTATCTATCTATCTATCTATCTATCTATCTATCTATCTATC
>JBAMHV010000018.1:18060288-18073275 GCA_037177535.1 Pseudomugil gertrudae
ACTGTGGGAGGAAGCCGGAGTACCTGGAGAGAACCCACGCTAACATGGGGAGAACATACAAACTCCACACAGAAAGGATCCCGGTTTGACTCCCGCCCCAACCGAGGCTTGAACTGGCAACCTCTTTGCTGTGAGGCCACGGAGCTAACCAACTGCACCACCGTGCAGCCCTAACTGGAGCTTATTCCAGTAAATAGGCAGGCAGTGCACACTGGATAAGTCCCCAGTACATTGCAGAAAGACAAACAACCATTAAAACCCACGCTCAATCCTAGGTTCTACCCCTAGGGAAATAGGGGAGCACCACCCATAGCCGTAGTACGCATACATACATGGGGAGGACGTGCACCATCACCATGTAGCCCAGCTGTGTACATATGACATCATGAGACTTTTGGACCACTTTCCTACAACACCCCCATCTATATTGAGTGGCAGTATTGAGTGTAATGATAAACAACCTAAACCGAGTAGAGTCCAGTCAAGTCAAATTAAGTCAAGTAGAGTCGTATCAGTACCAGTGGAAAAGTGGCTTTTGGACCACAATTACAAACTCAAAGTTGTTTTTTTTTTCCTGTTGTACTGATATCGAGCAGCCACCTACGTTGGGAAAACGTGAAGCCTATGCAGAAGTGTAAAAAATTATAGTTCATCTGCTAGAGGCAACAAAACAGCAAATGTCCATGTACAAAAATTAAGTTTACCTTCAGAACAACTGTGATGGGGGAATTTTTAATATAGTATACTTTAGATGTTATTTAATCTTAATATAGTTATCAATGTGCCCTTTTGATTGACAGATATTTGGTATCCTCAGCATGAAGTGTAGCATAAATGTGGTTTTTAGCCAGCTAATAGCACGCACTGAGCTTTAACCCACCTAACTTCATTAACCAGTTAGCTCCCTTTAAGTCCAAGTTAGCTTAGTTAGCTCTTAGCTAAATGCAGTTTGGAGTTTTTTAATAACAAATCATTCTTCCCGACCCTCACAACTCCACTCTCAGCTCCACATATTTGCCCATTTTTGTATTTTCCGAGAGTGACAGCACATGTGATGCTGCCAAGATGTCGACGGTCGCTAAATCAATGAGCTTCACTTTTGCTCTGTCAGAAACCCTACTCCAACCATCTTTATAAAGTCTATGACTGATATCTTAAGTTAGACACTTCTATTTATCAATTTAGGCTCATTTTCATACACAAAAATCTAGATGATCTCTATTTCGTTGTTCACACAAGCGAGCCACATCTTCTGTTTTCTGCTGTAGAAGCTCTTTCACCTGTACCTGTAGTACATCTCAAAGCAAGTTGCATTAATTTAGTATGCAATGTTAAATATGCACATGTATTTTGTTTCATTGAACCAGTTTAATTAACCTTCAAAGACTTAGCCTGTTAGCTCGTTGTTTAGCTTTACTAAAGTAGCACTACTAATAAACTTTTTGGCATCTTGAGGGCAGATTTCAATGTTTAACCCTTTTATTTTGTCTGTTTTTTTTCAGGAGTGTATTAAATTGACTCAGACCATCTGACTGACTTCCTCCGCGATCTGAACCTCTGAGCCTTTTTTCCTGTATCTAGCCACAGATGGAAGGCTCTGATTCCCCTGCTGAAGTGTCCTTTAGCAATATAGCCCCATCACCTCCTGCAGGGCATGTTATAACATGCGTAAAAATTCCAAAGCTTGTTTCTTTGTGTGGTTTTTTTTATGCTTTTACACTCACCAACAAATCTCGATGGTTATTTTTCCCCTAAGCCCACTCAACCACCAGCTTCAGAGGTGATTCAGTGAAACAAGGGCGAGGACTTCTTCCAGTGAGCTTACTCCACTTCACATTTTATCAGAAAGAACGCCACAAGAGACAGTTTCATTATTCTGATGAAGATTAAATGGAAACAATTTGGATTTTTGGAGAAAGAAAAAGATGCTTTTCATTAATAGAGGGGCAGACTAAGGAGATTTTTCCCATCAGTATTAAATTGAAGCGACCGATGACGCCACTGGATTCATTCCTCAGTATCTGTTTTTATTACAACAAACAGGTAATGACAGAAAGTCTGTATTTAAAATAAATACATAAAACCAGTTAAATCCCCATTGAACGTTTTCCAGTACTCCCAGGAACGGTTTACAGTGTGGAGCTGCTTCCTTACTGGACGCAGTTTTTTTGGGATGCAACACTGTGTGGCTGAATATTCAGTTTATTATTTGGTTATTTGGAGTTTTTCTCTTTGCTTTTTCAACCCTTTCAAGTTTCAGGGGGTCACAACAATGACACGACCAGACTTCACCTCTCAGGATGTCTCCGTCTGGCCATCCCCGCTGCTGGTGCTTGATGACGAGACTGGTTTTAGGAGATGGGAAAGTCCCACGAATCCCTGCTACACTGGACTTGACTCTGTCTGTGTGTGTGTGTGTGCTGTTTATCTATCTTTTTGGGCACCAATGTCTTTTTTTTTAGACATTATGAGAACATTTATGATAACGTTGTTATTTTGGGGGTCATGGGACCTGCATTGTGTCAGCGAATGCCTCAGCTAAGATAGAAGCACAAGCATTTTTATGTGTGTGTGTGTGTGTGTGTACATTCCTTCTTAATATATAAAGGACCCATTTTTGTACAAGTTATATTTTTCACCTTCCAACATATTTTATGCTACAGCTTTGTTCATCATCGTGCTGAGACCGCTGCTCCAGGACTCTGAAAGAGTCTTCAGCCAGCACGTTGAAGTGTTTTTTAGTATTTCTGTTCACAACATTTCATGCTGCGTGCTTTGGTGGAAGATCAGGTGTTGTAATGCTTTGCGTTGTGAATGCTTGGTTATTTTTGAAAGCAAGTGGATGTTATTTGAAATGATCTGGTGTTTTGAGTAATTTGCTATGTGATGTCTTGTACGCTTCCTGATTAGCTTTTTGCTAACAGATTTTTGCATTTATATAAATATGGAAGTGATTTATTTGACTCTCAGATAAAAAAAAATGTATTTCTTGTATAGTTATAAAAGCAACATTAATTTGTTAAAACCAAAGCTTTGTAAGAAATGTGATTTGGTGAAATTGGAAATATTTTTTGAAAAATCTTTATTATGAGTACATTTTCTTTTCTTTTAACATTACCTACAAAATGTTGGGTTTTACTTTGTTGCTAAGAAAAAATCCACAACATGGATCATACATACAACAAACCTCTTTCCCTTTTGTTTAAAAAATATTCTAATATAAATTAAAACACCCACTTCTTACCTATTTATATAATTTTTTGCTAAGTTTTCCAAGTTTTCGCTGGATGATGACGATACCCACACTAAATGAAATGCTGATGAACTGCAGCTCAGTATATTAAATTATATTTTGAAATATTTATCCTTTAAAAACAACAGTGTGTGTTAAACTGGAGGGCTTGTCTATACTTTTCTATACAAAACCAATTTCCACAGTATCTCAAAATAAAGACTCCTTCAGTGATAACTGATTTATTTAATTATTTATGAAACATCTATTCAAAATCACGATAAACCATCTTACATGTGAACACAGACGTAAATGTGTCATGGCTGGCTGTAACTGGCTGGAGGAAACTCATCAGCTTTGTTACCGTGGAAACGACTGAATCAAGGTGTTCCCCCGCCTCCACATCTTGACCAGCCGCTTCCTCATTGTTGTTGGCGATGATAAGAAACTGAAAATCAGTTTCAGGAAAACCTGATCTGCAGCTTCTGGACACAGTGTGTTCACAGAGCTCCTCACAATGTGGAGGTTTTTGGCTCCTTATAAAAACACAGTTAAAAACATATATATCACAGTTTTTAGCAGTAATGTTTCATCATAATTAACAACACATGAGCTTAAAGTGATACCAGAAAAAAATGGCTTATGTGAATCAGGACTTTAAAATCTCTCGACTCACTTTAAATCAGTTTTTAACCCCTCACTGATTAGGTCATCATTAGGCGCCCGTATATCTGGAAACCTTTCATTCTCCTTGGTTTATGTCAGCATCTTTGCTGTCCACCTTTAGGGCTCTATCTGTATCTGTTCCCATTCTGTGAAACTCAGACCTGCTCTCTGGTTATTAAAGTCCAGTTCCTTTTGTTTATCTCAGCCATAGTTTCTGTCTTCCTCTTCCTTTTCCTGTTTGATTACCATCTATGCTTATAGTCCAACAACACTGGAAAGCACTTTCCCCTCTGTCTCGCATTGAAATAAAAAGATTCAGTCCTCAACATAAAATACATTACTTATCTCTTCTGACAAAGTCTTTTTTCTTATGTTTTTTATCCAAGTTAACAGAATTATTGATTCTGTTAAACTCTGAATATGTTGCATATTATTGATGTATTATTAATCTACAAATATTGATCATAGTGATTTTTAGCACCTTGAACCTCTGTGGGTCCTGCTCGCCAAAACCTGCAAGACTTAGTGGATAAAATCAGTTAATTCTATTTTATTAAACATCAAATCACCTGTTTACATGCTTAGAAAAGTCTTGCTAATGAGGCTAATAATGTGACATGAACAGGTATTTAAAAACAGCTTCATGGAGTATTTTTTTATTTAGCGTACTTCACTGTGACGTTTCTAGTTAAAGGTTTGGAAAACTAAAAGGTAAACATTTAGGAAATTGCTGTTGTTTCAATGACAGTCTGCCAACATGGAGAGATTTGAGGAACACACTACACCATCGATTCCTGCTCCGGTTGTTTTGGGGATGACTAATGGATTAAATGCATCACCGCAAAAATTTGTCAAGCATAGAACAAATAAAAATAGAGTCCTGTGAACAAGATGGTAACTTCTCTAAACAAATAATAAATAAAATGGAGATATAAGTTGCTGCGAAATCAGAGAAATAATCATCTTTCAGGATTTTTGACGCTACATTGTGTTATTAGATGTAAACTCATTGGTCTGTAATATGATTTGTGAAACCTTCGGTTGGCATTGTGAGGAGTTTATATTTCTTATGGCATATAATTAACCTCAGAATGGTTTATAGAGCTTTAAGCAGACTTCACACACTATATGGGGTTAATTTGTTTTGTGTTAATGTGGTGAGAATGTGTGGTTCCCGTACGTGGATGATTGCTTTTGTATTTGCTGTTTTAGGTTTGTTATGTAACCTGTTCCTCCTCAGGAGAAAACACACATACAGACTGACTTTATTCCTACTCGTTATGTAATAAGTGTCTCATGATGGCTGAATAAATCTGCTGTTTTCTCTCCAAATGTTGGTCTGTGTGGGCGAGTTAAGACCAGTTTATAATTAAAGTGAATATGTTGAAGGTGGCACTCACGCTGATGGTCTGATCTAAATTAGTTTGACTCAGGAATAAAGTTTGATTCAAAATTAAATCATAGTTTTTAAAAAAGATGCAGTTAATACAGATTAACTAGGACATCTCAAATAGAGATGTTTGATATTAACGGCACACTGATATAATCGACCAATATCTGTATTTAAATGTGATATTGGGAAAAACTTTCGCCCTGGATGGACTGGCGACCTGTCCAGGGTGTACCCCGCCTCTCGCCCGTTGTGAGCTGGGATTGGCTCCAGCCCCCCCGCGACCCCGCTCTGGGATTAAGCGGTAGAAAATGGATGGATGGATGGAAAAACTTTCACACAACATGTATGTGATATATATCAAACTCTTCAGCTAAATCTCCTCTAACTAAAAATGGAAAAATATAAGAGATGTCATGCAGAGTTTTCCAGATATGTTTGTTTGTTTTGGACAACTCAAGTCTTGTGGCTATGACATCATCAAACCGCGTCATCACTTGTGAAGTGGACATCTTTGTAATTAATTCTGTGTCCTCAGACATTAAATTTGCTGCAGAGCAGAGGTTATGTTCTGTTTACCTGAAATGATTTTGTTTTTTTTCTTTCAGTTTGCTATTGTTTGGTATCGGTATCGTAAAAATATGAGGTGGACAAAATCAGTAGATCAGTAAAAAAGCCAATATCGAACATCTCTCATGTCATGTACACAACCGTGCTTCAAATAAATAAATAATACATATTTTATATGTATTTTTAATTAGTGTTTTATTTTAAATAGTGTTTCATGAACAGATAAATAATGGTTTCTGAACACAATGTTTTAGGGCTAATTAAGTTTGTAAAACAACATAAAGCACATTGTTTAGAAACACTCCTATGTCTCAACATTAAACCAAAGATAAAGGCAATATGTTCCTTTTATTTTATTATTATATACATTTCAGCTATTTCATTTACCAATAACCTTATAAATAAAAAACATATAATTAATGAACACTTCAATACAAATACAAATTTGCATTGTTTAAGGGTGTTTTAGGGTGGAAATTACAGCTTGTAATGCTTAAATGCAGCATGTGAGAGCTGTTATGGGAACTTCCAACAAGAACTAGGAACATCTAACTTTAAACTGAGATTAAAATAAAAGAAAACATCACATAAAAACTTGGCTTATTAAGTGTATTTATATAATTCTCCAGCTCATCAAGTAAACCAAAATACTCCAGTCGCTATTCTTCATATATGTATTTTAGGTATATAGTAGCAAAACAACTTTTACATGATGTGGAACAAATCTAAAGAGTTTACTGAATGAGAAGTTTTCAGCTCCAAAGTGAAAAGTTTGTCATAAAAAAACCACAATAAATAGACAGCTCCATTTTCAGGAACTGAGTTGATGCATTTCAGGAATTAAAGGGTTGTTTTCAAGATTCACAGTTTGGGATTTTAAACTCATTGTGTAAAAATAAAGTAGTTTTGGTTCATTTTTCAAATGAACATTACTTAAAAAAATTGTAAATAAAAGTAATGTTGTAAATGTAATAGAAAAATGGTATAATAATGACGATAATAATAAATAATAATAATGATTATTATTATTTATATATTATTATTATTATTATAGGAAGGCAACATAAACTATCAAAGAGCAGTATTTTTCCCTGAAATTAAAAAGTGAGGCTGTTAATGTAAAGATGTATTTAAATGCAAAACATTTTCATTGTTCACACATGTTTTTATTCATGCAAAAATGTTTTATAGACAAAGATAAACTGTGAAATAGATCAACTTAGAAAACCCCAATAAACCAAGACCATGTTCACATTTAAGAATAATCATACTAAAGTTTTAAAGCTTATAAACCAGTAAAACCATTAAGGATCAGAAATGAAAGAAACACTCGTGCTGTTTGCATTTGTGAAAGCAGCTCTTTACTCTTTACATTCATCACACTGTGTCACATTTCTAGATCAGGTTTTATTACAAGCAGCTGGGCTGAGACCACAGAGCTGAAATAATGATGGTTAAACTGCGCGTTGCCACGGAAACGTAAGTCCAGCACTGAGGAAAAGGAAACAACACAAGTGGAAAAATTAAAGATGTGGTCGCGGGCGGCTTGTTTTGAGCTGAGTGTGTGGGAAACACACGCTAAACACGTGTGACGTCATGCGTCTTTAGTGTTCCTGTAGCTCTAAAGTCAAATAAATAAACTTTAATCTACAAAACATTCATCAGAATATGACTCATTCTTTATTTACCGACTATGTTTTCCCAGAATAATGAGAGATTATGAGATCTCATCGCACATTGTGCCTAATTATTACTAAACATTATAATTAGTTTTCATTTTAATTTAACTGACTATAATCAAAGTCAGACTCATTAAAGCTGATTGTATTTAGTTTTAGTTCATCAATGATTTGTTGGAATGAGATAAGTCTTAAAACACAGAGTGTGTTTGTTTTAAACAATGAAGTAATTCCTTCATCATAAACTACATTTCTAGTGTGTTTCTGGTCCTTTTAACCCCACAGCACATAGAGGAATAAGCCTTTTAAACATGTTCACACTGAGCACACATCCATAATATACACAAGGATAGAAGCAACATAAACTTTGGCTTTCGGGACCAGTTGTTAAATACTTGCTCAATAAACAATCAGCTTTACTGTCCTTTCCTCTAGGAGTGTAAGTGATGTCATCAGACAAGCGTCTGCTCAAAACCCCAAACTTATCTGAAAATGAGGAACAACTGTTGCACAATTGGCAGTGTGAGTAGGTTTTAAGTAAAAGAAAAAGGCTATTCCAGAGCTTTGAGTCATAGTTTGTATAACCTGGTATGATTCTTTACACTTATGACACAAGATGGCAACTCGTGCGGCATGTTTTGCCACACAGGAGGCATGTTGAAACAGAATGGTGACGCTGGTGCACACCCTGAGACATTTTCTCAACGTTAATGTGAGAAAATCAGTGTGACTGATGCCTCTTAAAGGTGCAGTGTGTAACAAAATCAGAGGTTAACTTCAGAAAAAATATCATTTTGAACCATTTCTATCAATTTCTAATGATTTTACTGAAATAAATAGTTTATTTGCTCAGACTCAGACATGAATATTTACTCGCTGCTTGTCTGCATGCATGGCACCGGGTATATTTGTGTCTCTGAATGGACAAATGTGTGAAGTGAGCTTTGAAACTGCAGGTAGTTCTGTTTAGTAGCTGCTAAGGTGCCATTTATGATAAATATTGTTATAAAAGGTACCAGTTTCCTGTAGTGCAGACACTGGATCTATTTGCAGATGAAACATATCTACATCTGGAAGAATTTTGGTCATTGACAGCCAGCTGTTTTTATTTTTTTTACAGCTCATCTTTGCAAGTAGATACCAGTAATTATGTGCCTCGACACAAACGGCCCATCACCCGATACCAGAGCCTATACTATGAGGTAAAACAACAGAAGACTTTAACACACTGTAGTTAACTGCTGCTATAACTTACATGAAATTACGCTGTTTCATAACATTAAATCTCTCCTTAAACTGATAAATAATACAAGTGTTGGTTAAACTGATGCACCCATCACTCTGAAACAATGTAAGTCAGGATTTATCCGTCCACGTGACTGCCCCCCCACCCCACTGTTACTACAGCTAACTGCAAGCTGAGGTCTTCTTTCATTAAAAAGTGAGTTTATTCTCTTCTACAACCACAGGGCATGTTTTATAACATCATTTTGGAAGGAATGAGAAGACATAAAGGGAAGCACCTCTTTTTCTCAATAAACCGAAGAAAGAAAAACACTGCAAAGTTTTTTTTAAAATATATATTTACACATAGCATGGCCTAGTGTGAGGTGTTTGTGCTCCACACAGTAAAAGCTATTTAGGCTGCATGCAGTTGACCAAAAAGGCTCTAAGCAGACCCTCATGGACAGGTGAAGAAGATGTTTCCAATCACAAAATGCTAGTACGAGCTGATATAAATGTCTATTGCTACATATTACAGCAAACAGGATAGTCTGGAACCATCAGACTACCAGTGGTGTGTAAACCTGGTGTGTATTGGTGTGTTTTGCTGACATGGACTGCTGTGTTGCAGCTGCTGGTGTGTATTTACAGAAACCTTCTGCAACAGCACTGCTGCGCTGTGTGACTACACCTGCTGTTTCCACTGCAGCGATATCCAGGTTTAAACAAATAACAGCCACATAACACTTTTTATTCCCCTAAAAATGTATATATCAACATACTTCCTCAATGTTGACCCTTACGTTGGGTTTCTGCTATAACTACAGTTATATGATGATGTTTTAACTGTGTCTTTTGTGAGAAGAACTCCTTCCCTGATTCCTCCTCTGTATAAAATAAGCAACAAGCTGAAACTCATACGGCATGTGGCTGCAGGGCAGGTCTAGCAGCACCTAGGACATGTGTGTTGCATATGTAATGCACAAAGCGCACAGCTCATGTTTAACTGACCTTTTTCTGCAGATGTTTGCACATCATACGAGGCGTCTTAGTCTTAGCTGAGCATAAAATGTTAGTAACATCTTATCACACCACCACTGGGATTATTTTAATGTTAGCTTGTTAATATTGTAAACAAACTATTAGCTTAATTTACTTGGTGATGATGTCTCGTAATTTATTATCAGATTTAATTACATGCTGTAGCGATGTGGAACCCTGAAAACCAGTATGCATTTATTTCCTCGTGTTTAAATGTCAATGAAGGTAAAAAAACAACCAAACTACCAAACAAGCTCAGACTTAGACTCATACAGTCTGCTCTGTGTTTATGGAGTTTCCTCTGCAGCTACCTCACTTCCTTCCTGTCAGCCTCCATTTCCTGTCCAGAGGCTTGGTTCATACAGACCAGTTGTACTGGTTTGTATATTCATACAGACCATCATGTTTCCATCACTTCAGAGGACATTAACGTACATAAATATCTTACTGTAACCACACTCTCACCTTCCACCAGTTTTATTGCAATGATGGACTTTATGGGGACACAAAACCCCAGAAAACTACTGTATGTACAATAATGTCCTCACAAGGTTTGTAAAGCATGTTTTCACACACACATATGTGTTTTCCTAAATGACCACAGTGTTGCTGCTTTTGCACAAACACTGAAAGTGTTCACACACAGTTTGCTCCAAAGTTTTAGGTTACCTGATCAACCTGCCAGGAGTCTCCAGGGCATCCATCACAGGACCAATACAGAGAGACAACCAACCAGTAACACCCATCCACTCCATATGACCATTTAACTTAACATGCACGTCTTTGGACGGTGGGAGGAAGTCGGAGTACCTGGAGTACCCGGAGTACCCGGAGTACCCGGAGAGAACCCACGTTAACACGGGGAGAACATGCAAACTCCACACAGAAAAGTTACTGCCTGGTTTAAGACTCAAACCAGCAACCTCCTCGCTGTGAGGCTGCTAACCACCGTGCAGCACCATTTTTTATTATTAATTTATTTGATTATTTTTACATTTGACGTTTCCTTGCTTTATTGGAGCAAACTCAAGCGGATGGATCATTGTGCAAAATTAGATAACAAGCTGTTGAACCGATGTAAGTTTAGTCAGGTGTGTTGGAGCAGGGACACAGGAGTCTAAGAGCTCACTTCATAGACGTGTAAAATTATGTCTTGGAGTTCTTGTAATTTAACCAGAAGTGATGTTGAGCTTAATGAAATGACAAAAGTAACAAACCTGGACACAACAACAATACAAAATAAATAATAAGTTAAGTTCCAAAAATCTGGTAAAAGCTGCAGTAATAAGGAGAGGGCTTTTGGCCTGATGGGGAGTTTTAGTTTCACCACAATGACAAACCAGAGTATTGGCCTCAGACTGTTTCTCAAGTTTTGCAGAAGTGGAGCTGAAAGACCACCAAAAAGAACGAGATGGGATAGTTTCCTTTATTTGTAAAGGAAAGGAGATAATAAAAGAGGTGCAGGAGCTCCTTTCCTCTGTATTTGGGGAATTCTAACCTATCATGACTGCTGCTTATATACTTCCAGGTCATTTCACTCAGCCAGGTTCTGACCAGAACCCCAGTCTGTGTCGACACATCCAGTCTGCGCTATGCAGGCAGCTGGTTTCTGAGTGAGCACGGCAGTGACTGGCACTGGAGGAAGGTTTACTTGTCAAAACCTCTCTAAACTCTTCCTTTGTTTCAGAACTAAGCAAACAGGGAAGAAATAACAGCCACACAACAGTCTGAGTTGTTATGATTTTAGGTGACACGGAGAACCAGGCACTGATCCTTTCAGGGCTGAAAATACAACTCATGGTCATAAATCTGAAACTGTGGAACAGGATAGGTATTTAAACCTTCACCAGGTTGCAGCAACCTTAAATAAAAATGTGTTAAATATGTAAAACAGTTTCTGGATCTAAAAATGTCATTAAAAATCAACCCTGTTTAACTATTAAGGAGATGACAACGTTTGGTCTTCAGACACTAAAGTACATCTCTGATAACTGATTATCCTGTTGTGTTTATCTCAGTATTATATATAGATTGCTCCAATTTAATGAGATTTGAAAATAACAATGACTAAAAAAAGGTTTAAAAATAATCATAAATAAACCTTTAATTGTTTAAAATCATGAAATTGTTCGATGTCACAATCTTTGCTGATTACATAATGTAGACCTACGGTATATTTTAAGTTAATCTATGTTACATTTCAACCTGCAACATCTGGGACCCAAGTCACCCAAAGTGACCCTTATATGAGGCTGAAACTTGTGTAACAGCTGCTTGTTCACCAGCGTCTTAGAGATCTGCTGGAAGATACTCTCAGAGTTTGTCCTGGAACACTGATAAAGCTGCTTTGAAGAAGACCCCGACGCTCATCCTGCTGGTTGCAGGCAGGGCAAAATATTCCCAATCACCAGCATCACCGGAGCTTCATCTGGACAGGCTCTGGTCGTACCTAGGAGAAAATCAGAGGCAGCTGAGCATAGACTGTATAAAATCTGGATCTTGCTTTCTATTGGTTAGCGGATCTTTGGCAGGATTTTATCCAAGAGAGCAGAAAAAATCCAAAAGGAGAAATTTCAAGAGAGAATCCAAGTGCAAAGAAGAGGGGTTGAAACGTGAGAGAGAGGATGTTTGTAGAGATTTGAGAGCAGAAAGGTCGTTTTGAAAGCAAACAAGAGGGATTTGCGTGTAAACAGAGACGTTTTGAGTGTGAGCAGAGTGTTTTAAGAGAGAGCAGCACAAGATTTGTGCTAAAATACAACTGTTAACGCTCTAAAATCTACCAAATAGTGCTCCTGATAAATACAGGATAATACCCCCATAATCATGTGGTAAAAAATGGTGAAAATATTTTTAAAAATAAAGTTAAAATTGTGTCCAGATTTTGTTAAAGTGACTTCACGTTAAAAAATGGAGCATTTCTGCTCAGTTCTTCAGAGGTTGGGATCCAGATCATCCCCAAAAAGTTAAACTGTGGAACAATTTAAGTGATGACATGAAATCATGTCCAATACCTACAAAATTTAAAAATATTTGCAAAAAACATTTCTTAAATACATATGGGACAGAAACTTTGTGATGTATATATGTGTATTTGTATATGTATGCATGTATGTATATATATGTATATATGTGTGCATGTTTAGGGGTGTGTGTGTATACATTTTCTATATGTATGTAGGTCTGTA